>CM065052.1:153140641-153650641 GCA_032883995.1 Coronaproctus castanopsis
TTGAACACATTCACCAGCCTCACACCTATTAAACACACCAGAAAAACTAGACGCATTCACAAGTCTCACTCGCATTAAAACATACATCATTCACACCCCATTCACACAATCTTACTCGAAATAAACGGACGAATAATCTTCAACAAATTAATAAATACAATATAAACCTTAACGTATATACTACATGTACATTAGTAAAGGAATACATATACCAAACACACACCACATAATAACAATCTAGAACCATTGGAATAGACAACAGCGAAACTCCTCACCGCAAAATATGTTCGGGAAACAACTTATTAAAGTAATATCTGTTATCAAAGTATATTTATATTGGTTTTCTAGTCTCTCCACGAATTTAACTGTATTTTCTTCGGAACTACTTACCTTAACAATATCGTCAGCATATCTTAGATTATTTTTATGCACCATCGTTCCAACCATCCAACAATTATCGCATAATATATGTATTCTGTATATATGTTAAACAACAGTAGACTATCTTGTTTCAAGTCCCTTTCCAATTTTAAAGTTACTTGAATCTATATTGTTCACATCCGCCAGGCTGTTATCGTATAATTGTTTCATTAAATATGCAAGATTCGCGGGTGTTCCCATCTTCTCCGATATATATATATAATAATTTCTATAATAGAATAAATTACAAGAAGAGACTAACTTATAAATGTGCAATTTTACCAAACATATTGTACGGCAGTACATAATTTATATCGATACGATGAATATTAAACGGTTTTACAACGGATTATAAAGACTTTTCAGAGAATTATTTCGATCGAATTAAACAAATCATTGTAGAACAGTCAGTTGATAACACCTAAATATTTAACTTGATTTTTTCCAGTTTATAATAGAATTATTGTCCGATATAATTCCGGGAGAAATTAAAGGTCTTCTTGTCGAGAAAAATTATAGCTTCAGTTTTAGAAACGCTCGCAGTAAGTTTCCATTTGTTTAGGGAAACTCTTAAAGGCTTTTCAAGTCGATCCCCCCCCCCCCATTGCACTGACTCTACAAGATAAGATAGACAGAGGAATTACATCAGCAAGCGGAAATTACGGTGATCTAAATAGCTTTTTTCGGATCATTTTATAAAAATAAGATCATCGCGCTAAAAGCGCCTTCTTCGTGTCAATAAATAGAAGACTGATATGTTTGTTAAGATTAAAAATATCAGTTACAGCATCGCATAAAGTTGATATTATTATACTATTCATCTTTTCAAACTAAACGCAGTTTAACATTATTTTTAAATTTGACGACATTTAAAAAGAGCTTTTCTCGTTTGTTTAATTTACATATCGCGTGTGTCATTATATTATTTAACAAAAAGATATTTTTCTATGTCTTTGTAATTTAAATATCGCGTGCGTCACATTTTGAATTTATAAAATTATCGTAAGCCAATTTACATTGACAATAATAAGTATATATATATATATATATATATATATATATATATATATATATATATATAATTCACTATTGGAAAGTAGTGTTTTATTCTTTGCTAGCGCCTGTATAAGGTTTTTAAAATTAACCGGCATTAGGAACACTTTGAAGTGGAAAATAAACCTGCTAGTATTTTTTGATGTTCAATGGAACAGTCGTTATTGACAATTGCGTCGTTAAAAATGGAAAGTTTACATTATGGTATGTACGTACTCTCACACACACATATATATATATAATATATTGGTACGTTATATTCACACATACTTACAAACACACGCAGATGTATATATATATATATATATGTATGGCGTTTATGTTTATATTTGGAGGTTATAAATATTTTGTGGCCCATTCGAACTTTTAATATCACTATCGACTTATAAAAAGAACAGGCCTAACGCATGTCATTTACATGTGTATTCATATTTTATATATGTGTGTGTGTATGTACGCATATCGATTATATTGAAAAGTATTTTAATCCAGCGTGTTCCTAGATGATATTAATACTTTAAAATTAAATGTTGGGCGTATGTTATTTTTGTAGTTACAGTAACACTGAATTTACCGTCTAATGTAATTATTTAAACGTAATTAAAAATCGACTATTTACGCAATAATGATTCTAAAAATTGTTGTTCAATTATAATATCGGCCACATTCGTATGTAATTATATCAAATAATGTAATCTAAATTTTTACGAAATATCCTAAAATAATGAAAAAATTATTTATATATATATATATATTATTCGTTTAGAATATTTTCAAAAAAGTTTATATTTCGTTACACAATATTTGATATAGTTACGTAATAAGTGTCGACGATTTTATAAAACTAGCTTCGAGAATATTTTTTTATTATTTTTTTCTACGTAAAAAACGCAGTTGCTTTAATCTACGCCTATTAAAAAAATATCAAATCTCTTCTTAATAAAAACTTTTTTTTGTCATGATATTAATCGAAAATGCTTTAAATAGAGTACAATTGTAAAATATTTGTGTTTTTAAATAAATGGCGGGGGGAAATACCGATAATGCAAGAGGCGTAATATAATGTTTACGCAGCGTTGAAAAACTCACCCATTCGATAAGGATACTCTAATGACCGTTTTCCAATTTTTCTGAAATATATAAAACAAAAAAAAAAAGAAAATTAGATAGAATGAATAAAAATTGTAAATAATGCATAATTTCGATAATTATATAAATTTTTAAATCTTTCGACAGACTCCTTTAAGACGATATATTTCCGAGGAATAATATTTAAATTAGCGGATTAATCGACTCGCGTTTGCCGTCACGAATACGTACATACGCACCTTGCGCAACCTTGCACTTCCGGCCAGATGGGTATAGAAGATTCGATTAAGATGTCCTACGTACGAATATGAGAATATAAAAACGAACAGTTTTAAGGTACTTAGCGAAGGACCGAAATTTCTAACGCGCCTTCTCGTTTATAATTAAAATTTATTTTCAGATACCATCCGATAAGTTATAATTCTAAATTCAATATTCATCCGTTTCTACTAGATATTTAAGTAAACTCTTTTCTATACTTGGTCATTACGTTAAATTATAACGATATTCCGAATATATAGCGATTGTATATATATATATATATATATATATATATATATATATATATATATATAATATAAGTACATTCTTAGACGGTAATAAATGTACACACAGACACACATTCGCGTCACTTTATCAGCGAATACGAATCATAATTTATGTTTATCGAATATTTATCGAATAATCATCGAATAGGTGAATGTTTAACGATATTAATGAAACTATCTATTGATAGCCAAGCAAGCTAGTAATAAATTTGCGCTTCGTCTGATTAAAAAAGAAATATATATACATTTAACAATATGTCGAAAATTACGTAGCAAATATGCCCTTAATATTAATATATAAATTGCATACGACTCCTACAATAATTGTAGAATAAAAGTTTTACATTACAATTTATACTGATGCTGTTGTTATCAATACACACACACACGTATACACACAAGTCATATATGCAACATTTTATTTTTATTATATACATCGAAGAACACGTATAAACACATATAATATTATATATACATAGCTGATAGGTGAAATCATGAACCTGTAACTCTGCATACGAGTCGAAAGTTATTATTGCTTTTCGCGCTTATCACTCCCACGGTATTCGTATGGCGAGGTGGACATACACACACGTTTTTGCTAATATGCATGCATTTTTATACAACTATTCGTACGTGCATTTTGGATATTACATATATATATATATATATATATATATATATATATATATATATATATATATAGGTGTGCGCTACATATTAAGGACATATATTACGGTATAATTAAGGACGATTTGGTTGGTTGAGTACGAGTTAGTTTACGAAACAGTTCTACATGTTGAACTATAGTTAGACTTTGTGGACAATTAACAGCGTTAACCTCTAAAAAAAAAATTACTCATAACCTATCTGCTTTCAGTCGTTGTTAACGTGGTCCTAGTAACGTAATAATAGTAAAAATAGTAATAGTCATAATAACGGCAATCGTAATTCGTGTTAAATAATAAAAAATAAAAATAAAAGCAATAATGATAATTAAGTTAATAATAATAATGAAAATATCCGATAATACAAATAATAATAATAATAGAAACCTTAAATAATAATGATATTTTTTTCTTTAATAATAATAATAATAACAATAATGCGATATGAATAATTTAAATTGAAAACTTTTTATTAATCACAGCTACAATGCGCCAAATTATCATTACATTTATAATTGCCGGCAAATGCGCGCGAGTAGCGGATTTAATATTTTTAAATATTTAAAACTAAATTAATACATAAATACATACATACAACTGTTTATTTAGTCTTATACAAAATACTTAATCATTACTTTTATATATATATATATATATATATATATATATATATATATATATATATAAATAAATAAACAAAAAAAAAAACAGAAGTTAAAATCCCTGAAAGTTTAACCTTTACGAAAGATCACAACGCTTTTCGTATGTTAGGCAATTATCACCCCGGGAATCTTTAAAAATATACAAAAAAAGCTTTGGTAATTTTTTATAAAGAAAATTTTTTTAGTGATTTTAACTTCTTTTTTGTTGTTTATTTCAATAAAAATCACTACATTCCACATTCTACAAATTATATAAATTTGTCTATGCGTTCGTGTGTGTGTGTTTACATATTTACCGTGTTTTTAAGGAAATAAATAAAATCATTATTTCGCCCAAGTGCGCTAATGTGTATAAAAAAATATTAGATAATTATTTACACTCGTTTAGATAATAATTAAAATACGAACAACGAAAATAATCATTACTATAAAAATAAAATTCATAATAAAAATGACGAAGATATTAATAAAAAAATGACGATCATGAGAAAACCGTTAATAATATTATTAATAAAGAAGAATAATGTTAATTATAATTAAATTAATAAATGAATTTTTTCAGATGAAAAAACAATGTGAATAATAATATTAATTTTTTCTTTCGGAACATTCGTATACATATAATATATATATGTGTGTGTGTGTTTATACATGAAGGATTCATTTGCTCATCCTTATATATCAGGGATATTTTATTTTTATCTTTTCGCTCCCTGTCTTTTACACACACACCGGTACTTTTTATATATATATATATATACACGCATGCACATATGTAAGTATGTATGTATGTACATATGCCACTACTTCAATTTCCATATTTCGTAACCTCACACAATGGTTATGTTTTTGCTCACTTATTTGTGTATTTATGTATATTTTTGTCTGTATCTACATCCATTAATTTAGTCGTCAATTGCACTTATTATCATAGCACCGTATATAACCAGTTTACGAAAATATTATACTGTACCCGTCGAAATTTTTCTCCGAAAACCACTTCGGAATTTGTCACTGCTGACAAATTTTAACGTGGTTTTCATCGGAAGACAATTCGATCAGTGATCAGGAAAATTTCAAATCTTTCAAATTCTCTGTTTTTTTCTCTTTTAATGAACTATTTTTTTATATAACGGCCACAATAAAAAAAAATTTGAATCGAGGCACCACGTTGTGGTAATTTACAATTCCGTTTTTTCATATTGGGCGAGTTTTTCATATTTCGAATGAATAAATATAATATATGAATGTATACATGCATATATATCACGATATGCCTATATCTACTCACTGCTGGGTGTGGGGAACTCCTATCTTGTGCGGCTCGGATCCAATTGATTCCTGTCCATTTAAAAATATCATCTCGCAAGGTCTTCCTTGCGGACACCGGTTGCCAATGGGCCACCACTATATATATATATATATATATATATATATATATATATATATATATATATATGGCAAACCGGCGACTTAAACGGTTAGGTCGTGTATTCTGTGAAGGTTGTTGAACGAAAAGTAACGGTGAGTGGAAGGGATCGTTAAGAGTTTTGTGTGAAAGCGATTGATGAACTAGACTAATCAACCTCTGGTCTAAAATAATAGCGATGATAATGATGATGATATATATAAGAAATAAATTACAGTCTGGTTGTAAATAATGACGATGATAATAATTATATATATATATATATATGAATAAAGACGTGCATGTTTAGGTAAAAACCTCGTGAGCCGCTTTGGCGTCTTGCACTACCACTACCACTCGAATTCGAATTCCCCAACCGGTGACAAGAATTTCCTACGGTGTATAAATGCCTCTAGCCATTTCAGCTATGATAGTCAGTAAATGAGTACCAGATTGTAAAGTTTTAAAATTATTTTCGCGTTGCGGTTTCGTAATAAATAACCATATGCACTGTATTCGTCATCGAAACATAATTTAGAATGCTGATGATCAAAACTGGAGCGTTTTGTTCGAAACGTAAGAGTTTTAATTAATATCGACGAATTACTACTACCAGTTTGTTAGGAAGAAGACAAGCTGGAGAATGTAACGCATTTGCCTAGGATGGGTCGTCTCTCTATCGATCTTTTTTGGGTTGACGATAATGTTCGGGAAACGTTAAATACTAATTTTTGGACCGACGGTTTAGAGTAATATCAAATCGGAATGACATACTCATTTCAGGTAGATTGAGACTGTAACAAAATTAGTAAATAGAGAATATAACGAATTTAATAAGTTAGCCGTCGAAGAAATAATATAAAAAGTTGTAATTTATTTTATATGAAGAAGATAATATTAATTTTAGTCATATATTATCGTTACGTTTAAAGTTATAGGTATCGGAGAATGCGTAAGTAACAGATTGTAAATTGAGTTTATAGTGGAAATAAATCTAATCGAATTGCCACCTTAAATTTTCATAACCTTAAATTTTTAATTATGAAATAAATATTATTGTTATTTTTTTTATTACGTTTAGAGACGTAAATAATAAAATTTCGTTATAGCCGCGGTGTAAATACTCCGAGATAAATCTAATTTTTTCGATTTTAGAAAATATATGTCGATGGCCTGTCGAATTTTAAAATTTTGTACGAGTTTATAGTTTTTCGAATTAGCGATTAACAAATTTGGGTTAGTTACTAATTTAGCAAATAAGAAAATTCTTGCAAGGACGCAGAATTTCGATTTTTAAGCGGGAGGATGAATAATAAGATAACGTAATTACGCGGGCGTTTTAAAAATATTCAACCCCCAGTTAATGTCCTGCATTATTTACACGGAGTTATTTATTCGAATAGCGGCGTCTTTATCACGCACGATGTTACGTTATTATTACAACATCGGTAAACTCTACGTCTGAATTTTTTCCATCGCTCGCACCTTAATTTTCTCTTATGCGCAAAAGCACAAGAGCGGTGTATCTATGCTTACTATTACATATATACGCAGCACTCTACTTATCTGTATGCATAAAGCGTATATTCATACGTAGGATATATATATATATATATATATATATATATATATATATATTATTTCTTTTATTTGCTGATGATCTCAAAATTTATGCTCCTATATCTTCACTAGCTGACTGTTAATCCTTACAAACAGATCTAGATAAGCTGGTTCTGTGGAGCAAAGAAAATCATTTACCTTTCAATTATGATAAATGCGTCCACACGAGTTTCTGTAGAAATAGAAATAGGTACTCGTTCACTTACACGATGAATGGTAAGCGGATAATTAAAAAATCTGTGGTGCGGGATCTCGGAGTTAATATTGATGACAATTTAAAATTTTCAATACATGTAAGCGATGTTGTTAATCGCTCTTATAAAATGCTAGGTTTTATTATAAGAAATTCATATGTGTTTAGAGATCCATGGACGCTATTGTCGCTTTATAATGCATTAGTGCGTAGTCCTTTAGAATATTGTTCAATTATTTGGGATCCGTATTATAATAAATACATTTAGGTTAATTGACAAAGTTCAGTGTAAATTTTTAAAATATCTATATTACCGTATATCAGGTATTTACCCTAAATATATGAATTACGATATATTAAGAAATATAATGGATGTGAGGTCTTTACAGTACAGAAGGAAAATAGCCAAATTAAGGTTTCTTCATGATGTATGCAACGGTAGAGTTAATAGTGAGTATTTAACATCAACCATCTCCTACGTTGTACCAAGATCAAATAGGCGATCGAATCGTTTCTTTAGTGAGCCGCGTGCACGAACAAACCTCGGTTTAAGTTCTCCGTTGCCGTAAACTTTCCGCTTATATAATTCTCTTTTGAACATATTTCCCCGTATGGATATGCATACTTTGATAACAGATATTTCTTTAATAAGTTGCTTCCCGAACATATTTTGCGATGAGATCAGGACTCTCGCTGTTGTCTATTCCAATGGTTCTAGATTTTTATTATGTGGTGTGTGTTTGGTATATGTGTTCCATTACTAATGTACATGTAGTATATACGTTAAGGTTTATATTGTATTTATTAATTTGTTGAAGATTATTCATCCGTTTATTTCGTGTAAGATTGTGTGAATGGGGTGTGAATGATGTATGTTTTAATGAGTGTGAGACTTGTGAATGAGTGTAGTTTTTTTGTTGTGTTTAATAGGTGTGAGGCTGGTGAATGTGTTCAATGTATTTTTTTTGTATTTTATTTTTTTTTTACTTTTACTTTTATAATTCAGAAAAAATTATTAATTGTATTATTTTATTTATAAGCATACACTATAATTGGCTGTTAGCTGTTGTGTGGCTTCATTAAATAAATAAATAAATAAATAAATAAATAATGCATTTAAATGTATATTACACTATTACACGCGCTGAACAGTAGTGAAAAGAGAAATAAGTACAAATGTTTCCAACGGAGCTTTGTTAACGAATGTTATGCCACTTTGTTTTGTTTTTTTGGGAAGTGCAAACTATTTCATTTGTTTTAATACGTCATGTTTTACTCTCTTATCCTTCCCAAATTCAATCGTCCATCTTTTTCTTATTACGGAACTGTGTTCACTCCGCTATCTTTCTGCTTACCACTACTACTACTACTACTACTACTACTACTATTATTATTACTTAACATTTCCTCTATACTTTCAGTACATCCGTTTCAATACCAAAAAAATAGCACCTACCTTTACATATCTTTACGTTGATATATATATATATATATATATATATATATATATATATATATATATATATATACATATATATAATTCTTTATTCGGCAAATAATTATAATAATGTTCTCTACCTTCCTTCGGTTTCTTTAGGGATTTTGTTATTGTGCCTCAACGTTGGTGTGTTAGACCGCACCATGTAAACATATACAAATTCAAATACACAGGCAACCAACGAAAGGTTGATACCTACCTGCATATATGTATATATATATATATGTGTGTGTTTGTGTATATACACTTCTATGTATTTGAACATTTTACGCTCCGAGCAACGTTTTGGATGCTTAATTATGCTGTTCATCAACGTCGTAATAATAAACAGCCTGGCAGGCATGCCCTTTTATTCCCCTCGCCTATACGCGTTAATCATCTTCTTGACGCCTTCTTGTCTGCCAGGCTGAGTTGCTTTTACAAACCGCCGTCTTTTTCCCTTCGTATTCTGCAACACTGTTAGTCATCATAGAATTTGTTTCAGCCGGGGAAAGGAATGACTTTGTAAATGTGCTTTGTAAAATTAGTGTAAATATATATATATATATATATATAAAAGATATTTCTTTCTCTTCTGAGTGCTGCGTTCGTCATTACAAAATGTTTAGGCTGTACAAATATCCCCTAGCGGTTATTTTTAGAGCCTTTTTAAACTTTCATTCATTTTGAGCATACAGTAGTGGAGAGTATACGTATAACAGTGTAAACACACACATACGTATATATACACGTATATATGTATGTGTGTTTACGTACATTACATTGACATATACATATGTGTGCATACATATATTACATTGACATATACAACTTGACCTAAATATCGTCAAACAAACTGTATATTTTGTGTTTCATATCTCAAAACTCTTCTACAATTATATAATAGTTTTATGATGAAACAACTGAGTTTCTACTTAAGAAGTGAGGTGATATTGACATTACGAAAACATAACTTTAGTTCTATCAAGAATTATGATATCTCCAGACTAAATTATAGTTATTGTGTGTACGAGAAATTCATATGTATATATAAAAATGCATACGTACTATATGATGTATGCATGTATGTACATATAACATATTGCGATGGTGGTCAACTGCCAATCCATTAGTGTCGAGGTTGCGATCTCAGCTCGCCGTATAAACATATCGCAGAGAAGACAGTTTACTCAACAAAATACACGCGCTTTTTAATTCGAATGCTAGTCCATTTTATACTTGGTCATTTTAATTTGATTCCGAATTTGTATATTTAAATCATCTGCATCCTTATTGTTCTCCGCTAAGTCGACTCGTTCGCTTAACTAATTACAGTTTTTGCAATTTTCAACCACATTCGGAACACTTTCCATATCGACTGTTCGTTACACGTTGTGAATTGAAAACAAATTTTTGCGAAAAACCGAATGACATTGAGCAAGTGTCGATTCGTAATTTTTCCATCGCTAACGTC
Source organism: Coronaproctus castanopsis (assembly GCA_032883995.1). Classification (NCBI taxonomy): domain Eukaryota; kingdom Metazoa; phylum Arthropoda; class Insecta; order Hemiptera; family Monophlebidae; genus Coronaproctus; species Coronaproctus castanopsis. The sequence goes on from CM065052.1 coordinate 153,151,251, forward strand.
TAATAAATTTGATGAGTCGAAAGGAATTGAACTCCGACGTCACATTTAGTCTACTACTATGCTGTATGGAAAATTGAGTTCTCACACATAAACCTTGGAGAAAAAAATCGAAACATTTAAAAATATCATGTCTACATCACGTGGCCAACAGAGCAGTGCTGAATAAAATGTCGAATCAAGCTGGGGTGCTTTATACCGTCCGAATCGATAAGTTAAAATACTATGGAAACTGACATCCAGAAAAATATCATCTATTCCGTCTTGTACAATATGGGGAAATTATTGACCGTAGAAAACCTGGTAGGCGAAAATTTTCTTCGGAAGCAGATATGAGACGATGGTATCAGCACCCCCAACTACAACAGGCGTCCAGAGATATTCAGTAGCTACGATGATCGCCGACCTTCGACTCGTGATGACGTAACAAGAATAAGAATAAGAAGAAAAAGAAGGTGTGATAGTGTCTTTGAAAACGATTAGGCCGTCTTGTTAATTTCCTATTTTTATTTCTAATTGCGACAAAATGGGTTAATATTTTCTTATAAACGGGCAATTGTTATCGGATTTATTTATATTATTTATTCATAATTACGTTTAATTTATAATTTATTTATCGAATTTTTTCATTATACCATAGGATTTCTCGGGATATTTTCTTCTATACAAACCTTATCCGGGAAATTTTATAATAAAACAATAGGCGCACCCGTCAGACAAACATTATTAATGGATGACTCAATTCTTCTTTTATTATTAAACATCGGTCGTATTCGAAGATAAATCTCCAGATCTGGAATGATTAAATTATTTCCTTTGCTTGAAATCCAGATAAAATATTTATCATTAACCAGTTGGTACGAAAAGGATGAAAGACTTGAGAATTAGAAATCTGCTCAAACTCGTGAAGTAACTGATTTTGAAAAAATTCGTGTATATATATATATATATATAATATATTATATATATATATATATATATATATATATATATATTATATATATATTATATATATATATATATATATATATATATATATATATATATATATATATATATATATATATATATATATACAGTAAAATCCGCTTAATGTGATCGCAAATGTCCGAGGGGATATCGATAACATTAAGCGGCTGATAACATTAAGCGAAAAAAAAATCGAGTTGAAAAAATTTTTTTTATTGCACGTACATATATCACATACTTGATTCTAGCTTTGAAGTACATACCACAAAGTGCGTTTGATAAAATAGATACGTAGGTTAATATGATTAGGCATTACTTACCCTTCGGAAGGTAACGTGTCAAAGAACTTTGTTTCAAATTCTGAACGAGTAAATTTTTAACAAGTTTTTCTGACGCATAAGTATCATTGAAATTATCAACAGTGCCTCTGCACTGCACAAATCGTCGAATGGTTGCGAGGGCATCTATAACTTCTTTGTGAGAGGGTACACTATTTTCATTTTCCATTTCCTCCTCTGATGATGAAAGCTCTTCGTCGTCGTGATTTAAAATGTTGTCGCATACATCTTTTTCAGTCACAGGAGCAGCAGTAGTCAAATTGGAATCAATATCGTGCCATTCTTCAAATTCGACTTGCAACAAGTCATCGGGAAAAGGGAGTTCACAAAGCACTTCGACCTGTTCTGATTTTGGAACGAATCCTCCTTTTTTGAAGCAGTTAGAAATTGTTAATTTAGTAACTGAATCCCAGCCATGCTTCAAGAGATGGAGAGCTGATAGAAGATCAGTTTTCGTACTTAATTCGGCCGCCGATAAGCCTTGCATGTTGCCTTCGATCTGTTCCAAAACTCGTTGTCTCATTTCGTTGCGATAGTACGCCTTTAGGGTCCTAATTACGCCTTGATCTAACGGCTGAATTAATGAGGTGGTATTCGGCGGCATAAAAACAATTTTAATGTGGCGTAAAGTTAGGTCGACATTATGAGCTGTACAGTTGTCCACCAGCAAAAGAATGTTTCGAACATACTGCAGCAGCATAGCACTGTAATTCTATCTTTGGCTACTTTAAACCCCTTCAACGCTTCACTTTTGAACACGTACGTGGTTTCAGGCAGTGCTCGGTAGTAAATCCCGGTTTCATCAGCGTTAAATATGTCATCAGGAGAATACTGATCAATTAAGGTAGGCCAAACATCTTTGATCCACGACTCAGCCGCAGAAACATCAGCGTCAGCTTGTTCGCCGCACGGCTTTCTATAAACTAAGTTGTGCCGATTCGTAAATCTACGAAACCAGCCTTCTGTAGCAACGAAATCTTCTTTGCCTAACTGTTTCGCTAAACTTTCCGCTTTTGCACGTAAAATCGGACCGTTAACTGACGCGTTCTTGTCACATACCTGATCGAACCATCCAACCAAAGCTGTTTCAACTTGTTCATCTTTACCGAATCGTTTTCTTTTACGCGAAGTGTTCCCGTTGCATATCGTCGCAGTTTCCAATTCTTCTCTCGACTTCAAAATTTTACATAATAGCGGTTGCGAAATTCCTAATTTTGATGCTGCTTCACGTTGAGATATGGGTACAAGCGCGTCATACTTTCGTAAAATGTTTACTTTTTCCGAAACACTGCAATCGCGACGTTTTGGTTTCGACGACATTATCATAAGGAAAGCGATGAAACAACTGTATACGAAGACGATTTGTTATCAACTTCGTTATATGCATAATTGTAGGTACACATTCAATGAAAGAAGATAAGAAACGAGATTTATTGAAAAACCTGCTCTGATTGCGATAACAATAAACGACGTCTTGATCACATAAAAGGGGGAAATTTGTGTGTAAAAAGGACAAGAAATCGGGACCGAAGCATTTTGATAACATTAACCGAATGATAACAATATCCGGCTTCACATTAAGCGGATTCTACTGTATATATATATATATATATATATATAGTTTTTGATCCTTTCGCGTTTGAGCCGTTCGCTATTATCTGATTTTTGAAGAATTCTGGTTGCCAACCGATTATTATAATTTTTTAGCTCGGATAAATGTCTAACAACCGCTCGATGAATTTCTTCATTTATGCATTTGATGTTGAAGTTCCTGTTATCATTCGCAATACTATATTCCGATATGCCCGGATTTATTTTGATGGCTAATATTCAGTACGATCTGCGCACATCGATGGAGGGGGTTCCATTTTTGTCACTTCATTTTTATATAACAGCCGTCTTAAGAGATGGTTATACAAAAATGAATGCATACGAAAACAGTAGAATTCTGGACAATGTTAGGCCGGCTATTCCTTATCTATGCATTATTTTATTTCACAAATGATTCAACGTGTAATTTCCTTCCTATACGCGTTATAACGGGTAAGTATAATGTGTACATGGAAAAGCGTGCCGACCTGGCAATCAGTGCTTCGTATCGATGGCGTAGGTAAAAGTTAGGACGACGTACATACGCAGAGATTGCCGTCTGTGGTAGGCTGTGGGACGTTACATTAAAACGGAAAATGATGTTATTGAAGATTATGTTATCAGTTAATTTTTTTTATTTTCTTTGCTTCAAATTTTGAACTTGTAAGATATCTATCATCAACTAGATGTTGCGAAGAAGATGAGAGACTTCAAAATCTGATGTCTGCCCAGCAGTAGACTCGTGAAGTAGCTAATTTAGAACAAATTTATTAGTAGTTTCGCTTTCGAGTCTTCCGCTATTATCTGTGTTTTTTTTTAAGAATTCTTATTGCCAACGGATTATCTTGATTTTTAAATGTTTGACTAACGCTCGATGAATTTCTTCGTTTATGTATATCATGTTTCATGTGTATGGTGTTAGAGACATACCAGGGAGCTCCGGCAATTACTCGTAATACTTTGTTTCGATATTTCTGCATTCTTTTTACGTTGCTGTTCGAAGCACATCCTACATAACTCAATAGCATAAAGCTATAAGCGTACGAACGTTCTTTCTTTCTCTTTCCAACGCGATCAGTACTGTTTTCCCAACTTGATTAGTTTATCTTTTCAGTCGTGCGTTGTCAAGTTTTAGTACAAAATTATACATTTCGATTTCTGAATTAATTAAAGAAAATCGCCTGGAAGAAAGAGGTAAAAATATAAAGTAATATTTCGTGTAAAATATTGTTTTTTTACATGACTATTTCGAACCGAATTTTTAACCAAGTACAAGAGAAAATGTCACTCTTGTAAATAAATAAATAAAAATTGTATTTCGAAAAACAGCATTAACTATAACATGAAAGTACAAAATAAAAATTTGCGCATCCCGAAAACAGATTTCTTACTGCGTATACCACGAGTGTAATAACCATATACAATAATACAATAAAATAGATTGCAGGAAAAATCACAACCAAAACTTGTATACTAAGTACACGACTACATAATATGTTCAAGATAGAATGAAATAAATATTCTATACGTTATAAATATGAGACATGCCGGTGATACATTAGGGTAATGTATGTTTTTGTTTTTCTTCTTTTATTTACAGACGCTCGATTACTAAGATCATTTGCGTCTAAATTAATTAGTCCGGTTTCTGCTAGAAATTTTAATAACATGTCTATTTTTTTAGGGTCATCCTGTAGTATTTCTCCTAATGAACTGGTTGATATATTGTGAAGGTTTCGATGGTTTGCATATTTTGCACATTCCAGTAGTATGTGGTGTATTTTTATTAGAGTATTACATGTTGGGCATTTTGGAGCAATTGTTCAGTATGTATTGTAATGTAAGTAGGGTGTGGCCTATTCGTAATCTAGTTATAGCTACTTCGTTGCGCCTTTTATTTGTTCTGTGGTTTTCCAGTGTCCTAAAATTGGTTTGATTTGAAATAGATGTGTGTGAGTGCACTGGGTCTCCCAGTATTCCTGATAAAGCGTTGACTTTTTGTGTTATGATTGAGTTGAGTGCAGATGTTATAATTTTTGTTTTTTGATTTTGTTCTGGTGGCTTTATTTCATTTCCTGTAATTCCCGAGTGCGCTGGGGTCCAAAGGAACACTATTTAATTTTTTTCCTGTATGAGTTTATGGATGATGAATTTTATATTTAAAATATCTAAGTTAGTATTTTTAATCAGTTTCTGAATCTGTTGTAGAGCGGATATTGAGTCTGAGCATATTATAAAGTTATTTCTGTGTTTTTCTTTGACTATATTTTTTAACGCTTTATATATAGCTATTAATTCACCTGTGTACACAGATGTCCCAATTGGTAAGAGGTATGTTTGTGTTCTCCCCTTTATAAGGTAAGCAGAAGTGGTTTGGTTTAGCGTCTTAGAGGCGTCGGTGTATATTTGGTTGTAGTTACCGTAGTTTCTGCAGACAAGTTCATTAAATTTAGTTTTCAGGGTGTGCGGTGATGTTGAATTTTTACTATATTTGCTTAGGTCCGTATTTATTGTTGCAGTAACTTTGGTCCATGGGGGTTAGTTAGGTAGGTTACTTTTTCTAATTTTTGGTAAGGTGTATTGAAGTCTATCTAAGAGGTTATGAATTCGGACGGTTGTAGATTTAGAAGCATTAGGTTTATTTTGATACAGGTGGTGTAATTTATTTTCTGTTATGTTATTGTAGACTGGGTGGGATGGAGTGGACAGTAGTCTGCTATAATATTTTAGCATGAGTGTTTGTCTTCTATATTTCAGTGGTAGAATATTGGCTTCCACATGTAGAGCTGATGTAGGGCCGGTGTGGAATGCTTTTAATGCTATTCTTAAAGCTGCATTTTGTATTACATTTATATTTTTCAAGTGTGTATTGATTCGCACTATCATACAGTATACTATCATAATCAAGTCTGCTTAGGATATATGTTTTGTAGAGTTGGATTAGTGTCTTTCTATCGGATCCCCAGGATGAATGATTTAGCAACTTTAACATATTTAGCTTTTGGTTACAGTTTGTTTTTAGATTATTTATGTGTTTTTTCAAGTTCAATTTCCTGTCTAATGTTAGTCCTGATAGGTGTAACGTATCTGTATTTTCAATCGGTGTTGATTCGATTTGTAAGAAAGGAATACTTAAGTTATGTTTTGAGCTAAATGTAATTTGTTTAGTTTTAGTAATAGAAAAGGTAAGACCATTAGATGTGGCCCAATTATTTGTTTCATTTATAGAAGTTCTATATATTTTGTTTCAATGTGCGAGTAGTATATCGAAAGATCATCGGCATAAATACAATATTTAACTGGGGAAGATATGTGTTGTTTAATATTTGCAACAGCTATTATAAATAAAGTTGGACTAATTACTGGGGAGTACCATTTTCTTGGATTTTAATTTGCGACATATAATTATTCAGTTTGACTCGAAATTTTCTATTATGTAAAAATTTTTTAATAAAGATGGGTAAGTTTCCTGTGAATCCCCATCGGTGCAAGTTTAATAATATTTCATGTTTCCACACTTTGTCGAAAGCTTTTTCCAAATCAAAGCTGACTAGGGTTGTAGTTTTGTTTTGAATTAAGTTATCCTGTATATCGGTTATTAGTTTGGTTAGCAGATCCTGTGTGCTTCTTTTCTTTCTAAAACCGAATTGTAGTGGATCTAGTAATTCAACTTTTTCTAATTGCCAATACAGTCTGCTGTTAATAATTTTTTCGAGTAATTTGCAGAGAGTATTTGTGAGATGGGTCTGTAGCTAGCAGGGTCTAAGGAATTTTTGTTTTGTTTTAATAACGGAATTAGATGAGCCTCTCTCCACGCCTCTGGGAAGGATTGGTTTTGCCATAAAAGGTTGTAGAAGTATAGGATAGCCATTTTAGAACTGGAGTTAAGATGTTTTATCAAACTTATGTGGATACCATCCGGACACCTGCGGCGTTGGGCGCATTTCATCTAGGGCGATGTCAAATTCTTCCTTCGTTATATCTGTATTGTAACTTTGATTTATGTGTGATTGAAAATCAATAACGTGGTTTATTTTATTTTTTTACAGGTTTCGGGATAATTTCTGTCCGACGACATTTCATAAAAATAGTCGGCCAAGATATTAGCTATATCCAGTTTGTTATCGGTAAGCTGAGAATTTATCTTTATTGCTGTTATTGATTGGACTGTATGTTTATTTGAGATTTTCCTAATTTGTTGCCAGAGTTTATCTGGTGCTGTTGAAGAGTTGATTGTTTTAACAAAATTTATCCAATAATTTTTTTAGATTCGCGTATGCTCATCCGTACTGATGCCCTAGCTTTTTTGAATTTTATTAAATTTTCTATGGTAGGTTGACGTTTATATTTCGATAGCAATTTATTTTTATTTTTGATTAATGATCGAAATTCTTCCGACCACCATACGGCATATGGTTTGTTTTTTGCATGTATGTTATGCCTCGGAATAGTGTTCTCGGCAGCTTCTTTTATTGTCCTTAAGATGTATTCATAGGACTCATCAGCGTTGCTCGAGATTTTACATATTCGAATATTGACCGTAGTTGTATACGAAATCCAGTCCGCTTTTTTAAAATTCCAATTTTGCGATTGGTGGTTAGCAATTGGTACTATATGCTGCGGAAAATGATCGCTATTATACAATTTCGAATCAGGGTACCAATTTGTGAAGTGGACTTTGATCCTCTTGGGCTTATATTTCTTATATTTTAACTGCTAAAAGAAGTTATGTTGTAGTCCCCTGTTTGACTGATTATTGAATATTTGCTGCCGACGCAAGAATCGAAAAAATGTATTTTGTATGCTGTTTTATTACTTCGATATGTAGGGTAAATTCAGAGTCGTATGCATAAAATCTATTCTAGCATATATCGGTAATTTAAGTATTATTCTGCAACACTGATTGTGATTAGATGAGCAGCGATGAAATGTATCGGGAACTTGTTAAGACATGATGGCTTATTGAAAGATATTATAGAAAGAAAAATACCCATGTACATGCTCAAGACAGTGATGAATACAATCAAGAAAGAAACGAACATCAAGAGCTACATCGAATTGAAGAAGAAGAACGGAAAAAATTGAGGATTTAAATGATAAGGCTGAACCAGTCCAACTATATACCGATTGATTGATAGGTATGTATGCGTGTACACGTGTTCGATGGTAGCAAAATACCTATAAATTGATTTTCGTATTTGATTAAGCGCATATACGAACATATATATATATATATATATATATATATATATATATATATATATATATATATAAAAATTATTTATTAAGTAGTAATGTAGTGAAAAATTCACATGGGTCGATGAATTTTTGAAAAATACACAATACTTAAAATGTAAAACTGGTAAAAATCATGGGGTAATCTTTGATAGTAAAGAGATATTCCACTCGCCTAGTAGATAGGTAATTTCACACTATCCTACCTAACGCTTGCAAACAACCGGATATGCGGTGTAATGTCGGCGTCTCATTGGTGATTTTTTGCTCATCTTCCTGTAAATATTTCAACGCTCCAGCGTTAGCGGCCACTAGTGATAAAATGAAAAATTATCGACGATAATATTCAGATTATTCGATTTAGTTGGTAAATTAACAAATCGAACGACGAAGGTCGTCACCTTAATAAAAAATAAAAAAAATTCGCGGAACTATCGACAACACTTGCACAATAAAAAAAAAAATAGAAAAAAATAAAATAAAAAAAAACATTCGCACGGGAAAGTTTACTTTTTTCTTCTTCAAAGCGTAAAAGAAATGACGAGTGACGCGCGGAAAAACCGCCTATCGTGAAAAACAGATTAAAAATTAATTATTTTTCGATGGAGAAGCGATGTTATTCCAATTACGTCGTTCGTAGGCTTTTCAATTTTTATGCCACCAACCTAACCTACCACCACCACCACCACCACGTCCACCACGTCCACTTTAACTATCACCACCAGCAATTTAAGCGGACGTATAAATCGGTTAAATGACAGAATTGGATGGCTGTCGTATTTGTGTTTTCAATGTCGGTAGGTAAATATGTCGACTGATAAAGTTGAAGTTTAATCGCGAAATTCATCGATAGATCTTACTCAAACTGACAGTTTTTCGTTGTACGAGCTTTCAGGATATATATATATATATATAAATGTTCAAACCTTTAAATTACAAAAACCGCCCGAATACACACTACTACTGCAGTAATATGACTGTGAAGCACTATACAAAAATTGTATATATGTATGTTATAAAAACCTTTTTATCGCAAAAGACGTAACTCCGACAGATACATTTATTGTTCGAAATTATTATTATCGACGATTCGAAAATAATATATATATATATATATATATATATATATATATATATATATATATATATATATATATATATATATGTGAAGTATGCGAGTATACATTATATTTATTTATTAATATGGTAGGTATATAGGTGTATACACGTCTGCGCGGATGTGTTATTTTTTACGCGGTGGTACTATTATTTAGATTTACATCGTCATGGTAACAAAAGTAGTTTTGTTAAGTACTATCCAGGATGTTATTTTCCAGAGAATGCCTTTAATTCGTTTCTACGTATTTTATTTCTGAATTTACTAATTGCTTAAGGATAAATTTTTTTAAATATATATATATTTATAATATATACATATATACGTATTTGTTTAAATGTTTTTGTTTTTTTTTAAATGGAGTAATGACAAACTAACCGAACTGTAGTATGATGATATTATGTATTATAAAGTCCGATGGTGGCAACGATGGATAAATTAATGTAAATCAAAAAAGTATAAATTTTTATATTGAAGAAGCGGCGCTGATTAAGGCGTGAAGTAATGACATCGACGAAGAACGTAGCGATATATTCTTGTCGTCGTAATATATCTTCAATGGATTCAGTAGATGTTGGTCATTAACTGCTTGGCAACCGTCTCTACCAGTTAAACCACCTTCTGGTAAAAGATTTCCGTATTAAGTGTCCTGTCTACTATGTTAAATTTTCCAAAAAACATAACTGCGAATTATCGATAAATAAGCGAGATTAACAGAAACTTTCAAACAGGTGATTCCGCAGCGATAGAATAATCTAGTAATTTTTCTAAAAAAATAATCTAGTAATTTTTCTAAAAATTCTGCAGTCGCAATCCTCGGCAAGTTACGCTCACCTGACTCATCCGCTAACCCGTAGCAAACTTCCTACGCGGTTTTATCGAACCAGGCTAATAATATCAAATCCGCTGGAACGCAAGGAGAAATCTGTTTCTTCCCTTCACAAACACGGACACATATATGTATGTATGTATGGAACGTTCGTACGCTTAGATGATTTTGAAGCCAGCATAGCTTTATGCTATTGAGTTATGGAGGATGTGCTTCGAACAGCAACGTAAAAAGAATGCAGAAATATCGAAATAAAGTATTACGAGTGATTGCCGAAGTTCCCTGGTATGTCTCCAACGACACTATATACAAGGCTACTTCAACATGATATACATAAACCAATAAATTCATCGAGCGATAGTCAAACAGTTAAAAATCATGATAATCTGTAGGAAATATGAATTCTTAAAAAAAAAAAAACAGATAATAGCGGAAGACTCAAAAGCGAAACTACTATTAAATTTGTTCTAAATTAGCTACTTCACGAGTCTACTGTTGGGCAGATATCAGATTTTGAAGTCTCTCATCTTCTTCGCATCATCTAGTTGATGATAAATATCTTATCAATTCAAGACTAAGCAAAAAAAAAAAGAAATAAAAAAATTAACTGACAACATAATCTTCAATAATTCCACCTTCTGTTTTTAAACTCCTACAGTTATTACAGTTTTACGTACCTAGTACGGGCGGTAATTATTGCGTATGTCTGTGTTCTCGATTTTTTCCCATGCCATCGATACGGCCTAGATGTCCGTACGGGGGAAGCAAATATTTCCCCCATTACAATCTATAATCAGTTTTGTGCGTGTGTTTTGTGTTGTATACCTGTTCGAGTGTATAATATATAAAAATATTACCACTTGATTATACTTACTAGTTATAACGATCGTAGGAAGGAAATTACACGTTGAATCATTTGTGAAATAAATTAAAAATAAGTAAACGACGCTAATGGATAAATGAGGAATAAGTGGACTTACATTGTAAATAATTCCACTGTTTCGTTAAATGTACATATATATTATATATATATATGTATTTTCCTAAGGCTATAGATATATAAAAAACGAAGGAGCCTCTTCCAACAGTGGGCACAGATCATGCTGGATATTAGCCATTTTAAAGCGAATAACTAATAATATTAGTAATTGTTAGTGCGAAAGATCAACTGGTCACATCTGGTTTACCTCTTCGCCCAAGCGTTTATATATTCTGTATATATGTATAACTAATTCGATAGTAAAATCCTTAATCTGGATTAGATCCAACGTTTGAACTTTATAAAACTTATACGCTATACAGAGGTACATTCAAGACAGCTATTTATATTGGAAATTACATAGATCGAACTTTCCTCTTGTGAAGACAACGTATTTTTTTATATATTTTATTTCTGTGAACTTTCACGTTACTTTTCAAATATATTTCTTAAATTTCACTATTTCAATCTTCACTCTTGTCCACTTGTGTCCCTACCCACAATATTATTCATTTTCCAGTTTGTATGTTCATAAATTATATTTTTTTATTATTTATTTTAATAGAACTGACATTGTATATAATAGCGAGTTAAACGATTTTCATAGAGCTTACATGGAAGGTCGTATAAACGACAATTTCTTAAAGGATTTTAAGTTGAGAAAAAATATGTGGCTTTCCCTAATTGTTTGACTGCGGTATACACAACAACAAAATGTGATATATAATAATATAATGTTGATGTATTGGAAAGTAGTGATTTTATGAATTTAGCAAAACAAAATAAAATCGAAGTTAATCACTAAAAAATTTTTTTTATTACACAAACACGAACACGAAGCTTTTCGACTATGAAGTCATAATATTTTTAACAATAGCTTGAAAATGACTTCATAGTCGAAAAGCTTCGTGTTCGTGTTTGTGTAATAAAAAAAAATTTTTAGTGATTAACTTCGATTTTATTTTGTTTTGCTAAATATATATATATGTATATGTACGAGTGGGTGAGTGTAATGTGTTGTAAATAGGTATCCTTATTTATTTTATTTTTTTTATACACTGTAACGTATTAATCTAACTTTATATTTTTTTTTTTGTATAATATTCGTTCTTATACTATAATGTTACGTCCTTAAGGTATAAAACAAGTTCGAATTTGTGTACTCTTTATAATAGTACAGACTTTTCATTGAAATAAACGACCCAAATAATAGTTAAAATCACAAAACTTTTATGTGAAAAGATCACAAAGTTTCTCAACAATAGTTAAACCATTATCGGATAAACATAGATAACATAATTATAAACAAAACAAAGTCATAACACAGTTTAATAACTGTCGAAAAACTTTGCGTCAAGAAAAAACTTTAGTAATGATTAAACTGGGTTATGATTTTGTTTATAATTCGTAAAATCACTACCCTCCGATATATCAACATATAAATACATAAAATATAAAAATACATACAATTTATGAAAACTATATAAATGAAACAAAAACGCAAAAATTAAAATTAAATTTGAAAAAAAAAAAACTAATTTAGGTATATGCATCTGGACACAAAATTAACTCGAAGAATCCATGTTGATCATAAAACTGTCCAAATAAGAGAAAAAATACGCCAAATGTACTGGCTCGTTGGACGGCACTCTAAAATGAAGCTGGAGAATAAGTTGTTAGTTAATTATATGGCAATATGGGATACAAATATGGGGATGTACTAAAGCATCGAATCGTAAAATAATCCAGACAGCTCAGAATAAGTTTCTTCGGCTAATTACCAATACTCGCTGATTCCAACGAAATGATGCACTCCATGCAGATTTTAATACAGGATTATGCTGATCAACACCAGAGAAGACTTCAACATCATCCGAATCTGGAGGCCTTGGCACTTTTGCCTACAGATCGTGACTTAAGAAGGCTTAAACGTTTCAAACCTACTGACTTGGTTGTAACTAAGTAACATAACAGAGCTCAAACATTGGGTGAAACCTCTGCACATGTTGAACAATCATGATTGCTGCTTATTTAAACTAAAGTTTAAGGTTGCAGAAAGGAAGTAGCTGTCCTTTCTTGGAGCTACATTTAAAATAATAAAAAAATTTAGGTATATAATTTACAAAAGCAAAGTGGAAAAACACTATTTATAAAATAAAATCTAATAGCGATTCGAAAATAGTTATTTTTTATAAATTGTACACAGTTTTATATTTTATTAAATATGACAATGGCATGGCTTAACATTCGAAAAACTTTATGATCTTTTTATGTAACAAATGTTGCGATTTTAACTAGTTTCCGTTGTTTATTTGTCAAAATTACTGCATTCTACGATCTTCAAACCTTTGATAAACTTTTATATATATATATATATATATATATATATATATATATATATATATATATATATATATGTATATGTATATATATATATATATGTATATATATATATGTATATATATATATTTTTATATATATATATATATATATATATATATATATATATATATATATAAATTATATGAAACTGTTTATCTAGTCACATTTTTAGATGTTTTATAGCGGATTTTTATTTTAATTTATCGTTATTAAAGTATTTAGTAGCATACGTCAGCGTGTCTAGTTAATAGATTGGTTTCAGTTTTAGAATTAATAATTTTAATTTTCTACCTGTGAAAGTATTTCTGCAGAGATTTAATTCCTTAATTTAACCTATTAGTGAAATGGTATCTACTTCTCAATCTGCTACCATAGTGTCATCGGTGTATGAGCTCCATTTTCGAATAATGGTATATCATTCGAAAATAAAATTACCGACGAAGAACCGAAAATTACCGCATTGTTCTCTTTAAACGTTCAGCGTTTCCTATTTGATAGGTACGATTTTATTAAGGAAGAAAGTTGTGATTAATCATTTCATAGACAATGCCATTATGTCAGATTGTACCAAATGTTTTTTTTATATTTACAAAAGAATTGCCTGTTTTATATTTGATCATAAATGCGAGACAGTTGTACCGTAATCGATAATTGCCTAACTGAAACCAAATTGATAGGGCGATTAATGTCAGTATGATTTTGCTTTAAGCAGTCCGTTCCGACATTAAATTTACTAATTAATATCTGATCGATCGAATTTTTGGAAATCCGGAAGACATCTTTCCGTACTTTATGGTAGCTACGACTAACGACAATTTCTACGAATTTTATCAGCATAGAGATTGTTTCATTTTGAAGCGTTTAATATATAATTTTATTTCTTTCGGTGAAGTATATATTCGAGATTGTGATAAGCATTGTTAGTTGGTTGTTATTTAAAAAGTTTAAAAACTGTTTTATTTATTACGTTTTTTTATGTGTACGTATAGAAAGCTCGATTGCTTGTGCACACGAGAGAAAAGTATTCCGCTAAGATTTCTATCAACTTATTCTGACCGGGTAAAACGCGTATTGGGGAAATACGCTATTGTTTCGCGCAGGAAGACATTTCTTATTCCATCGATATTTTCGTTCGACCTTGAGTCACGTACTAATTTATCTAACGCCTTTTAAACTTTTTATAAATTGTTTTAACTCAAGTTTTTTGTAAAATTTCCAGGAAATATTTTTAAAATTTATGTACCGGCCAGTTAGTCGATCCTGGGTTAAACGAATGCGATTCAAATTTTGAGATACTAGTGCCTACAGCTTCGTGTATGATTCTATTAAAGTGGGAAACCCAGCATAATAATAATGTCGCCGTGAATATATTTATTATTGAGAAATTTTGATTAATTAGCTGCGTCGAAGTTGTAAGGGTTACAGTTTGCACTTAATGTTAAAATAAATTAAGTTCTGATAATGCATCGACGGAAGGTATATTATAACATTTTTCGAAATTATTATATCTAAAACGCTGGTCTTAGTCGCGATGTTCAAGTTCTTTTGGCGCTTTTTTGACTAGAAGCGATCTATGCACGAAATCCAATAAAAGAATAACTGCTTTGTTAACGGGTATGAAGTTCCTGACTTTGTTATGTTAATTCATTTCTTTAAGAAAGAAATAAAAGCGGCGTGATCTAACGGGGGAATTGTAAAAATACTTTGCGTTGAATTATAAATTTAAAATTTTAGACCCAGAATTTTTATCCTAATGTCGGAACTGCTATAAGGTAGAGATTTATGAAGTTTTTGATTCAAAAAATCGATCGGTGTGGATTATTTTTGTTAGTACCCCGGTATTAATTTTGTGTTAGTTTCGTTTAAATATATAATATCAATATTAAATTATCCAATTATAAATAACGTCAAACGATCTCACCGACACTGCATATTTCTAACGTGTTGATTGTAGTTACACATATGGGACCATTAAGGTTGTTAGATAACAATTTTGCCAACACCATCACAACACATATTCCTAATAAAATTTTTAAGAAATATGTCAATACCTTGATTGTTCATGTTTGGCAGAGAAGGTGGGATACAGATGCTACTGGTAGGAAAACTTGTGTTTTCCTGCCGGAAGTCTATCAAAGATTAAAAATCAAAAATATGCGAATTAACTTTTACAACTCGCAGGTGCTCTGTGGGCATGGTAGGTTTCAAGCCTATTTGTTCAGGTTTAAGCTTGCCACTGCTGACAGGTGCGCCGTGTGTTCTAAGGATGCTGTTGATGATACTCATCATTTTATCTTTGAGTGTCCTGACTTCTCTTCATTGCGTGGTACTTTCAATATTGACAAATATAAAAACTCATTTATCTCGAACAGAAGGAATCATGTAGCCTTCCTTGAATTTGCAGAGAAAGCCTTGCGTTTCAAATTTACAATTACAAATTAACCAAGGACAATTAGCTAAATTCAAACGTAAATCCAATACTCCCTTCGCTCCTGGTGGCATGGTGCCCTTACTTATAATTAATTTCTAATTTACCTGACTATATATTATTAATATGTTCAAATGATGTTCATAACTGCTTTGAATTTAAAATATTTCAATGTTGACCATAATGAGGTACGTTCTATTAATGATCTATTTATATTCGATAGACTTATCTTTCAGAAAAGTAATTTTCTTTTTTTTTTATTATTATTATTTTACTAAAGATGTTTTCTTATAAAGATATTTTTCTTAAGTTTAATTTTTTTTTTTAATATTCTTCAAAGATTTTTATTTTTGAAATTGTGTATTTCGTTATCGGCAAGATATATTTTATATTTATTTTTATTATTTATTACTACTATGCACTCCACAGACTTCTTTCTTCATGCACACAGGTAGTCGATGGGACTATGTTCTTCATCCAATCACTACCGTAGATTAAGCACACAAACAGGGGACTATTACACACATGCTTTACTTACTTTTCAGCTATACAAAACTTATATGCACTTCAATAATTATTTAGCTTTAAGCACACTTGTCCCCTGTTCTTTATAATAACACCTAGATTTTAATCAATACTATCCCCACCGGGTAAATTCGGATTGGGGAACAAACTAAAAAAAAAATGTGTTGCTATTAACTCATTTTGTAGGCAAAGTCAGATTTGGCAATGAACAATATAACGACGACCATGATGATGATACACACATGTATATATATATATATATACGTATGTATGTATGTATATATCCTTATTTATGCGTATATGTACATATATTCTGATCATATACAGTGTACCACATTAAACTTGGACGGACAAATCAAAAAATATTAATTTTAGTATTTTTTTTTGTAACTGTTAGTAAATTATTCATATTATGTTTAAAGTAGATGATAATTTTGTACACTTTTTTTTCAAATTGCATTTATATCAATTATTATCATATATATATATAAACTATTTAATGCTGGTCTCCAAGAAAATGAAAAGTTTAAATTAGCAGCATAACTCTGCATAGGAAAGGATGGATTAACGCATCTAGGATACGCCGATGATAGTGTACTGTTAGGAAAAAACGGCCTGGAAGTAGAAAAAATGATGAATCAACAACAGAGTAATAAGTGAGAAGAGCGGTCTTAAAATAAATGCCGAAAAAATGAAAGTTATTTAAAATAAATATGCACGAAATAAAAATAAATAACGTAACAATTGAAACATGTTTAAAAAGAAAGTTGTTTAAACAATCTGTCCTGCTCGTAATGGTGTACGCCACAGAAACATAGAACATAACTAAAGGCGACTTAGAACAAATTAATAATACACAAAGAAGAATTGAAAATGTTAGAAATAACTTTATAAGATAAAAAGATATCTGTGAAATAGGGAGGAGAACCAAAATAAAAGTCGCTGTCCGAGAAGTTTGAAAAAATCAAAAATTGAAATGGGCAAGACACGTAGCTAGATTTAATGACAATAGATGGACGGGCAGATCAACTAGATGTCATCCAGTGAATATGAGTCGACAAAGCACACAGTGGTAAGACTATATTAAAAAGCTAGACATAGGTTAATCATCAAATAAAAACGCGTGCAAACATAAGGAAAAGGTCTACATCCTGCCAATAGCTAATAAAGAAGAAGATATATGTATATAAAATTATTATACTGCGCTTTAAAAATTATGTAACGCACTCTCAAAACAAGTTATAGAAACTAATCGGGTCGTATCGAAAAGTTGAAGAAAGAATTTACTTTTTTCGACAGTTTTTAAAGGTAACATCGCTTAAATGACGACCATTATTTTCGAAAAATTTACAAAGTCTCAAAACGGAATTATCGTGTACTTAAGCCACGTAGTCGCCGGGATAGCTTCGGAATGACCGTGAAAAACACCTCCAGAAAATAAGTCACAACAGTGATGCGGTCGTCTAGGCATTGCGCGAAATTAAACGATCTCTAAACATTCTTTCTAAAAATAATCGTAATTCGTTGAAACTGAATCCAAGTTCTTTTATTCGCGTCGTCAAGCGAGATTCTAACGACTATTTCACGTTCACGAAGCCTTAATCTTTCTGAAGTTTTTTCCTCCTATGCGTAGAAGAAGAATAGAAGAAGAAATTTATTTATTGACATAAATTCATTAAAAGTACAAAAGTACAAAATAATAAGAATTACGCGTACCGGAATTATAATATCCTTACCGCTAATAAACAAAATTCTTTATACGTAATACATCTTATAGTATATTTACTAGATTACAGATATAAATATATAAAACGCGGGAAAAAATTTGAAAAAAAAAACCCACTCCATAGTTGTATCACATTAAGCATACAAAAAGGAATATTATTCGATATAATAATAATTATAAAGATATATAATATAATACACATATACTTACCTATATTTTTATATATACACACATACACCCACATGTATATACACATATACACAGATACATTAAATATTAATCATTTACAGTAAATTATGTTTAAGGCGTCTATGCTTATACTTTGTGTTTTTTTCACTAAATACGAGTGTTTCGAGGTAAAAACGTAAAACGCTTTCGGAAATTACAAGCTGTAGCCAAAAAGGAACATTTGTTAAACAAACTGTCGGAGTGCACATTTTGATTCCTTACTAAAAAGATAAAATTACATTCGTTTATATATAAAATCGTCTACTAAACGCGTAGAATGTAATATAGTCGATAATAAATCATTCGATTCCACTTTTTATTTAGTAAATTCTAACTGTTATGACCTGCATATTCTAAGTTGTATAGTGGCTTTAATTCCGCAATTCATCAGTCCAGCACCTCTGCTTCTTTCTCGTGCACTAGGTGCTTTATCGAGCGGTAATATTTTTCCTAGATTTTTTCCTCGTACAGTATGTCAAAAAAAAAACATCTTCCGCACAATCTGTGTAATTCTATCAGTTCGTCTGCTTCTGTCCGTGTTAAGAGATTTGCTGTACTCATATTATATATGGGGGTATAATCAGTTTTCCAATGGTTTTTCCATCCAGCTAACTAACTGGTTATTCGTTATATTTTTAATCGGTTCCGCCCTATCTGTGAATTTGTTTGAAAAATTGTTCGCACGGATGTTTCCGGTAATGCGTACTTCATCAACACATAAAAAACAGAAAAAATATCACGCTATTGTTCAGAACGAACTGTAATAGAATAATAATAAAAATAATATTTGTTTGTTATATGTATTTATGAAAACGTATATATATATATATATATATATATATGCACCATATAAACGTGCAGTTATATATAGAAACATATTCAAACGAATACATTAATAATAATGATTTGTACTCGTTTCTATCTGTCGGTACTTTTATTTCTTCCTACGTTGACGTTAAAACTTATATAGAAATATCTTAAAGCTAAAGAGCAACTAGTGAGAAATATTATCCTCGTTTAACCCGTCTGCGTTGTCTCTTTGTATTATAAAGCTTTTTTTTCAAATATTTGTACAGTATACGACGAGTTCCGGATACATGACTTTGATTTCATTATTATGGTAATGAAAATAATAATAATAATAATAATGACGATGATGTGTGTTTAACGTATTAAAATTAACACAATAACCGAGTAAATTGTACACAGAAATATATATATATTTGTTATGAAACAAAACAGAATTACACGCGTTGTTTGCGGGTGACGTATATATATATATATTCGTATTGAGCGTAAGTAAATATGCACGTGTACTAACTATATTTTTATATATATATATATAAAAACATAGAAACCACCTTTTTCCAACACGAACATTTTCCCCTTATTAAGGTCGTTATTTACATAGTGAACCCCAGTAACTGGCGTTATCTTTGTCACGATCTTACGCCGTCACAACTGAACGCATTAAATTTTTTTAAAAATTATACACCCGCATACACAATGTTAATTTTATTCTCAGCAAAAAGGGGCAGACAGATCATTATCAGTAAGAAAGTAGTTTTAAAACACCTCTTGACTAAAGAAATTGATCATTTGATTATAACATCTAATAATCATGTAGTTCTCGCACGGATCGCATCGTATGTTGACATACAAGGTAATCACCGAGCGGACAGTGCAACAAGAGATGGCATATTGCTTCAACACTACACCGATGAAAGACCTCCATACTTATATAAAATCCTCAATGCATAAGCCATGGAACCTCCAGCGGTCCGCACTTCCACTTACCAACAAACTTCGATCGGTTCGAGATTCAACATTCCACCGGACTCGATCTCACTTAACAAACAGAAGAGATGATGTTGTACTTGCTCGCCTAAGGTCACACTAATATCTCACTCAGTTTTATCCTAAAAAATATTCCTCCTCCTCTATATTCAACCTGTAATGTCCTCATTACCGTCCACCACATAGTTCAATTCCGAACGTTCTATCCTCGACAAATCGCTCAGCCTCCTAAACATTCTTTCTTACACGCATAATGCTTCCAATAACTTATTAAATTTCCTTAAATCCTGTAATTTAACAATCCGTCCTTTCCGTTTGTTCTTACAGATATTGATTCATTCTTATTAATCCTTATTTTCCCTTGTCTCTAATCTAGATGCAGTTACATGACGCTTAAATCTACAGGTAAAAACAGTAAAAAGACTTATTATTATTATTATTATTATTACTATTGTTTTCTGTTTCGAATTTGGTCATTTCGAGGCCGCGTAGAATAATTTCGCAAGATTGGAAAACTCTTCCGATCGGGCGGTCCAATATTTTTTACACACTCCGCGGACATTCTTTTTTTTTTTTGTCATCCGCTTTTACGTTTTCTTTTTTTGTTTTTCTTTATAACTATTTTCGAAATATTAGTCTATTTTTAATTTCTTCTTCTTTCTTCATTAACTTAAACCCAGGTATTTGAAAAAGTCGGATATATTTTTCGTTAGTCTTCCTGTTTGCATGCTTTTTAAAATGGCCATAAAATAAGTTATTACTATTATCATTCCCATTATTATCACTGTGTCACAGATAAGAGATAAATTTGCAGCAAAATAAGACAGCCGCCAAGTGAACGACTATGTGTGTTTAAACTCGCTCGGTGTGATAGTTCAATACCCGGGCATAGCGGTATCCATGGAAATAATCTAGCTGATCACTTAGTCACTTCAACGGTTACATTAGGGACTTTTTTTGTTTTATATTCCTCCTATAGATCTCCTAGCGTACATTAAATACGCGCATAAAGAATACCGGAAAAAATCTATGGTCCGATCCTTTTACTGCAATTATAAATCCATTCAACACGACATACCTTCTAATCCATGGTTCTACAATATTAAAGTTGAAACGATCAAATTGCGGGGTTTTATTACTACCATTTATCGACTGAGACGCGGCAGTAGTCGCCTTCCTGCTTCGTTACACAAGTTGGAACTTATTAGTTCTCCTAATTGCTCTCATTCTTCGGATACCCATTTAGTGGCCGATGCGGACCATGTTATCCTCGAGTGTTCCCATCGTAGTAATTTTCGTGTTGCATTTTATCAAGCTCATCGCAGCCTTAAAATTTCGTTTCCTATAAATATTGCATTTCTCTTAGCTCTTCAAAATATACTGTAGTATATACGGCCCTATACTCCTATATTTTAGATTCTGGTATAATTATTTAATTTTACTCATTCCTACATTACTTCTTAATCTGCCTAGTTTATAAGTAGCCTTTTCTTATTCATTCCACAATATGCGGATGTGGGTAAACCGTGCGGAAGCCCCCCAAAAAAAGAATATAAAAAAAAAAGTCGTTACTAATGCAATTAAAGCGAAAATTTTTTAAAGTTTACATCGGACAACGAATTTAAAATTATTTTTATTTTACCGGCTATTGTGTTTTTGTTTATGAAAAAAATTGTATATTGTTGGCAGTGACGGATTTAGTCTTAATTGACGACCTTAATGTTAAAATTAATTTTATTAATTTTGATTCAATATTTTTATTTTAAATTTAAAATAAGTTTAATATGTTAGTATATAATTTTAAATTATATAAATTATAACTAATAAACGTTATACAGATACATAAATAATAAACTTTAGACAGATAAAATTTTTTTAAATATTAATTTAAAAATTTCTCTATCCTGGCTTAGGTCCGCGCAAAATTATCAATTACATCATCGTAATCAATTTCTCGGACTAGTTGAGCTTCGATAGACAGTGTAATGCAATTTTCCAATTAGTTTGAGGATTCGAAAAAGTGAATATGGAAAAAATATTTCTCGTGAAAAATTATTTTTAAAAAGGTAAAGTACATCGCTCGATAAAGACTGTAAATTGATGTACTATTAAAATGAACGTCTTATTCGCATATTAAAAAGTAAATTAAAAAATTGAATTATTTCTATAGAAAATTTATTTATAGAAATTAATCTGAACTCATTTTCAAAGATGACTGTCTACTTTTTTTTGTGTAAAATTTTGGCATTTGAAAAATTTTGCCACCCCTCCAAAAGCCTATCGCTGATTGATGTTTTTATTTATTTTTATTTTATTTCCTAATTGTTAACGTATAAATTTTACATTGTCGGACTTTATTTGCTATTCTTGTTTATGCATATAAATTTTATATTGCTGACTGTTGATTGTCTTGTTTACCGCATTCACTGTCAGATTATGTGAAAATATTGCTTTATCATTTTTATAATTTTTGACGTGTCTATTTTTACGTTTTATATTTTTATAAATTCTCGTATATTTTTATAATCGATATTTTCAATATTCACTGAATAATGGCTTAATAGCCAAAAAGGTGTGATTTTTCATTAAAAGAAAAAAATTATGATTTTAACTCCTTTTTAGTTATTTATACATATATATTTTTTTCAATCACTACATCCCAAACTGTTCGAATACTATAGTAGAAATATTATATGTTACGAAGATAAAGTATATTCTTATCGAGCGAGTAATATCGTAACTAGGTTTTAGTAATTTTTGGGAAAGTAAAAACTTATATAATCACATTATTGTTAAAAGATTTTTTGAAATTACTTCGAAAAAAAATAGACCTCGTTTAGATAAAGTTAGAAGTTTTAGCGATAAAGAATGATGGATTCGGTTTATTTATCGGAAAGCGATTTATTAACTTTAAACCAAATTTGAATACACCGACGATTATTACCGTAGTTTTTAAACGCTGCTTCGATATGAAATTATTGTATTGAAAAAATCCAATAAAAAATAATAAAAATGATAATAAAAATAACGGAATAACTACTGTATAACTTTTATATATATATACATATGTATTGAAGGTAAAAATATGTATACATAATATATATATATATACATGTATATCTTTATATATAAATATGATGTATTTCTCTTATCTTTTCGTTTATACGTGTATTCACGATGTTACTTTAGTTTAAAAATTGTACGCGATTACACACACTATTACAATAAATAACCTATTCGGTTTGCTTATTTATCGACTAATCGACTTATTAATTAATTAATTAATTAATTATTATTATTTTTTATCTAGATCGCGGTGTTTTAATAAAATATACGCGGTACTTTTTCAAATATTTAGTCCGCCCGCCTTCGATAGATAATTCGGATGGATAAATTGAAAATAAAATTTATATTTGCCAGCTTTTTACATACGTAACCGGAATACCATATTATCCGTTTAGAGAATTTTTTATTTCTTTTAAATAATCCGAAATTTTATTTTAAAGAACGAATAATATGGAATTAACAACGAAAAATGAGTTAAAAAATGGCTAATTTTTTCCTTTTTTTTTAAAAAAAAAAAAATTAACGTTAGAATAATGTGTGGAAGAATATCGATCGAATTTTATAGATAATAACTTTAAATAATAATCTGCAATTAATTAACGAAGGTGCTAAATTAAAACTATAAACCGTTATAGGCGTGACTTAATTTAGAGATTAGAATATAAAATAGATATAACCGAGATAAAATACGAAGGATATGCGTAACAACGACTGCGATTATATTTATAAACGATATTATTATATCCGGGCTGTTTAAAATTAATAAACGAAAAATTTAGTTAAAAATCTCTAAATTTTATAATAATAAAAAAAAAACTACGTAGTATTAAGCCCCATTATGGAGCGAATAAAATATATAAATACGTATACAATTTATAAAAATAAAAAGGTAAGCAAATGAAATAAAAATGCTTAATTTAGACGGACAATATTAGAAAAATTATAAAAACTCCGATTATTTATAAAATAATACAGTAAATGCGGTAACAACCAAATCAGCAATATAAAATTTATACGTAAACAATTAAAAAGTAGCCGGTATTTGATTTGAGACAAAAAAATCGTCTCCTACAAATCTAAAAACAATAAAATCAACGCACATTACCGACTTACATACAGTCCTTTCACAAACAATTAAAACATCATATCAAAAATTCTGGGAGACCCAATGTGCACATACTTGTATGAAATTAAACCGAGATTGGGAAACTAAGAGAGAAAGTCCGAGAAAACGCTAGACACACGTTACCTATTAAACGGTAGCCATGTCTGCCACGAATGCAATTCGCAATTAAATATAAATCACACACTATTAAAATGCACAAAATACAGAAGCCAACGTATAAAATACAATCTAAACAACGACACGATAAAACCAATACTCGAAGATAACTTGCAATATCTTACCGACACTAACTTAATAAATAGTTTATAATCGATTTTAAGACGCAGGTGATCCCGGTAATCGAGCGTTTATAAATAAAATAATTAAAAAAAAATAAATTTTGTCGTTGGCTATTTACCGTAATTATGTATAAATTTTATACGGTTTATTTAGTTTGCCACATTCACCGTCAGGTTATTTTATAAATAGAACTGTTTTTTTTTCACTTCCCTATTTTTTATAGTATTGCATATTTAAATTAAATATTTTCTTATATTTTATTTAATTTTTCGTTTTTTTCTTTTATATTTTTATAAATCGTAACTTTTATTTTTTATTTTTGTGTTTCAATTGATAAATTGCTTAATAGTCGAACAGCCTTTATTATCTTTTTGTATGAAATTTATCCGATCATGTTCCAGTTAAGGCTGTCTTAGATGTACACCCAAGGAGTATACATATTGAAGAGGGACTTGTAAATAAAACTACTAATTGGGATCTCTTTTCAAACACAATGGAAAAAAAATACAAATCTTAAAACTAAAATAAAAAACAAAGATGATATAGATTTAGCCGTTAAAAATTTCACCCAGTTAATCACACTCGCTTGCAATAACTCCACCCATTATGATTCATACAAATTACAGCGAGACAGATTTGTACCAATAGAAATAAGGCAACTTATAGAAAAAAACTGTGCAGCCAGGAAGAAATGGCAACAAAATCGCTATCCATCAATGAGAAAACATTATAATAAATTACAAAGTATATTGAAAATTCAAATCAACAAATATAAAAATGAAACTCTTCAAAAGTCCTTGACATCAATGAATACGGATCCGAAATCCTTGTGGCACAACACAAAAAGGTTACTAAAACATGGAAAAGAACAGTTTAATATAAAGTTAAACTATAACTGGGCCAGGACAGATGTAGAAAAAACAAATGCCTTCGCTAAACATCTGCACGCAGTTTTTACTCCGCATCCCGAAATATGTAAAAGACACACTGAACATATAATGTCGACGCTGAATGAACCTTTTTCACAAGGTTATACAAAAATCTTTACTCCAAAACAGGTATATTTATCTCTACGTAAAGCGCCATTACGGAAATGTCCCGGTATAGATAATATCACTGGTGAAATTCTCTCACATCTTCCACCGAAATCAGCCACATTGTTGTGTTATATTTTCAATGCAATATTACGGATTGGACATTTTCCTTCAACATGGAAAAAATCAACAGTAATAATGATACACAAACCAGGCAAGCCGCAAACGGACGTTTCTTCATATAGGCCTATTAGCTTGCTTTGTTCGTTATCAAAAATCCTAGAATATTTAATCTCAAATCGTATTCAATCTATTTTAAATAGTTGTGGAATAATTCCACACCATCAGTTCGGATTTCGTACTGAACACTCTACAGTGCAACAGTGCCATCGGCTGGTTGACGCAATCTCCTCAACTTTGGAGAAAAAGGAAGTATGCTCAGCTGTATTCTTGGATGTTGCACAGGCATTCGATAAAGTGTGGCATCCCGGGCTACTTTACAAGCTGAGACAAATTCTCCCTTCCGATTTATTTGCTTTACTTCAATCGTACTTATCCGATAGAACATTTGTTGTTAAAATCAATGATTGTTTCTCTGAAGAGCATAAAATTCTATCGTCTGTTCCACAAGGTAGTAGGACCGTTGTTATACACAATCTATACAGCAGATATACCAACCCGTAATCAGACTATCTTAGCATCATTTGCCGATGATATAGCTATCCTTGCGTCCAACTCAGACGTCATGTATGCAAATACAGCAGTTCAAAACCATTTAGATCGGTTAGTCCTATGGGCACAGAGCTGGCGTCTGCTATTTAACCCGAATAAGTGCAAACACGTTGTATTTACAAATAGAAAAGTCAGCTGTCCAGCACTGAAAATCAATAATGAAGAAATTACTCAAGCAAACTCGGTACGTTATCTTGGCTTAATTATGAATAAGAGGCTTACATGAAGGCTACACGTCGCACAGACAAAAAGAACAATCATTACTCGTGCAAAATTGCTGTATCCATTATTAGGTCAGAAGTCAATTTTAAACTTAACGACTAAACGAATCATCTATCTTTCAGTGATCGCTCCTATTTGACGTTACGGGATCGAGCTGTATGGAAGTACCTGCAAAAGCAATCTTCGAAGAATACAACACCAGTAATTGAAGATACTTCGTACCATCACGTCCGCTCCTGTCTACATCTCCAATCGGACTTTACATAACGATCTTAGGATTCCTTATGTTAGTGGCATACATACACAGCAATATAAAAAATTATTCGACAAGTTCGAGGTTAGCAGCAATCCAATCATCCGCAGAATGCACACATCGTGCCTTCCAGATAATCCGTCAAGACGTTAAAGAAGAAAGTGGTGTCGCGATGCTATTCCTATCACCTAATTGATTTCAGTTTCCCTTCTCCTTTCAGATGATAGCGTATGTCTTTCTGTCCTACTATTGTACTTGTTTATTCCTATTATTATTATTTCGTCCCAATCTCATTCCCATAATGTACATTCCTTCTCCCTCATTGCAGTCTTGTACCTTAATGGAGGCACTTGATTAAACCCCTCTCTTATCCGTGATCTACGTTGTTAGTAGCACTTAGTGCTGGTACGATGTTTTAAAAAAAACAACTATATACTTCTTTGTTGTTTATTTTTTTCAAATTGCTACATTCTATACTGTTCAAATTATGAAATTATATAAGATAATGTTTTAATTTTCTACGATTGCATCTGATTTACATAACTTTTAATTGCCCGGAATCATAATACCCTACTTCTTCTTCTCCTTCTCTTCGAATGTGACCATCTATTGACCACGTGAAAACAACAAACTTTTGCTTAGTATTTCTTCATAGTTTCATTCCTGTCATCTGCCCATTTTTGCCCGCTTCCATGCTTTTTGGTTCTTTTAAATGCATCAAATTTTTAAATTTTATTTCTGAATTCTATTCTGTTATCGATCATTGAATTATCTATTTTCACTTCATCGAGATATTATTATTATTATTATTATTATGGGATGAGCGAAGTACGAAAAACTTTTCAGAAAATTTCAATTTACAGTTCTCCATGTAAGATACTAATAAGTAGAATTGTACATATCGGAAATTAGGATGAAGCGCAGAGGGGCATTTACACCTAGTACAATTATTGTGAAATGACGTACACGCGGGGTTAGATATATTTGACTATGCATAGCCGATCGTATTACAACTAGTTTAATTTTCGTTTGTAAATTAAAATAAAAATACATACAAGTTTCGTTGAAGATAACACTAATGAAGCGGTCATTAAATTACCGAGTTATACCCAACTCTACTTTCGTGTTAAGTCGCCGTCCAACGGAAACCATTAGGCAAACGCAAGAAACAACGGCCAGCAACAAGGTGGACAGACGCAGTTGTCAACATCACTGGACTGAATTTATAACGGACAATCAGGCTGGTATATAAAATGGCGGGACGTGCAGTGGTTCACGGTTGCGTTAAGAGATTAACCGATGCATAGTCACTATACATTGCTCGTTTAATAACATGTACATATTTGTCATTTCATTGATCCATATGCGATACATCGTTGGAAGTCTGAGAAAAGAAGTAAGTCGTCGATACTGAAAAGAAAGAAAGCGTATAAATTTTTCAACATGTTATATAGAGAGAGGAATGACGATCTGAACTGATTGGAAAAGTTGATCATAACATTAATGGTAGAAAATTGCCGGGGTGGGTGGGTAAGGAAGACATCTCAACAGGATACGCGGATGGCTTAAAAAAGAAGATAATCGATGTAAAGTATATTACTCGAGATGATCGATCAAGCAATGGCACACGTTCGTTTACAATGATCGATATAGTCTCGTGTGCTCGAAACGAGCAATCGACTACTGTAAATAGAACGTCGGCATGTTACCAATCGGTCAAACTACTTGGGTCGGTATTATTAAATTTCGGATGCACTTTTATTTTTTTCTATCGTTCGACAAAATAATCCTAAGTGACGCCAGAACCTAGGCGTGAGAGAAACAGACGGATGAAGCCGAGGGAAAAAGACAAAAAAAAAACGCTCGTGACAGGCAGATTCGGGGCGTTAATTTCTTTTCCAATAAAAAAAAAAAAGAAAAAACTAAAAAAAGAATTTAAAAAAGAAAAATATCGAAAAGAAGAAACTCAACGGCGGTAGTTAGAAAGAACAGGATAATAGAAAGTGGACGTTAGGAACGGTGTAGACGGACCAGCTGTAAAATTGTTCCATCAGAGCCAAGAAAATGTTACATCCACCACTCCCCTCAGTCAGTAACCGTCGCCGTGTGGATATTCAAACGAATTATTACTTTCGCCGCAGAACACGTGGCGACCATCATCGTTTCTTTATAGTTAACGAAATATTGACAATCGGCCAATTAACGACCAGCACGAGCGTGTGAAAATAAGTAATCGTTCTTGGGAAATACAATTTTAAAACAAAATATACGTATAGATTTATATTATATATATATATATATATATCGAATTTTAACGGTAAGCTGAAAAAAGTTCAAAAGTTTTATGGACAAC
Organism: Coronaproctus castanopsis; assembly: GCA_032883995.1. Classification (NCBI taxonomy): domain Eukaryota; kingdom Metazoa; phylum Arthropoda; class Insecta; order Hemiptera; family Monophlebidae; genus Coronaproctus; species Coronaproctus castanopsis. The sequence goes on from CM065052.1 coordinate 153,180,456, forward strand.
ATCGTAACGTTCAAATGCTTTATGTGTGTGTGTGTGTATGTATATAATTAGTTTTGTAACAACCTAAGTTATTAATCACCATATGGTTTTTGTATAGTTTTATATCATACCGTTGGCTTTCACGTAATCTTTTGCGTTTGACGTTTACAATGAATAAATAATTTATAACCCGTTCTTTTTAAATTTTTAATTACATTTTATTTGTTTATTAAGAATCAATGACAGTATGCGTATGTGTATAAATAGACCACCTGTTTATTATATATATATATATATATATATAATAAAAATTCTTTTAACCGGCACGTTACTGTAGCAGCAGCTCATCGGTACAGAAGAATTTTCATTTGCTGTTATCCGACGGACGATAATAGTTCAAGATTTTTGAAAAAACTACAACATTAACGGCGCAATTTTTCATGTTGCCAGTACATGGTTCGACTTAAAAATGTTAAACCTATAGAATGGGTGCTGTAAACTATGTCCGGAACCTGCAACACCCACTAGCGAAACAACGGGAACGGTTAGTGTTGAGGAAATCACGAAGTTTTGTAATGACGGTCTGCAACAATGATGCACTAACAACTAAATAAGTAACAGATTGGTTATGGCGTCATAAACAAAATGAATATTTTGAAATTTTGACGGATGAAGATATTGTATCTAACGTTCAGCAGTCCAATTAATGGTGAAATTGGAATTGGCGAAGAATTAAAATGCAACCAAAACTCAATAATCAGCAATTCGGAAGCTGAAATAGTGTTAAAAAAATCGGTCTGAAAGTTAAGAGGAGGCAAACTTTACACAAATCCTACTTCTAGAAAAAGTACCGAACATTACCGTGAAGAAAGCTCGAGCTGCAAAAAAAACGGAGCATACCGATTCATTTAAGATGTAAAATATTTGACATGAAGGCAGTTGTTCTAGGTAATTGTATATGTTGTACTAAATTTCTAAATAAAAATACAGTACTCTAAATGTTATCCAATTTAACGTAATTTTAAACATTTCATGTATATATATATATATAAATAAAAGTTCTTATCATCCTTTATCCTATGAGAAGTAATATATTGTGTATTTTATTCATTTATCAAAAACAATTGACGTTACAAGTGCGCATGTGAGCGTGTGGAGGGTTTACGTAGGTCGGTCAACCTGTTCTTTACTGTATATATCATTTCCATATTTATTTTTTGACATTTTCGTCAGCTATTAACGTGAACGTTATTTCAGCCTTCACTTCTTTGTACTTGTTCCGTTCTGTATCTATCACCGGTGACGTATATTGTACATTATACCTGTTATCTAATCTACTACGTCTGATTACGTGTTCTAATTAATTAATTATCTTCCAACTAAAATACTTACGACGAGAACAGAAAAGAATTGCGAATAATTTAATTAGTACATTTTAAAATAATATCAGATAACAAATAGACTGGAATCAACTATGTTAGGTCATTCTACGGTTGAAAGTCGCGAAAAATAATAAACATCCGAGAATTAATGTGACGAAAATACTCGGTCCAGAGTAGTCTCTGTTGTCGACACTGCTAATCTCACACCTTGACACTTGCAATCAGTTTAAACTCTATTCCTTTATTTTATAGAGACGACTTTACTCGGATATTTATAATATATTAATTTATTTATTTCTTCGCAGAACATTACATAAAACGTCGATTACAAAAAAAAATTAGATCACGCTAATCTAAATCGTATTAATTAAAAAAGAGAAAAAGAAATTACAGATAAAAAAAATGAAATAACGTTTCTAATGCAAGTAAAAACGGAAATAAAAATATTAAAAATAATTTAAAACAATTTATTACGTCTAAATTTACTATCGAAAATATATGTAGCTGTAATATAATGAAGAAAATTATTACTTCACATAAATGCGATTTAAACTTGGAATAATCCTTTCAAGTAGCGTGCCGTTTAACGTCGCTTAATCGTAAAATATTTCGTCCGGCTCCATGTTGAAATATTCTGAGCTTAACGAAATATATAGTTAAGAAACTTGTCGTAACTCGGAGAGATCACGAAACAATAGTGTTGGAAAATGACGACGTCATACACGAAAGTCGACACATGGATAAGACAGCAAACTAATGCGGTAGAATGTGTAACGGAGCTAAAATGGAACTGTAAAGGCTATGTGTGGCGGCAAGAAGAAATGTTGAAAGGTGGACGAAACGAATAAAGGAATGTTTGTGTAAGATGGCAGGATGATATAAAAAAGACGACTGGCGTAAATTAGGTGAAAGTGGCTTAAGCGAGTTTTCAGGGTTCACTTAGTCCAAATGTTTTGTGCACGTATACGAAATTTCAATCGAAATCAATGGACTATATTTAAAATCAATCGACTATATTTAAAATCAATCGACTATATTTAAAATCAATCGACTATATTTAAAATCAATCGACTATATTTAAAATCAATTGACTATATTTAAAATCAATCGACTATATTTAAAATCAATCGACTATATTTAAAATCAATCGACTATATTTAAAACCAATCGACTATATTTAAACCGACCGAACGATAAATATTCGTTTATTTTTTTTTTGCGTAGTATTGTCCCGATACAATTTTTTTCCATGGAATCTATATAGACGAAAGTTACAGTTTAGTAGAGACGTTATTTTCCGGATGCTATTATAATCATGTCTTCAATTTCCGACGATAGCCTAATTGTTTGCGAAAACGTCGAAATGTCGAGTTTATGCGAATCAGACGATTGCGACCGGATGCAGTCTAATACGATGTCCGATAGTCACGAACTTACGATGTCTGCTCCTGATAACGATGACGATAATGATAAAAATAATGAATGCGATATCCTTACTGTTACTAAAAAGACGTCCTTTGAATGCGCGAAAAAGAATCTCCCGGATGGCGAAGAAGGACAGTTGAAAAAAGGACAACAATCAACGATGGTAATGGTTAATAGTCAGGACGTCGTGTCATCTTCGTCTAACAATCGTCAGACGGTGTTATCTACGGTAAGGCAAAATAAAAGCAGCATGTTGCGAATGGGTCGGATTATTACGAAAGATGCTAAACCCCGTTTCGTAGTACCGGGAATGGCCGCTATTAGGAAATTAAGCGCGCCCGCTAACGACAAACCGTCGTTCGTCCCCCGAAGGCGATAATTAGTAATCGAAATCCTTTTACTTTATAATTAATTAATATTATATATATAATATATTTCATTTACATATATATATATTAATAATGGTACGGATGGGACGGGGGACTTAAAGCTGGCGAATATATATTTTTTAAAGATATACCGAAATTAAGTTAAAGAACAAAACTCCCGCTGGTGTATAAAACCATCATACGTCTAATTATAGATTATGGGTATATGCTAAATCGTCGATTATAAAAGTTACATAAACGGCTCAGAGTCTCCTCGACGAATCTCACCGAATCCCTTCGAATGAATGATGCGTTTCATGCGGATTTGCATATCAAGACAGTAAAGGAAATAATAGACGCTTTGCACACTTTAGATTTAAGGTATGGTATCTCCAGAAATTATGTTTTAATCTATGAACGAATGTATTAGATGAGGAAGTAAATTCGTTCAATAAATTCCAAAATTTATTTCAAAAACAAAAAAAAAACCTTCGGGGTAACTTCTTCTGATATGTATGTTTGGTTATGACTACGAAAATTTATGAAACGAAATATCATATATATATAATAAATATAATGATTTTTAATAGATATTTCCCTCGGGTACTATATATTATATACATACATACATGTATATATATATATACATATATATATATAAACTTATTGATATGCATTCAGAATTCACATTTCATGTATTAATAAATTTCCCAAAAATTTTACGATACATGCAAAACGCATAAGAATAAATTAATTGACGTTATAGGGGACCGCGACATGCTAAGTTTCACCATTGCACAGGTGATATGATAGAATTAAGCGTAGGTTATTTGTATATTTAGCACTCGTTTCAATTATTTTTATTTATACAGTTACTTGTGTATATGTGTACGCGTGTGGTATGTATCATGCGTACATGTGGTAGTGACAATGGTAATGGCATGTACATATGTGTCTAACTACCCTCTGCCGTATTATCGTATTTTCTTTGTTTTTATTGCAAGTTTTTTTTTATTATTTTTTTTAAATTGTTTTTTCCTGTATAATAGAATATTTATAATTTTATTGTTTGTTTTAATACTACACTAGTTTTAAGATAAATTAAGAATATGCTGTACGTGTATAATGCACTATTTAAATAAAGTTATATATATATATATATATATATATATATTACGACGATCGTCGTATGTTCACGTCATACTAATTTAAAATTAAAGTAAAACAGACTGGATTTGTAGTGGATAGACTATTGTTATACAATAATAATAGCTAATTTTAGTTAATAAAAGTGCAGCCAGTAAAATTAATTTCTCAAAATTACCAACTTATTTCAATATATTTAACTCCTACATTCCCATGCCTCGGGCCTATCATGCAGTACACGGCATGACAACCAAGAAGAAGAAGAAGAAAAAGGTATAAAAAGGGATGGTTGTTCATTTTTAGTTGAGTTTAGTTTTTTCAGTTCGAGCTCAGTTATTAGTTTTAGAAAATTGGTTGGTGAGTCATTACAAATCTGGTTAGTTTTATAAATAAATATATATATGTATTATTTAAATAAAATATGTTATTGATTCGCCGATAATGTATATAAATATATACGTACATGTAATTTATAATATTTTAATTTATTTATATAATAAACTATTTCTTATAAACACTATATTTTTGTTATCTCTGAAATTAATAATAGATAATATGCGAGGATTCTTGTAATATATAATATTCATATACAATTATTATTACCCATAAACTAATTTAGTTAAAATTACGTGATTATAGAATAAATACGTAGCGTGTGTTAAAACAAATGTCTGTAACCGTCATCATGGAATTTACCGTCCGACGTTTATCGTAGGAACTTTTTAATTTAACTTATTTAAAGGAGACGACATTTATTAAATATAATTTGTAATTGCTCGTCTTTTAGGGAAAGTTTTATATTCCTATTTTCTCTCAGAGTAATCTTTGTACAATACGTTATTCATCCACCTGGAACTGGATCTATACGTTAAAATTTTTTATCGGGAAGATTTGGCTCGGTATGGGTCTCTTGAATGCATAATACGAGAGGATTGTATGTATTGATCGATACGTTATTAATTGGGCATATTTGTATTATTTTCATCAGAGTTATTAATTTCATTATTATCGGGCTGGTTAAATAATTATCGGAATTTAATCTACTTCGCAGTTTATTACATACGAGATGTCGCGAGATGTACGACGAATATATATTTGAATAAAATTATAAACATAAAAAAGAAAATATAACAGTCATTATGTACCGGGGGTCATCTTACCATAATGGTTGAAAAGTAAGAATATAAGCAGTGAAAGAACAAAAAACGTTAAATAACGTTGGGGGGGGGGAAATTAAATAAAAACCCCCGTAGTCAAAAAAAAAAAATAATAAAAATAATTACTGCTAATAATAAATGTTAATAGAGTTTAAACGGTTAAAAATGTTTATATTAAAACATCGTAGGAAAAATGTGTAAGTGGATGATATTCACTGTTCTTCTTAGTAAAAAAGGGTTAGTACTAATAAATAAATAAATTATAATTTAAAATCTTCTATGTTTATATTTGGAATAAATGAAATGTACACATTACGAATCGTCATAAACGAATCGTTTACCCTATTATTTTTAATTCTAATTTTAATAATATTAATTATCCGATTTTTAATAATTGCGAACATTTATTTGACAGACACTAACGACGACAAGACTTTTTTTTTTTTCATTTTTTTATTTTTTCTATTTCTCAGATAATATCGTATGAGTCATACGTCGCTACAAATGCGCTGTTAGGGTGAGCTCGGTTCCGAGGTTTCAAGTTTAAATATACGTGTACAATATTTTAAACGGATATGTGTATACATTGTATTAGATAAGGGCTGAAAATAATGGAACAGTTGCTCCCTCTTTCATCCCTCATTTGTATTCACAAACAAGACGCATGTGTAAACTAAACACACGCGTTAATCCGCAAAAATGATGAAATGTCATGTATGAGAGGAGGTACTACCCTTATTATATATATATATATATATATATATATATAGCATCTTGATTCTTGCAGTTTCTTAAACCCCTCTCATACGAGTGGTTAATTAACTCCACGTACGTAAGTAGAATTTTGTTGAAATTTATTTATGCGTTTTAAAAAGGCTATAAATATATTGGACCTTATTTTAATCGAAATAACCGAATTTTAAACGAATAATTTTACTACATTTTTATAATAACCTATCAGTCGCTGCGGTTAAGTACGTGATGATAATAGCCTTTCAGAAAATAGAAACTTTGCGGAATTTACATAAATAAGTACATAAATGTTTTGAATATATATATATATATATATATATATATATATATATATATATCGTTTTAACGTGAAAATCTACATCGATATTCTGTATGTTTTGTATTTTTCATCACGAATTCGGATAGTTATAAGCATTTATTCTCGAAAATATATATTAAACGGGAGAGATTGTAGGAATATGGTTTCCAGTTTCGTGTCCGTGTACAACGTGAGAAAAAACTAAACTAATTGAAACGCTGCCAAATAGATTAATAATTTTTTTATTGTTTTTTTTTTCTTTCGGCGGAAATCGCGCGTTAAAAATTTGTTTCGCAATTTTAACGAATTGTCGACGGCAATTGCGAAAGTTTCAATTGGTTTATTAATAATAATTCGAACCGATCGCCTATTAAATATAAAATAGAATTTAGGAAATAATGTTAAGAATTCAATACACCGAGTTTACGCAGCTAAAATGGAAGAATTAACGATACAAAGATATAAATTTAGAACACTTCGTCGCGATACAAATCAAAGTAGCGTACAATGGAATCGGTAAGAAATTCGTAAATTAGATTTTGGAAATTATCGGTTGCAACGATAAAAATTAGCGATACAAAAATACTCAAAGCAAAATCTCAGTTGCAGTTCTGGAATTTACACGAGAGAGTAAGGTAATGAATTAATAAAACGTTCGCGAATAACCCGGATATAATTAAATATAATCGAATTAATATCGAAACCATACTGAGCAGAACGACGTAAGTCATATTCCTACTTAATTTCGTATACGGAATATTACGTAGACGAATTATTAAAGGAATCTTAAAGATAGCGTCGAAGTATACAGACTAGAATAAACACAATATTAAATACAAAATATCCGCAAAATAATATGTTTAAGGTATCCGCGATAGAAAATTCCGACTTACACGTAAACAAACGAAAATATGAATACGATAAGATAACGGATAACTATAGAGTGACCCACAAAAGACGGACGGTTTTTTCGTTTTTTGATTAACGCGAAAACTACTAAACCGCAATTTTTGCTTTGAAAATTTATTTAAAAATTTGAAAACGAAATCTTAATTTATGGAACACAATATCGTTCGGATGACATCCACTTGCAACAATATATTCATTCAGTCTTTACAAAATTTTCTAAAACTTATTCGATCAATAGGTTGCTGAATTTTTGAAATTTCTTCGGAAATCCGAGTTTTCAGAACGGATCTCGTGGACGTGTTTCTCGTAAATGCGACTCTTAAGGTATAATCCCCCATAAAAAATTCGCGTAACTTTCAATTCTTTTCGAAACTGTCTTTGCACTGTCGTAAACGATTCACTGCGAAAATAGCCACGCAAAACTCCCTCTCGTTATAAGATACTATGATAACTGAAATTGGACAAAAACAAATAAACGTGGAACACGCGGTTTGCTTTATAGCGGTCTTACCAACTACGCTATTTAAAAAATAAACCCGTCCGTTTTCTCTGGGTCACCTTATATTAGGTCGAAATGACTGGTTAAGTCGTTCAAATACGTCTCGAAATACTACGGGAGTACTCGTAGAAGAAGCGCGTCGGTTTTAGACGAATTAAAATTAGAGGCAACGCTACTAATATAAATCGATAAAATATTTCCGACATAGAAATGAGAACTGCACGCAGAAAAATATTATACAGGACAAAGTAGGTGGAAAACGTCCCAAAGTAAAATGTCCAATGGGATGGCTAAATCGAGTGAAGACACTAACTGGGTTTAACGTATGCGTTCCATCTAGCGAGGGACCGAAGTAGATCGACAAGAGAATGATTAAATTCTTACGATGTCGCTACGTTCTCGAGAAGGACACTAAATTTGACTGATTGATCGAATTTTAACGGAATAGAAGCGCGGACGATAAAAAAAAAATAAAAGTACGAACGAATTTGAACCGTTCGAAATGTCGGTCTTCGCAAAAATTTCAAAAGCGTCGTGGATACTGACTTCGTGTCGAGTAGTAAAGTTTTAGAAAGGATAAGGTAAATCCCACAGTTTGTGTGTTTCAATGATTCTGTGCGCTATGCCAGCGGTAGTACATAAGGTTTGTCCAAAGCTGAAAACGTCACGATTGAGAGCCAGACAAAAAATGATATCATCTCATATTGGAAACGACGCTATTAGTACTGAATAGAATAATGTTCAAGAATAGCCGTAAACAGAAAATTATCGGGGTGTGGAGTACGTATTACTGAAGTGGTCATAAAACTGCGATGAGGAAAATAACGAAAACCTACCTCATTAAATAAGCAAGACTTCAATTATGAAAAAAGCGCAAATACTGAAGGTGTTCTACATATTGGCCACCAATCGAAAGAGTGAGAAACGAAGAGAGATAAGATAAAAGGGCATCCGACTCGGAATTTAATTTTTAAATCGCGATCTTATAAAACAATTCGCCGAATACCATTACGAATGAGAATTTTGAATACCGAAAATGTCTCTAATCAACTTTGAGTTGGCCATTCAATCGGTCGGCAAATGAGTACTGACTTGCTAGACAGTGGCGGCAAATATATTTACTCCGGGTGGGTTACTGGTCTGATTCGATATATATTTATACGAGAACTGTTTAGCAGACGTCCTCGATTAATTTTCGATTTGATGGAAATTCAATTATAGATATATATATATATATACAATTTTTATTGGGTGTGTTTTTGTACATGAGTAGTTTCCTTGCCATATTTATATTTTCCATTTTGTTATTTACATTTTGTTATTTACATTTTGTTATTTCCATTTTTATTTTACAATTTTTTTTTTGTATTTTCGTGCTTAATTTAACTTTTTTTTTACATGCTCTGTCTACTTTTTTCATTTATATATATATATATATATTTTGTAAAGGCAAATAATGAACAGGCGAAGGGCTGTATTTTTCTTCTGATCTATTTTATTATATTTTGTCCTACGATAGATTGTTTTCGGTGTTGCTGCCTCTCCTACTATTTTTAATCGCATCATTATTCATGTTTTTATTTAATTTTGACAGTTGCCGCCTATAAAATTGTGAAGTCAACCTTGAAAGTACATAATCCCGCCTATAAATTTAATAATCAACGATAGAAAATGTAATCGTTGATCTGTATAACCCAGCGAACTTGTTTCGCAACACGTTTAATTTATCTCATTCACTATTATTATTATTATTATTATTATTACTAGTATCCTTATTGTCGTTACTAAGGCTATTAACGTTATCATTGTCATTACCTATTCTTTAATTGACAAAAAATCAATCTTAAGGAAGTCGATAAATCGGGTCAACTGTTACGACTGATTAATGCAATTATTTTACCAATAGAAAAGAAAAACTATTTTAGGTGTCTGTAACTTTCAGCATGAGATTGTTATATAAGAAGGGGTTCTTCAAGTCTCTGTCCTAGCTCCAGTTGTTTACGTTATATATATATATATATATATAATCTGTACGCAAATTGTTTCCATATTCAATATGAAGGCGTTATGTTGATGATGTCACGATCGTTTGCAACAACCATCCTATAGTAATATTTTAAATCGATATGTTAATATATTTTTTTAAACATCTTGGTAATTGAATTAAAATCACTAAGCGTCGCTGAAGACAAGTCTCGCTTTATGATATGTAGAAACTAGTGATTAGAAAAACCGGATATTTAAAAAAAAAAAACGAATAATGGATAACTAGGTGATACAAAAAACCGAATGATTATTCAGATGATTTTTATCTGATACTAGATACTATATCTATTCATTTAAGTTTCTTTTTACATTGTTGTCTGTTTTATAAAACGTGCATTAACGTTTGATGTTTCCTGTTATGTATATTCTTAGATAATTTTTGTATTTCATTATTAAAATTTTTATTTCATATATTTTTTATACTTCTAATATTTGTTTTTACTAAGTTTTTTAAAAGAATGTCGGGTAAATATACTAAATAACACCTTTTTGTCTAAACAACACTTTTTAAAATTCATTTACTTTATACTGGTTAATAGAGCGAAATTAATTTGAATGATCTTATTTTTAATTCGTAGCGGCTTAAAAAATGAATCATCTGAATCAAATCAAATACGTACGTATTTAAATTTTCTACCGTTAAAATATTCTGGCGGTGTTTATCTTTCTCGGAATAAATATTATTTTCATCAAAAATGTTTCCTATACTTCTAATAGTCGTACTGCTCGTACGTGTCGACTCGTGTTTTTATTTTTAACGAAATATATAAATATATATATATGTATATATATATACATACATATATTTAAAGAAAAATGTTTAGCTTATAACCGTAGTAGGCGTGGCTGAAGGCTGTAAAAAATGAAACGAAAAAAAATATAGAAATAGATTTTTGGAGGTTTTTTGTTTTGATGGATTCGACGTATTTCGAGAAAAATCTACGTTACTTTAGAATGGGTAATGGAGGCTCGAAGGGATAAAATAAAAATAATGTACAATCCCAAAAAGTTGAATAAAGGAAAAAGTGCAAAACAAATTGTTAGACGTAAAAGCAGCGAAACGGAAAATATCTAAATAGCGGATCAGAGTAAAATGGAGTAAGATTAAAGTGATTGGCAGTCAGTTTGAACGGTTTTCAATTTAGTTGAAAGTTGTTCGTCGTTCTATTTCTCAGAATAGTATTCCAAAAAAAAAAATAAAAAAAAATAATAAAAAAATGGCAACTTTAAAAAGAAAGGATAGAAAGGAAAGGTATACACCGACACAAGAAGTAGATGACGGAAAGAGTTAGCGATGAAGAAGGAAATGAAGAGAAAAAACCAAAACTACAAGTTATCGGTGTTAGTGAATATAATATATGTATATATATATATGTTATATATATAACGCCTGTTTACATAATGGTGGGAGAAAAGATTGAGAAGTTCAATAAGTTAGCCCAAAAAACGTGTTACCCTAATATTCTTTTCGACTTTTTACCTACGATAATAGTAGGAGTTAAACTAAACTACTAATACTATTACATTAACATTACTATTTTCTATTATTTCGTATACAGTCTACCGCTGCTTCGCGTATTTTATTAAATTTTTTTCGTTTTTTTTTTTTTGTGTGTGTTTATTTTTACATTTTAATGTTCTGCTATGTACACGTTGCTGTTATAATATTTTTCACACGATTATTATTATTAATATTAATTTATTATAATTATATTATTCGTCAGCGTACAAAATTTCGCTCATTTATTAAACTCTCATTTATTTCATATCCTGGCACTATCCGTTTCTTCGTTAGTCTGTTTATTTTATGGTAAATGATCTCTAATTCGATGTGTTTATATATTTTCAACTGTTTTTTAACTTATCTTTGATTATAATAATAGAAAAGATACCACGGTGAGAAAAATTAACGGTACTGTAGCACAAGGGCCAGCAACTTTTTTAATAAATTTGTTTTTTTTCCACGGCCCGCAGTAATTAATTGTCAACTTTTTATGACCTATAATTTTTTAGTTTGTAAATACAAAATAAAAAACAATTTTTATTTCTCTCTTTATTTTCGGCAAATTGCAAATATTTAAAAAAAAAAAACTATTTACCATTTTTTTTTAAATTTTTATATACGCGTATAAGTGAAGTATTTATTAATGTTTCAATATCTGGTTCAATTCTGCTCAAACGTAAGTCGTTTTCCAAATGCATATCGGATATTTTGGTTCTGTATTTCGATTTCAAGTATTTCACCTTGAAGAACAGCTGTTCACGTCGACGTGTTGAGCCATATAAGGAATAAGTGTATGTCGCGTTATCAACTAAATTTGGATATTCCTCAAATTTTTCTCTTAAATCTGCTCTCTCTTTAAGATCCAATAATTTCATTTGAAATTTTCCTGAAGCATCTTCGATATCGATGATAGAAAAGGACGAATTAAACAACTGAAAATAGATTTTCGCACTCCATCATACACGCAGATAGAAAAGAACTGCGCAAGCAACTATAGTGGGGGGGACATTTGAAATGAAATTAGCTTTTAAATGGATGTTAGTTTTAATATTGGTACTAAGTTATGAACACACACACGTTGTCATATTTAATATTAAATTTGAAATAGACGAATTACATTTGAAAACGTTTATTTCTAATTTCGTTTAAAGATCTCGAGGGCCAGATAGGAACTTTACACGGTCCGCAGTTGGCCCGCGGGCCGGGCGTCGCCCACCGTTGCTATAGTATAATTATCACGACATCCCTTTAGGATGATTCAAATCGAAGAAGAAGTGATATATTATTAGTTAATGATATTTTTATTCCTATTCTTTCTGACGTACTGTTATATACATATATGTATTACACACACACACATATATATATATATGTATTGTCAGTTGATACAGTTAATTATACAATGCCAACTAGAAGGATGTAGACGAAAAGGACCCAGAAGGTCGTGGATGAAAAATGTGGAAAATTGGACGGGCTGGTCAACCAATGAACTAATGCATTGGGCCAGGAACAGGACCAGTTTTGCACTCATTGCAGCCAACCTTCGTTAACGGAGATGGCACTATGAAGTAGAAGATATATATATATATATATATAATAGTTTTGTGATAATTTATTTTTCTGTTTCGAAAAATGTAAAACACAATATGTTACAATTTTAAATAAGTACCTGAAGCATTTCATTTTGTGCACATCGTTCCGAATATTTTCTTTATCGCTTTATTTATAACATAACTTTTTTCGTTGAAATGATGCTGAGCAATATGCAGAGCAATATGCACGTTGATCTATTATTATTATAATATATATATATATATATATATATATATATATATATATATGTGTGCCGTAGTATCACTAATACATGCAATAAGAAAGGAGTAATGATATCAACCGAGATCTCCTTGTACCAGAGGTATCATTGGTGATAAAGCAACTGGCATGAAGAGCGTGAATTAAGACTGCAGAATCACACAAATTCAGAGGCGAAGCAGTTTTGAATCTAGCCGAACGAATAAGACAATTAAAAAAACCGAACCTTATGAAGTGATCAAATAATAATACGTGTATATATAAGAATCTCCCATTGGGAAAGCCTGGAACACACATAATTTTAGAGGAATGAATTTTGATATATTGAAACCACTTAGGTGGTTTTTTTTTCTAATGATTTCACGTTGAGGATTTACTAAGAACGTACAATTCTAAATTTTATTCCGGACGTGTACGATGTTTTATCGGCCCTACGGATTGTTCAATATTACCGAAGCGGTGTATCCAAAAAATGTATCTTATTAATTGAAAAAAAAAATTGTAATTTTAAGCGTACACTAGTCGAATCGAGTTAGTTTACCGTCGTTAAACCGATAATAGCTTTTGTCAATAAAATGAAACCAGTAAAACAGTAGACTTCTCTGTTTCAGTATAATTGAGGATATACACACGTGTACACAATAGAAAAATTTTGTAGGCAGGAGGCGGCGTCGTTATCTAAGCATGACTGTCTGGGGTTAATGGTGTCCCGAATCTGCGGCAAAGGAAATACAGCTGTTTTATGTATACAACTGAATAACAGGATGTTACGTTAACTCGCCTACAACATCAACCATTACGTCGCACATAACTTTATAATACATGCGCGCATAAGTTAGATGTATATATATTTTTAAAGTATTAGGTGTGTATATTTAAACAATGCACCTGGTTATTGGTTTTGTTTTAAGCACGCTTCCTTCATCACACATACGTATGTGTATCGTTAACAATAATAACTCGCGACGACGATGATGACGATGAGAATTATTATTATTATTGTTACCGTTATTATTATTTTAATTTATTATTATAATTATTTTCGATCGTAGTTCATGTATGTCGGATGGTGAATTTTTTTACGGTGAACGTCGGAAATTTTAATAAGGGGACAATAAGTTTACTGTAGAACGTCTTGCGTCTCCATTTTGAGTTGAAAATTCTCGAAGTAGGACAATCTTCCTATTATTAAGCGTTATATAAAATTTTACCGGTTAAAATTTCGGGGTATATTCGCGCAATTAAATTACGAGTAATTTTTCCTATTTTTTACTTTTTAATAATTCATTTTACTGAAATAAAGGAAAAACCATTAAAATCTGCATACTGATCATAAAATATATATAAATTTATAAATATTTAAAAGTTAATAGGATAAACGATATATATTTTTTATATGTGTATTATACGCAAAAGTAAATTCGGACAAAAGATAATACCAGCCGTATAATAGCGCGTTTTTAATTCTTTCGTGTTTTATATTTTAGTTGCAAACTTGTACGTGTGTATAATCCTATATGTCTTTCATAAATGAATGCTGACTATCAAAAAAAAAAAAAAATGTTTTTTGTTCGACAAGATCGTGTTTATATATGGTACGCCTTGTGAATGTGTTCAATCTTTAGACTGGAGATTCATTCTGCAGCACATATTTTGTAGCCGTTGTAACTTCGCTAAGTTCGAACGGCTAGTATATATACGGGACAATGAATCATAATTGATCTGATTATAGTTTTGTAGATTATTAATTTATTTACCGAGTTGACGTAACATCGTTTACGAAATATCGGATATCGCGTAGAGACGCGTGAGTTTTATCGCAGGCACATATTCAGCGTGTTTAGTAAATGTGACGACATCTCGATCCAGTATTACGCTTAAATATTTAATATCGCTCTTCCAAATCAAAGGTGTGTTGTTCGCTATCGCAGGTGATAAGAAATGCGGGATTGAGTTTTATCGGAATTTCTATTCTCCATTTATTAAAATACGAATTTAATTTAATAAAACCTTCAGTTACTTCTTCGTATAGTGTCAATTCGGTACGATGTAAACTATATAGCGGTATCATCAATGACATAAGTGTTTAATTTTGAGAATGTGGTTAATAAAAAAAAAGCGGGAATAAGTAAGGTCCCAGTGTGCTTCCCTGGGGAACTCCCGCTAATATTTCGTGTAGGAATTATCGTTGTTAACTTTACGAAATTTCGGTTACTTAAATAATTTCGAATAAGCCGAACTAAGTGATTAGGGAATTTAAGTTGAATAATTTTGTACATTAAACCAAAAGTAATAGTAATAATAGTAATAATAATATTTCGGATCGGTGGATTTTTTTTGGTATATAATGTAAATAATTTTAAAAATGAATTGATCGATTTATTATTTATCGTTATTATTATTGATATATTGTTTTTAGACTGCGTTTATTTAACTTAGTTATTTTGTATAAAGCGGATGTATTCGTTTAATTTAATTTATCCGTTATTCGACCGAGTTAATATAGGAGAGTATCCTTCATTAACATTTACATTGTAAAAATATCTGAAATATATTTGACGATGACGATTATAATTTTGATTAAAATGGTACACAATCACGTGTGGCAACGCTCCATATTTCAATTAAGTTCACGGAACGGCGTATAGACGTTTACAAATTCTTAACTTGTGTAATTACAATAATTTTTTTTTTTTTTTATAATATATATAAAGATTGCATATAGATGTAATTTTTATTTAGCATCAATTTTTAGTGGTGCAGTTACCAGCTCGCGCTACATAAATGTGAACGGAATTTAATTTGTTTACAATTAATGCATACAACGACTTAAATGCGCATTGTTGCGTATTGGACGAGTGTAATTTTAGGATTAATTAAAATTATATTTTTCGCTAATCGTCCTTAACTATTAATTTACTCGATTTGTATTTATACCCCCCCCCCGATTTTTTAATTTGATCGACGCGTCTAGATCGTTAGGTGTACGGTGTTGTTTTAAATTTTAATTTAATTATTTTTAAACGACTCTTAAAATTGCGTACGAATAAAAATTATTCTATAAATTGCGACCGGTCGTATATTATTAATTAGTAAATAATTTCTCGTACTTTAAAGCCGGATGTGATAAAATAAAAAATTAAATTGTTAATTAATTTGTCGTTGGCTTTATTATTTTAAAGGTAATTAGGTGCGATATTTTCTATGTTTATTTTTCGTTCTTCTTGTTATATATATATACGTATAATTTTTTCCTGCTTAATCCGCTATCTGCGTTTTCTTAATCTAGTCTTGCAGTAATAATTTCAAAATTATTTCCGTTTACTGGGAATTTTGAAAATTGCAATTTTTGCCCTTTAAAACGTCAAATCTTGCATAATATATATATATTATATATTATATATATATATTATATATTATATATATATATGCACACATACTTCTTTAAAGATGAAATCTCGGGCGTAAATTACACTCGATCGAGCTGTTTCACGTTATTATGTACGTACTGTGTCTTTTAACTGGGTGCAATGACGTAAACAGTTATTCTTCATTAACATCGAGTCCAAACGAGTGACGGAACTTGCGATCAAATTCAGAGAAGCGAAAGTTAGGATCAGGTCGCAGAATTTGCACGGTTGAATACATTCGAGTTATCGAGTACGTCAGAGGTGTGACTTAAGACTAAACGTAAATAATTAATTCGGCTAAAGTACCGATATTAAAAATAACGCCACAATGTGCTAATAATAGTAATTTAATAACAATAATAATAATAATAAGCATAATAATCTCAAATAATAAATAAAATACGTTTTTCTCTTG
This sequence comes from Coronaproctus castanopsis, assembly GCA_032883995.1. Taxonomy (NCBI): domain Eukaryota; kingdom Metazoa; phylum Arthropoda; class Insecta; order Hemiptera; family Monophlebidae; genus Coronaproctus; species Coronaproctus castanopsis. The sequence goes on from CM065052.1 coordinate 153,197,559, forward strand.
TTATTGTTATTATTATTATTATTATTATTAAAATTAAAATTATTATCGCTTGCCCTGTGTAATATTATTTTATTATTTGGTTATTATTTGGTTATTATTTGATAATTATTTGATGATTATTATTATTTGATTATCATTATTATTATATGTTCATCGTTAATTTGTGATAATTAATGAAACAGTTATTACGGTTGGAAAAGTCGGTTTGTCATCGGACATAAAATCATCGGTGACACTAATATTAATCTCAGCGTGAATGGTTTTGCTAGTCAGCATATCGCAGTTTCATTATATTAACCCTAATATTATCGTTAATTAGCGCGTCCGTATTTAATTATGAATTTTTACGCATTCTTTAATGAAAAATTGTAACCAGCTAAATAGTTTTTAATATATATATATATATATACTAGAAGTTACCCATGACTTCGCTTGTGTAATTGTTTTTTTTAATACAATATCGCTGCCTCTTTTATTACACGAACGCGACTATTCCAAAAAGGGTCCATGATGAGATATTTTACAGATGGTCTTTGACAGAGATTGTATCTTTCTTTTGCTAGGCGAATATAAACAGTCTAGAACGGACCGGTGATGCGATGTTTTTATATTCGGTCTATCGACTAGTATAGAAAATCAGTCGAAAATTAGTTGAACCACTAGTATTTATTTTCTTACGGAAAAACACAAAGCTTTTCGGCATTTACGCCATTATCAAGTGATTTTTTTTTAAATTATTATTTTAAAAGTATAAATTAATTATAATTATTTTAAAATATTTGATGGTGAAAATATATTCCATAAAATGTCGCTCTGCTTCTGTTCTGTTTATTTTTTGAATTGTTGAAATTTAACATCAATATATTTGTTTACTAATTTTGTTTTTTTATATTTATTTTTTCTTCAATACAATTTTCTGGATTCTGTAAAAGTTGTATACTGGTAGAATTTTAAATTTTCATTTACTGTTGCGATGTATGATGTCCAAAAGTAAAATATAAAATATAAATATATACAAACACAAAATTTTTTAAAAAAACACAATTTTACAAGTAAAATGAAAATAAGTATAAAATTTTTCACTTGATAATGGCGTAAATGCCGAAAAGCTTTGTATTTTTCGATAAGAAAATAAATATTAGTGATTTAACTAATTTTCAATTGATTTTTACATTCCACATTACAAAAAATTATAAGACTAATATAGATGTACTGTTTTCCGATTTTAGGTTAGCCGTTAAATTTTTAACATTTTCAATTGTTCTATCCTATTTGTGATATCAATATGAAGCAAAGCTTAGGACGAATCAGATAATATAGGCGAATTTAATCATTATTGCTTTAATAATTTTTGAGTTAAATCAGAACAGACGGACAGACAAAAATTTAAAAAATAATCGCATATCGTACAATCAATTTCTGTTCTCCAGGCAATGTTAACCCGATGTTTGGGCCTTCTTACATTCCGATATAAGAGCCGTTGATATGTCGTCTCTGAACGATCTCCATTTAGTTCTGTTTTTGGCCATCATTTCCTACGATTCCTTTCTTGGATTTCCTGTAGCTTTTTTAATTGTTCCAGTGATCGCCACATCTTTGTACAGTAATTTTGGACGACCGCAATTACTTAGTACTGCGTAAAACGTATTTCGGAATGCGTTCGTCATGCATTCTTATTACATAAAAAATATATATACATACGTGTGTGTGTTTATTTTTTTAAATCATTTTTTTAATATAAGGGTTAATAGAAGTAAAATAGTGAAAGATTTTTTGTTAATTTTTGTTTTAAATGGGGGTGCCTTTACAGCTTGCTCAACGTGATACTGTGGGGACTATCTACATCTGAATCAAGCATGCTGACTTCTCTAGAAACGTCGCTATATGGGGGAATAATTTTTTTTTTTTTTTTTTTGGGCACTGCTGAGGAGCAATCACAACCCACTAACGTGTTGATAAATAGTTATTATATATTCATGTTACGATTGGTTAGGAATAATTGTAGATCATCCAGATGTAGAAAGGACGATACATTATACGGAGGTGTAATACTCGAAGAATGTAGCAAGATAAGGTAAAACTCCGAACGCAACGACGCTACAGCAGATCATTTAAAAAATACATGATCTGGGTTGCAGATTGCGTGTTCAGAATGGAGGGGACAGAAAGGACTTTCTCTAAGCTACATACGGAAAAGACGGTCAGGCAACAAATGTGTCCAAATCGCAATCTGCTGATGAGTACAATTCGCTTACGACTAATCTTCTTAAAGAGATAGAACCACGGGAGCTTGGGTAGAGACGGCTGGAGGTGATAGTAATATGTGAGAGGCGATTGACTATTGCTCTCAGTGTACATTAGCTCCCATTGACCTCTATTCTCTAGCTCAGGGGTGGACAAACTTAATACCGGTACGATCGATATTAATTTTTTTTTTAATTGTGCGTGATCGACTTTGGAAAATTGTTTAAATTAAAAACAGTCAAAAATTTAATTAAGATCTTTATTGACGATAATATGTTAAACACATTCATTTACTATGTTGTGCATTGTACTTTTATTGATAAATATTTTGGATTAATTTTTTGATGTAGAAGCGTGACATTCCATTTCATCAACAAGTCTTGTAAAGTTAGATTTGTAATCAGTGAGGCACAATCGAATAGATGCCATTAAGTGATCATCAGTCAGAGAACTTCTAAATTGCGATTTAATGTTTTTCATTTGAGAAAATGCTGCTTCGCATAGATATGTTTACAACCAAAAAATGCAAATATCCTCATTGCCGTCGATCTCATTAATGGATATTTTTCTTTTGGTAATAAATTCCAAAAATTATTTTCAGTTGCATGTGCTTTCAGAATCATATCTGATTGTATTTTTAAAATTTCTAAATCTAGATCAGATGAATTCAACTGAAAAGTATGAGCTAGAGTCGATGAAATATCCTCGTTATTGAATTCTCGAAAAGGAAATGAAATAAATTCTAAAATCGGTTGAAGATTATTGAGATTTGCAAATCGTCCCTCGAAATTCTTGACTAAAAGTTTCCAGTTCAGAACAAAACATTTCATTATTACATTCTCCAGTAAGTTTAATATGTTTTTCTAAATATGGAAAACATTTAGAATCGTGCTGCTTTAAAAGCATTCACCGAACTCGGTAACTCAATAATATTTTTTCCTTTTTCTTGTAATTGTAAATTAAGTAAGTTATAATGACTCATAAAATTCGTAAGAAATGCTAATTTTGTCACCCATACTGGATCTTCCAATTGTTCATATTTTTCGCCCAATGTGTCCAAAAACGCAATAATTTCAGGCGAAAGATTTAAAAATTTTTGCAAAAAGCTTCCTCGCCACCTAACATGACAAAAAAGAAGTAAATACTCATGTTCATTATCATTGTCTTCAAGTAGATGCCCTAAACTCCACGCTCTTATCGAATTAGCAATTTTCCCTGCCACATCCATAATATCATCAATATTTTGCACATAAGGCATTATTGTGAATTATGTAATGAAATGATATGAAATCAGGAAACTCTTCATTTTGTTTGCAAAGGGCTAAAAAATCATTATTTTTACCAATCATAGAATGTGCTCCGTCAGTAGATATAACAACCAATTTATACGAAGGCAAATCTGTTTTTTGAGCAAATGCCATAAAAGCTGCCATCATATCTGCACCTCGGGTTGTTCCCTTTATCAGAAGTATTGTTAAAAATTCTTCTTCTACCGAAAAATCGCAAAAAAACATTCTAATAAAAACAATTAATTGTGCAGTATCCATGATGTCTGTTGACTCGTCAAATTGCAACGAAAAGAAACAGCAATTTTGGATTTCATCTTCTAGTTGACGCGCTGCCCTCGAGAAAAGCTTGTTTAAAAATTTCCCCATCTCGAAAAGGCTTTTTATGTTTTGCCCAAAACGCATGTTATTAAGATGCTTAGTTGCCATTTTGGATTGATGCATAGGCTTCTGAAATAAAAGTTGCTGCGCGGTAAATTGATTTTTTAATTATTTTAATTTTTGTTTTCTTAATTCGGTATTAACAGGGTAATCATTTTTATGTAAACTCGAAAAATGTCTTTTTCTTTTCTTGGACAAGGCGACTGTAATAGGAATATCAAACATAGTAAAAAAAAATAAAGCTCTTCCCATTCATTATGGAAATGATAATTTTTTTATTTTTTCGTATTCATTTTTTATCTGAAATTAAAATTATTAAATTTCTATATTAAACCAAAACTATAACTATTTTTATTGCTTTTAATTTAGCAAAATATAAAACATGTGTATTGCATCTCTCAACTGACGCTCTCACAGAAATGTCAACTGCAACCGAAATATTAAAAAAAATAGCTGTCCGAAATTGTAATTATTGAATGAAATAAATTACAAATTTAAAATTTGAGTTTACATAAATATTTCATAAATACTATATAAAAGTGCACGTAAACTAAAACAGAAGGCAAACGTAGCGCTGAAACTGAAGCATGCTCGAAAAATCGAAATGCTCAAACTCCTCAAGGAGCAAACCGAAAAATAAAATACACTTACTAAAAAATATTTCACATAAAGGTACAATCATCTTTAATATTTTCAAATCACTTGATTCAAGATTCAAATCAGAATAGAACGAAGAAAAAAAATGAATGAAACGGAATGTACAACAAACTTTTAAAAAAAGAATTCCCACACTAGTCAATGCCGCGTTCATTTCCACAGACGACTGTTTCTAACGACCGTGACGTCATATGTTTTCGGTCTGCACCTTTACAATGGCTGAAGAAAAAAATCGCGTTGCTGTAAAGTAGCGGTGTTGGAAAGAACAATAAAAACAATTTCAGTATGGACGCCGTTACCGTCACGCTGGTCGAAATACTAACTTAGAATTGCCACATAGTAAAAAATAACAAAAATTTGCTAAATTTTTAGTAGTACATATTTTAAATTGAAAGATGTATTATTTAAAATGTCTGCGATCGACTGTCAGACTGTTCGCGATCGACCGTTTGTTCACACCTGCTCTAGCTGAATAAAGTGAATGATATCTTTGTGAGTTATTAAAGGTGAGCTCTACACCACTTGACGACGCGTCTTTAGCCAATGAGTCTACAAATTCGTTGTTCGGAATACCTCTCTATGCGAGACCCGCAAGAAGGACACAGATATTCCCACACGTTCCAAATTGTTAAGTTTTAGCAAAACTAAACCGATTAATGTATCTGACACGCCACGTTTATTTATCTACAGCCGTCACCACGCTTTTTGAATCGATAATAATAAGGTAATTTCCGCGAAGATTTAAGTCCGGTAGAATTGACAAGGCTTGTAGTACTGCTACACATTCTGCAGTAAATACTGAACATTGTTGGGCATAATTTGTACACGTTACTAATATTGAGAGCTGGAATGAACACTACTGCTCCCGTTCCTCGAGTTGACTTTGATCCATCCGTGTAAACAAGGGTGTGTAGTGGAAACATTTCTGAGATAATACTATTGAAAGTTGCAATAGTGAAAGAATAAAATTATAATTCGAGTCTCAAAATTCGTGGAATTTATAAGGATCCATTTAGTAAACGACTGTCGTGTACTATCGTAAGATTTTGTTTATGTAACGTCGGGATGGTAATTTACGCCTGCGACTAGTAAAACGGATATTTACCCCGTACATTACGTCAGAATTTATTTTCGATAGTAACCGTTTATTTCACAATTCCTAGTTAGAAGTGGAGTACGAAGAACGTGCACTAGAACTAAAAAATAGATTTGTGTAAACGTTTATATATATATATATATATATATATAATATATCATGCATGGGCGTGCGCTTGTACGAAATCTCCGATATATATCGATATTTGCGTTCGAAACTTATGAAAGTTATTGCGAAATAGAAACACACGCGTCGCATAAATTGAAAATTTTTGGTGAATCGTAATCGTAAAAACGCATAGAAAGAAGAAACGGGCTGGCATCTGTTTTTAGTTATATTTGAAGGCTGATGTATTTCGGGAACGTTATTACACGTTTGTATTGTAAGTGAATGTGTGATGTTTGTGTGCCGTGTACGGATGTGTTCGTTTATTTATACAGATAGACGAGTACGTTTAAATATAAATACACGAACGAATTACAATTTTTCGTTTATTTTAATTTATTTCTATATTTTTTTCTTGTTGGGTTTATCATAACAGCGCGTGGCCCGTATTTAAAAAAATGCTGAAAAATTAGATCCAACGGAGGAGAGAAGACTTGCATAAATTAAAGGAAATATAAGAAATTCGTAAGTATACGTAAGATAATCCGAAGAAATTAAAAAAAAAAAAAGATACAGGATTAGATACAGTGATAGCTTTAATTACCGAAAGACAGTTTTATACAAATAACAGGAAATACGATAAAAAAAATATATACATTAGGCTAAAAAGACCAGGAAGGTGAAGTAATTACAAATTGGAGTAAAACTTGTAAACGTGTGAAACAAATATGTGTAAAGGACCTATTCAGCGATCGGAAATACAAAAAAATGCTAGGCTAAAGAGACTATGAATGTGAAGTAATTACAAATCAGTAGTAAACGTTATAGGTGTTAAATTTTTAATATACGAATTAATATAATTATATATTTTTTTTTCTATCGTTGTTTTAATTTTCCTTTCTTTATTATTTAGGTTTTGTAAACTCGTTTGTTCAGTCGCGTTCAGGTAACTTTAAACGTACTCTCGGCTTATATTTATGGATAAATTATTCGCGATTTATATAATTTGATAATACAATCTTTTTTCCTTCTACTTCGGAAAACCAAAAAAATTATATACATACTGTAGTATTTCGTAATACGAAGTTCTGATTAGCTTCGCGAGAGAAGTTTGCTAAATTCGTTCTATCTAATCAATGTTTCTCACTTTTTCGACTCCGAATTTACCCTCTTGGATAATTACCCACACGGCCGGTAGTATTTTATATTACGATTACTTTCAGCGTCCAAGGATACAATAAAATTGCTCAAATAGAGCCTTTGAAAAGACGACGACAAACGGCTACTTCATCTTTATTAATGCAATGGTTAGTCGGTGCGATCTTAACATTTCTTTCGTAGTGTCGGCATCTCTAGATACTAGCGTGGCCCATAAATAAATAAACAGGTATTAATATTCCGTATTAATAAATTACAGTAAAACTTGCTCGGGACCGGATCTGTATCGGATAACTGAATAGACGGATAACAGAAATTCCATTACAAGCAAATTACACGTATAAAGTGCTATACTAGAATATTTAGGAAAGAAATTTTTTTAAAATGTGTTTAATCGGATTACATTTCCAATACTGTATTTTTACTTAGAAATTTAGATACAGAGTATACAATTACATAGAAAAACTGTGTCTACATCAAATTTTTTACATCTTTAAACAATCGTTCTTTCGTAGAGCTTTCTTTACGGCAATGCCCCTTATTTTATTTTTTTTTAAAATTAGAATCTGTTTAAAATTTGCTCCTCTTGTCTTTCAAACCAATCGACGCAGTTTATTGTTTCAGCTTCCAAATGGCTGATTGCCGAGTTTTATTCCGATTCTTCATCGTTGTCGTCAATTTTATCATTGCATTGCTGAACATTAGACACGCTATCTTCATCAGTCAAAATTTCAAAACATTCATCTTGTTTACCACATCATTACCAATATGTTACTTGTTCGGTTGTTAGTGCGAGGTCGTCATTTTCAAACCTTCGCCATTTCGTCAACACTAACCGTTCCCGTTGTTTCGCTAGTGGGTAGTTCGAGGACATAGTTTATTCCGCCCATTCTGTAGGTTTAACGTTGTACCCATGCACCGGCAACATTAAAAATTAATACGCACGCGTTCTGTAATGGAGTGGCCTCACTTTTCCGGGGATTATTGTTTCATTTACCAGAAAACCGTAATATCGGAGCAGGTAGGAACGTCAACAAGAAGGTATTATCGAGTATAGAGTTTGAAATGATAAAGAAGAAATAGAAAATGGTACCAGTATCGATAATTACGATTCCCCGAGCAATTTGAGTTTTTACGCGCGGTAAATGTAAACAGATTAAAATATAATTAACCGTAATTTATTATAAGGATAAAACATTTACGCGTTTAATATTTAAATCGGTGTATTACGCCTACTATTACTTACTACTGCCTCTAAAGCCTACATAAACGTGTTGTCTTCTATGTTTGTAGTCATTTTGTTTGCACTTTCTTTTAATAAAGTTTTAAATTTATTTTTCCCGCTATTGTAAAACACATTTGGTTATACTAATAAGACACAATTTTCGACGTTTTTTTAATTACTGCTCATTGTCGACGCGCGATTTATCTAGATTCGTTAAAAATTTTCAAAATTTATTATTTTTTTTAATAGAAAATAAATTAATTATAGCAAAATTAAACTCTAGCGCGGATAAAAAACCGCACGTAATAATACGAAATTAAATTTTAGAACGTAATTAGAAAAAAAAACACAAGGAAAGAGGAGAAATTTGAAAATGTTGGAAAACCTTTTTAGCGACTAATTTTAAAACATGGCGGTAGGAATAAAAAGGTACCGTATCATTTTTGAAAATTTATCAAACCGGAGACGCATCGTCATCACACACGAACATATATAAGCACGATAGGAAAAAAAATAAGCGATTATTATTATTATTTATTTTTTCCACTCGATTTGAAGGTATTTAATTAACATTGTTACACGTATACAAGAGTAGCGATGTTTTCTATTGTAGTCGATATAAACCAAATAATGCGGCATGTAACGGGATAACACATTTGTAGTGGAGCACCTGTACGATGTCCATGCTCTTCAGCTGTGTTACGAGTGATCTCGGTTGTTGCCGAAATGACGATTGCCCGTGAATGTACCTTTGATTTTCCTTTCCACGTCGACTCCATTTCAATCATTCGTATGTTTTCATTTTTTCGGGACAGCGAGATCAATTAATTCTATTGTCTTTTTTTATTATTATATAGTAATACATCTTGTTTATTAACAAAATTTTCTTATCAACCGAAGTTTTTTCGTTCGGATTGGAAACAAGTCTTCATCCTTACCATCTTGAATGAATGACACACCTCAGGGCTCGGTATTGAGCCCATTATTCTTCAATGTCGCGATTAATTATGTGGTAGAAGCGGTCAACAACCCGGTACGAAGCTTATTATACGCCGACGATCTCACGATCTTTGTATGCTGTAGCACCAGATCTGCTGGTGAATGCGTCTTCAAGAATGGGCAAACCGTTTCGTCATAATATGGTGTTCCAATAAATGCTTATCCTTTTCAAGCGGAAAATCAGTTAAAATGGACTTTTGTCGTGTTCGTAAATGTAAACGTGAAATATATATCGCTCTTCAGAGTAGGACGCTTCGTAATAAGTCGACAGTCCGCTATCTTGGATTGATTATAGACTATAAAATTGACATGGAAGTTCCCCATGTAAACTACGTTAAAAAAAACCCGTTACAGAAAAATGAATATTCTGAAGCAATTATCACTTACTGTCTATATGGTGCTGACCGAATCTCCATGCTACGAACTTATCGTTGTTTGATGCGATCAAGAACCAATTATGGAGCCGCAATATATTCTTAGCTTGCTCATGCACCTTCAAAACCATCAATTTTATTCCATAATTCGTTCGGCGACTGAAGCGTTTCGCACCAACCTACAATCCGAGTCATCAGAATCTGATTATCGTCGTTGGTTTCGCTTTCGGCTTTTCGATTCCTGGACTATTTTTTTTCTTCTAATTCAGCTTCTTCGAATTTAAAGGAATCAGATTCGACTCTCTTTAACATCTTAAAGGCAATAACTTCCCCAAATGCAGTTAACCGCTCATTACACCGCAGTATTGGCCTTGGGGAAAGACAACCTGATTCGGCTGGGTCTCGAAATCTATAGACTATAGAGAGAAAACGTGCCTATCCAAGAAATCGAGAAAGAAATTATGTCACATTCATATGAATCTACATATTTTACAGCTGACGCGTCTCTGTTCAATTGATTTGTCAGCTGATCAGTTGTCAGAGATGGAGCAGTTATCGTTCAATATTCGCTACCGCGTACATTATGTTCTGACTCCCTTCCAGCACTCCGCACACTCTGCAACGTTTTCAACCATATTTATTTTTTAGATTAATCGCCGCTAGTGTCTGTTGTATTCCATTCTCTGCATCATCGTCATATTGTGCTCAATCCTAAGATTGGTTTGTCATTGATTTCCATTTCTGTCGATTCTGTACCATCCGTTTCCTTTCTTCATACGATGACGCCGTCACATGTTCTCATCTGTGAAATGTATAATCTGCTTGTCCAATCACATTCTCTCCCGGATGCATTCCTTCTATTATATTAACCCTTCGTGTCGCAGTACATGGCCTATCATTTGGGTTATTCCTTTTACTACTATTTTTAACAACGTCGATTTTTCATCGATTATAATTCCTCGTTGGTTACCTTATCCGTCCATTTTATTTTTAGTAATCTTCTGTAACACCACAGTTGTAATGCCTATACTTGCAGCAGTTTTTATCTATCGGCAAGATCTATCTTTCTCGATGTCAATAAGCTTTTCTTATTATAAAACGCTGCTTTGGCTTGGACAATTCTGTTCTTTATATTCATTTTACTCCTACCATCTTTAGTTATTACGCTTTTTCCAAATAACAAAAATCGTTTACTACCTTTTCTCCCTTAATATCGATATTAAATTGATTACTTATATTATTGTATTTATTGCATACTAATATTTTGATCTTCCTTTTGTTTATTTTCATATTATATTACAGCAGCGTGTTTTCCAAGGTACGTCCCCGTAAAAACTATTTTGGGGTCGTGTTGGTAATTTTTTCAACTTGTCTCTTCGATCGCTTCCTTCTATAATAATTTTCTTCTTAATTCCCTGGTTTTTATTCGCTTCTATCTTTTTTAAAATATTTAAAATTATAACGTAGATATTTACAAAATTTCTGATTTTATAAGCGCATAGTTTCGTCAAGCAATTTGCTTGTCCACGAACATTTTCACAGAAATTTCACCGTATACAACATGTACATAATACATCACTATATATGTTTATAATAATTCGTTATCATTCACTCACGCACACACACATACACATACACCACTACATAATCGTGTGTAACGTGCAGTTTGTACATTGCGCGTTCATTGTATCGTATCATATTCGTGTTTTTACTTCCATGCTGTCTGTCGTTAGGCGGTGCATTATTATCGTTATCTTTGAACTCACTTCGTTATAAATGTCTCGTATCACTTACCGACAAGAACACGCAGACGTGATGTAATTCACAGTGTTTGTAATAGTGACGATGTACCCCGCCCATCGACTAGTACACAAGTAGACCAGTTATAACGACGATATAGACATTAGCGCGGATATGGTAACTGAACAAAACCAGGCAAACGTAAAGATAAAAGCGGTACGTAAATTATCACCAGGTAATATTGATATTCTTAATAATATTACTAATCTGTTAAAGTGGACGGGAAACTATGCATTCCGTTTTATTCGATCATACGGGCAAGATAAAGATGATTGTTAAGAAGCCGCACAAAACTTACAACTAGTGTTTATTTAAAATCGATACTTAAGGCTGAATTTAAAGTACGCGCGAAGGGAAATAAAAATTCTTTACGTCACCACTAACGAAGTCGCTAATTAATTCGTTAAAAGTTAAAAAGGTGTCATTTTATACTCCCATCCAACCGTAAACCTGTAAAAATTGTTTCAAAAGGCTTACCGATCGATTTAACGATTCAAAAATTCTAATGTGGCGCGATGGTATTTCTCGCTATAACTGAATTTCAACGTAAATTCGATAGTGCTCAACCGATTTACTTAGTTAGTTTCCCGAGTGGTATCGACATTAGAAACCAGTTTTAAGATGACAGATAATTGCATAGTATCTTGGGAGAAATATAGACCGAGAACAGGAGTATTACAATGTTATCGCTGTCAGATGTATGTCTCATCTAATTGTAATACGCCTACGCCCTAAATGTGGACTACGAGAGCGGTTGTTGCACATCTCCTTAGACAAAGTGCGCGAACTGTAATTTAAACCATATCGCAAGTACTACCCAATGCTAGACCAGAAAGAAGACGTTGTCCTTTTCGCGTATTGGTGAATTGATTAACATAAACAAATTAAAAGCTTTCCAGAGAATGATTGCCATAAAATTAATCAAATCTTACAGAACAATTATGGCTAGCATTGTCATCGCTGGTATTAAACCGTTGGTGTATGAGATTGAGAAACATATTAATATTTTATTAATAAAAAATAATGTAAATAGCATCGAGAAAAAAAATCTTTAACAATTAAACAATTCAAAATAGTATCGGATGAATATTATGTTAAAAAATATCAAAGGTTATGGATACAATGGACTAGCGAAACAATATTTTCCCAGTGTAGACAGAAGACTAAAAAATGTTGTATTCGTGCCAAATTATTTCAATACACAGTTTATTAGCGGACATGCATTATTTAAAGACTATTTATATCTAAGTATAGAATATCGCGTACGAATAAATGTGCAATATGTAATTTAACCGATCGTGTAAAGCATATACTGACAGGATTACGTTAACGCTGATTTCGCAGATATAAATGCAACAGAATTGGTGGATAAGCGGTTCAAAATATGTGACGTTTTCACAGTATCAGAAATAACATACCGCAAAATATACATATATTTTAATCAAATTGTATAATATCACCTTAATAATGTAAAATGGGCTGAACTGAGCACCGTAAACTTAATTGGAAGGGCTCTTTTCAGTTCATTATTTATAAATTACATGTATCTCACTTATAGATAAATTTACCCCATCGTAATTTACGAACTGGGGGCCAAAAAAAAAAAAAAAAAATTAATAAAAATTCTTCTAATAATTTTCTAACTCGTAGCAATTATAAGAATTATGGTAGTAGTAATAATATAAATACCTCACATTCGAGAACGTATGCTGAAGCGACTAGAAGTAATATTCTTCAAACGATAGTATGTTCTCATCTTTTGCAGAAGTAATAAATATTTTCAGAGACTTAAATTTAACTAAGATAATTCATGTTAGTTAGAAAGCCTAACAAAATCCAGAAAAGCGAATTCCTCCACAAACATTTTAATAATAATTGAAACTGTTATACAAAGCTTATAATTTTTCTTTTTCATTTTTAAATGAAAAATAATAGGTTTAAAATCACATTAGTTAGCTGGAACGCTAATTAGTTTTTTCGTAAATTTGGATACGAATCTTGGTGGGACTTTTCGACCGAATTTTTTCCTTAATATAATTCTCAATATTTCCGCAATATATATATATTAAATAGAAACGATAATCCAAATATTGTAAAAAATTCTAACCTTATAAATACATTCGAACGTGTAAACTCTACCGAACTTAAATTTTTAAATTGGATAAGCATCGGAAAAGAAAATTGAAATTTCCTGAAATTTTATAGGGGTCGTACTCGGAGTTAGAAGTACTCGGAGTTAGGGGCCGGCTAGCCCCAAATTTCAAAATTCGCAATTTCCATATTTGAATTACTTCATGCATTACAAGTATGTGTATTTCGTCGAAATTACTAGTGTCGTTTCCGAGATTGTTGCTGAGTAATATAAGAATTGCTTAATAAGATATAACTACATTTTACCGAAATTTCCGGTTAATATTCGAATATTCTTTTTATAATATGTATATTTCTTTTTTAGGCTTCATGACGGTTTCCCCATTATTGCGTGTATATATGTATAATCAAGTAAATTATTTACTAAATGGACGTCATTGACGTAATAATCGGCCAAAATTAAAGTCGTAAAAATCGCGAATATTGGCGTGAGAGAATTATAATAATCGAATTATACGAGGGGGGGAGCCTATAAAAATCGAGTTTTGTTCTGTTAGCAGGTCGCTTATTAAGACATTCGATATGTTTTCTGCTCTTCTGGCTGTAATTACGAGACGTGCTTTAATTAAACGTGCGTCAACGACGATCGAATTTACGTTATTAATTCTCCTCGGCGTTATTAAAATAATTCATACCAAAATAACGTTCCTTTTTATATAAATCAAATCCCTTCATCACCGAGACGATAGTTCATTAAGTCGGTCGTTTTAATATCCGCACCGAATTTAATTACGGAAAACGTCAACGTAAAAGGTGTGATAACGGTTTATATCGGCGGGTTAGGTTAATATTTTTTCTTATTCGATTTGATTAATTTATATAATATAAAAGCAACACTAGGCGTCTTACGGAATATTTTTTTTTTTTTTTGGTCCAATTTAAGCGGACAGTTCAGATTATAAATTTATATTTAATAAAATTATATAATGAAGAGGTGGGATACATAATAAGTTCTTCAAGTTGTATTGGTAGATCCTTGTCGATAGAAGTTCAGACGGAAAGTTACCTCTAATTTTGTTTTTGGGGCAGCACCCTGATGCTATCTTCGATATTATCAGACAAACTTCATTTCCGATGATCCCTAACTTGGTAAGATTGTACAATTATAACCCGTCCTTAGTCTAACAAACGCAGAGATAAAATCTCTATAGAGGAGATTAAACCAGGCCTCTTTCGGTCTTTTGAATAGTGGCGTATTTTTTAAACAAGCTTTGGAATTCGAAATATGATTGAAAAGAACGGTACAACATTTCCTTATTTATTTATTTACAGTAATTGTACAGATACGGTATTAACTGTCCCCATTGTAGTTTAACGTGCTCCTCAATATGGCCGGAATTATACGTCGGAATCGAGGAAGAAATATAATGTCCTCAAAAACCTACCGAGCTTCTACGTGTAATCTGAACGAACAACAAAAAGCTGTAATAAAAATTAATGACGACTTGTCAGAACCTACAAATGTAAAAACGATTGTTCGTTATCGCCGTATTTTTTAATTAGAGTTAATAGTTAAAGGCGAAACTCCAGGTGACGCTCGAAACGCGGATATATTTAAATGATACGACGTTTAGATAAAGTATACGAATTCGGTATGGTGAAAAAAACACGAAAGCAACGATAATTGAAAGAAAACAGATTCGCGTAAAAATTGACAGATAGTTGAATAAGTTCAGCGGTTTAAACACCTCGGTCGGAATTCTAACAGAAGAGATCTTTATTGCGATACTTAAATTATAGAATCGAACTAATATGCGTTTCAAAAAAAAAAAAACAAGACGTATTAAGACAAAAGTCAGTACTGTCGAAGATCCGTAAAGGAATATCGAAGATGTACGTTGTGGTCCGTAGCCCTTTGGCCGAAACAACGTGGACATTAAATAAAGCGAATACGAATAAATTACAAGCGATTAAGGCGCGGGCTTGGAGGAAAATGGAAAAGCAGGATCCAAAATGAACAGGTACTACGACTAAACGAAGAGAAAAGGTCGTCGTTATTAAATCGATTAACTCGGATGGGTAATTTACTTTGGCAATAACTTAGAATTATTCTCGAAGGTTAAATCCGAGGAAAAATAAATGGAGTCATACCGAGAAACGCATTTATAACAACCCGGTTAAAATAAACTAAGCTGAATTAAGAACAGCTATGGGCAAAGTTGTAAGCGTAACTATCATGGCAGTGGACAGGTTTTAGGGTTGTATCAACGCGGATGACGATTATGATAATATCGATTACGGGTTTTTGACTAAACAATTTTTCTATTAGATAAATTTAAGTATTCGGCTTATCTTCGAAATATCAAATAACCGGTATGTACGAGGATTCAAATAGAGCACAGAATTACTCACTGGCATTTTCAAGAGATATAAAAAAGTAAAATACGGAATACACGTGTTTCTTTCATACCGATGTCAATCTTGGACTTTATACACGATAAATAAAATTAAAAAATAAAACTTCGAAATATACTGGCGAAATCGTCGGTTAAAGTTAAAAGATTAAAAAATAAAGCTAGTGTGAAAGAGATTGAAATATAGTTATGATTTTAGCGATAAAATAATAATAATAATAATAATAATTTAAAAAAAAACTGAAATGTGATTGGGCAGTACATATATATACTCACAGTTATAAATGACAAATGGACGAAAACGGTAACTGATCGGTTCAGTTAATAGATTAAAGTGGGAACACGATATTATCGACATACGTGTTAAATATCGAACGTTAGGTATTTAGTTAAAAGACAGAGTAAATTTTTATAAATATAGCGAAGAATATATTTGAACGTAATTTTGGCGGTATAATAAAAAAAAATGTGATTGGGCAGTACATATATACACTCACAGTTATAAATGACAAATGGACGAAAACGGTAACAGATCGGTTCAGTTATAATAATAATAAACTAAAGTGGGGAGATGATATTGTTGACAAATAACACATCGTCATTATCGCAGGTTAGTTTAAGATCGAGTGAATGGACCGGTTTGATTGTGGGATACCTTTGCCCGGTCACTAGAGGATTGGATAATGATTTTCATTATAAGTAATTTATATTTAAGGGATGATAGACTAAATATTAGAATAAATCAACCTAGCTGATAATAATAATAATTACAAATATATTACCCGAAGGTGATTTTTGATAATTTGCGAACTTACATTATCTTCTTTTTTGCCCTAATGATTCTTTTCTCTCTTTCTTAATATTCCTTTCATATATATATATATATATATATATATATATATATATATATATATGTATGTATGTTTGTGTGTGTTTAAGGTAACAGATTAAAAAGGGAAAAATTTCGTAAAGAATAAATATTTTCTTTTTATATGTCAAATGAAAACTCACTTTTTACATAATTTGATTAATGAGCCACATAGTGATAACAAGGTACTTTATTACTCGATAAGAAGTATAACGCGAAGTCGGTGGAGGAGGAAGCTAGGACGCGACTTGATGGAACACGGTAAAAAGTCGATGGGCACGTAAAAATATGTTCAACCTTTAGGACCTTTTCGCCTGGAAGAAGTCAATTTGGTGGAAGAAAGTTAGACTGACGATGACGCGAGTTTATTTTCGACGGGCATACGCAAAATTCGTACTTGGGTGTTTGACATTGTAATAATAACCTTAAATTTATACGGATGATTTACATAGAATTTGATATTTCGAACTCGTCATTTATAATTAAAGCCTCGATAATCAGCTGGCGTTTTCGTTGTTTTTATTTAATTAATAATAATAATAATCATCATTATCATCATCGATCGATCAATCAATTAATCACTTTTCGTGTGCTAACAAGAATAAAGAAATGACTGTTAATATCGTTATTATTTATTATGATTTATTATTATTTTTAATTATTATAATTTTTATTTATATATATTATTTATTATTATTATTAAGACGTTAATAATATATCTCATCGGTTAAATAATAATAAATTTATAGTAAATATGAATAAGACTAAATATATGATTTATATAAATCAGACATAGATACATCGTATATAAATTTAAATAGTAAGCCCATAACGGTTATTACTGAAGTTAAATATCTCGGTATTATTAAGATAAACTAAATTGGAGTGCTCACTCGATAAGAAAATAATTAAGAAAACTAAATTTATTGTATTATTTAAAACAGTTTTTTTCGCCTGAACATTTACAACGTTTGTACACATATATATATATATATATCAACACTTCTCGCTTACGGGATTGTCCATTGGGGAGACATATATCACTTAAATCCCATTGAAATGTTGCAAAAGCCAGTCTTAAAGCGTATCAATGACAAATCAATAACTACGAACGAATATATTGCAAATATGCGATCTCTGTGAAACTGGACTATTAAAAATTATGTATCGAAAAAAATAAATTCGAATCTAATATAGATTTTCACGAAGGAAAAACTAGATAGGTTAGTAAAGCAGTATAAAGCACGCGTGAAAATACAGGCATGTTATTTAGGATCCAAATTACAACAGCTTATCGAAAATTCATTACGTTTTGAACGATTAAACTATATAAAAGAAAATGATTATTATCATTCTTGCTGTTTAAATGAACAGAAACCAGTTGAAATATACATTTACGTGTACGTGTGTAATATTGACCTACATTTATGCGTCTCATCGTAAGTTTCAATAACATACGTCATACTTATTAGTTGTTAATTATTTTTATTTATTAAGCCGTTAATTATTTTAAATTTTTATCATTATAATTCTAGCTAGTCTGAACTGTTTATTTTTCTATAATTATCTAAATCTTCTCCGTGTACAATATTTTCTTTCAACTCGATTAATTTATAGGCGTGCATAATTAATTACACAGGGTTACTTTCGACGAAGCTCTAAATAAATAAATATTTATTTTATTTTTTTATTTTAATTTTTTTTTTGCAATTTTCGCGTATTTGCGCTCGTACAGTCAAAATTATTTATTTTTACCTACTATTATATTAGTATTCTTTTTTTTTCTTCTATTTTTGCTTTTAATTTATAATACGTGCCTACTTTATTTTATATAATGTTTGTACAGTGATGAGTAATATCAAATAAATTGACATTGAAATTATTATTATTATTATTATTATTATTGTTATTAGGATGTCGAAATAACGTATTTAAAACGGTTGAAATTTTCGTGAACACTTGTTAATTAATAATCACGAATAACGATAAACTTCTATCAATATCGGAATTATATAGGCTGTTCTTAAATTGATATTAAGTTTTTGCTATATTAATAGGTAGTGGCGGTCAGGTTAGGGCGATAGTGCAATTTAGGCTGGAGCCGTCGAGTAAAACGCATCGCTTCTAAATGTTATCTGCTACAAAGACGAGAAAAAATTCTAAATGATGATATACCGTCCTAATTAATTAATTAATTAATTATCGAACTTGTAAGAAAAATTAAAATAAAGACATTCATCGATACCTAGCTTATTTTGAAGTAGGGATAAATTTAAATGTCTACTGTTCAGCTCTCTGTACGATTAACTTGTGCGCGGCCACGTGGGGTCGTTTATATAAAGGCTACCGGTTTCTAATAGTTGACTTGTGAATATTTAGATGGTTATAAGTTAAGGTAATAATAATAATAATAATAATAATGGCAGTGTTGCTCAGAGGCGGTTTTATTCCCTTTTACTATAACTTCGTATACGTAATTAAAGAATAAATGTGTTCGATACCATTTAACTGGTATGTCGCTATTATTAGTATTATTATTATTATTATTAAGTTTATCCGTCGTATTACGAATACGAATGAAGTTGGGCATATATATATATATTCTTTTTATATCTATTTATATTAGTTACATTTCGCGTTTTTCGTTTAAATTTATTCCGAGATTAAATAATTCGTTAAGGAGAATTTTACGAATTTTATTTATAACGTTCGTTAAACGTTGTAATTATTAACTATACGCATAGTAATTATATAAACCTTTTAACGAAATGTTGAAATAAATTTGAAAAAAAAAAAACGATTATTTTAATTGTTATATTTATATTGGTGTTTATTTTATACGCGAAAAATAAAATGAAAAAAAATCGTTCTTCGATAATAACGTTCGAATAGGTTGTCGTCGTGTTTTTTCTCGTAATTAATTTTAATTTCGACGATGTTTTAAAAAACAAAAAATTAAAAATGTACTTTTTAAATATTTTTCAGTTATAAAATATTTTAAAAAAATTATAATTATTATTCGGTAATCCTATAGTTTGCGAATTAAGTTACGGCGTCGAATTATTTCTAACCTTCGAATGAATTCTATATTATATACACGAACACGTTCGATATTCGAAAGATAATTTATATAATGTTGATTTATATACACGTATATACGTATCGAATAAAATCGGAAAAGAAAATTGGTTAATTAAAATTTGTAGGAAAATTACCTTACGATTAAAATTTCGCTTGGACGAGCGGAATACATTTTTTAAGTACGTCGATAAATTTAATAATTGTAAATAAGTCTCGCGCGCCAATTAAAATTTAAAAAAACAAAACATATTAAAATTAAATCAACTCGATCAACCGAGGGACGTTTTCGCGATATATTTCTGCCGTTCAAAATCAATTCTATTCGTATTAAGAAGAACATTCCTCGCGCCGTAGATGCAATCGTCTAGTTCTCCGCAATTTATTTTAAAATTGTCAATATATTTTCCGAATCAATCATAGCCTCTGACGCATACACACACACACACGCGTATATGTATACGTAATACATAAACGTACGGGATAAACATTTCCATTGCCGTATTTCGTAGAGGGCATATTGTATTTTCATATATAATATATATGTATACGAACATTCCTCGCGCCGTAGATTCAATCGTCTAGTTATCCGCAATTTATTTTAAAATTGTCAATATTTTTCCGAATCAATCATAGCTTCTGACGCACACACATACGCGTATATGTATACGTAATACATAAACGTACGGGATAAACATTTCCATTGCCGTATTTCATAGAGGGGATATTGTATTTTCATATATAATATATATGTATACTTGTATACATTTATAATTATGTGTATATATATATATTAAATAAATATACATATATCGAGTATCGTATCTTCTAATTATATACTTCATTTTTTCTAAGACTCGGTAATATAATGAACGAGGGAAATTTGAGAAAATTACCGCTAAAATAACTTTTAATAATTATATAAACCAAAAATGCCGAGTTATTCATCAAAAAACCCTCCCCCCCAAAAAATATATATATATAGTAAATGAAAATATCACTAAAATTTTTATTTTACGTTCAATTGTTTTTTTTTTTATAATTAAGAAAAGTTCAACAAGTTACCTGCAGTTTGTCGTTAGTCTTCTTCGTTTTGTGCCACGCGATCGTCTTCTTAATGTCCAACAACAATTTTCTTTCCATTCGTCGAATATTGAAATAATTCTTCGATTTTCTCTTTTTGGTTTCATTTGAATTTTTGTTTTATTTTCGGTAGATTCGCGTAAAATATACGAAAATAGAAATATAAGATTTTTATTTTCGGAACGTTCTAAATGAAATAAATAAAAGATTTATTATATATTGTCGAATGAAATTATTTTAATAGGATGAATTAATTAATCGGGACTTGAAAAAAAAAAAATGAAATACGTTGCGAATTGATTTAATTTCGACTTTATTAACGTATTTTAACGTTACCGCTACTCCGAGAGACTAAACCGAACGCTATCTTTCCAAACGAACGACTGAATCGGCGGACTCGAGTGTAATTCGTACGAGGACGGCTACCGACGTTGCGCCGGCGCTTTCCACTTGTTCGGGCGGTGTCATTCTTCGTGCTCCTCGTCTTCACCACAGATTTCTAATGGCGAATCATCCGCGCGCGTCAACTTTACCCCTGCCGCGACGATGGCAGAAACTTTCCAGAGTGTGCTGGTTCGCGAGCGCCTCCCCCATCGAAATCATCAACTTCGACTTGAACTTAGAACGACGACCGACAAGTTCGAAACGAAGTTTGTAAATGAAACCGACTCCAATTTCAACTCGGCGACTTGCAAAAGCTCGGTGCTATATAGCATCCGTCTGCGCAACGTAATAACGCGCAACAACCAACCAACCAACCCCTATCGGTGCCTACTATTCCGAGAATTAACGCCGACGCAAACTTTACATTCGTTGATAATTTCCCCCACCCCGGGTATAAAACGGTTTAGGTGCGCAGTACGAAATTCGCCCCTTTCTTCGGTGGCCGATGAAAATTAAATCGTCCTGTTTTTTTTTTATTTTTTGTGTTTTTTTTTGTTTTTCATTCGAGAATATACCGCCGACAATTATTTTTCCGTTCTTCGGACGGAACGAGGGAGTAATTTAGTATCGCACGAGCCGGACGTGCATACCGTTGCTCTAGCCACCCATCCAGTTAGACCGAGCCTTTAGCCTTTAGCCACGTATTAGCTACACTACCAGCCTGCATATACATATGTATTATACTATGTATGGTATATGCACGGTATCTACTATACCTGTTTCTTTCGACCGACTAAGATACATTAACGTTCTTTTGTAGAGGATGTACATCGCAGGCAAACAAACTGCTATTAGACTAGACGATAGTAGCTAAAAGCACGAAATAATTTAATCACGTCTATTCTTAAAACATCTTTACGATTCATTTCTCTTACGCAATTGACTAATTACATTACTTTTACCGCATTTTTATCTTTTCCTACGAATTCTCTTAGACACATCATTATTATTATCATTATCATTATCATTATTATTATCATTATCATTATTATTATTATAATTATCATTATTATTATCATTATCATTATTATCATTATCATTATTATTATTATTCGTCTATTCCTCGAACGAACCGATCTGCTAGATACTTACGCTTTATTCGCGACTAACCTTATCCACTGACCTATATTCTGACTGGTTGTTTTATTGGATATCTTAATGGTGCTCTTCTACGTTTTCTGACATCTTCTGTCTTGCCTCGTATAGCTGTTCAAGACCATCACTCCTTAAAATATGCGCTTCATTATTAGCAATCCTTTTTTTTTTGTACTATATGCTTCAGCCGTATTTCTATTTCGAATTTATGCAATATTGAAATGTTACATCGGTTGACTGCCCACGGTGGTACCTTTAGCATTCGCTTCTAGTAGAGCATTTCAAACGCATTTATGCTGTGAATGTCTTTTTCCTTTGGAGTATAACATTCTGAAGCATGGAGAAGTAATGACATCATTTTAGACGTATTTTCGTAGGCATAGTTACGTCGTGGCTCAGAAATATATTATATTATATTATTATTATTATTATTATTACATTTTTTCACTAAATTGTGTAGTTCAATCCGAGAAAGTTTGATACATCTGTATATATACAGTGAATGAATATGTATAGTACGTATATAATACATTTATATTTATTCTTGTTGCTACTTAACAGATTAGTCATAATGTATTTATATTATATTTATTTGCGGGTACTAGCGATTTCGTCTGCAGAAAGGTATTAATAAGGTGTATAATATGCGTGCACATATAAATGTCTGTAATATAATTGCAATGTGTGTAGCAATATATATATTTTGTATATATAAATATATATATATATATATAATGTTGAAATATATATGTGTACGTAACATGTATATATAGTAATATGAGTTTACTTTTGCACGAATGAGTGCGTGTATGTGTTTGAGTACATTATTGTGTTCGAGCGCTCGTAAATATTTCTTCATTAGTTCGTCCATAATTCATGCAAATTTCAACATAAGGCTTATATAATTGTAAATTTTAATCACCTTCATTCATATGCGTTTATTGTTGCAGTTTGTTGTTTTATTTATTCATTACAAGCATATCTAGAGAAGAAGAAAATAAATTGAATTATTATTATTGTTATTATTATTTTATTTCTATATAGATAATTAATTAGATTACACCTCGGTTATGCGGCTCCTTTTGTCAGCCTAAATAGAATCGACAAAATTTACAAAACAAAATTCTATGGTCTCTGATATGTTGGATACCACACTTGGTTTGTTGAAATGTAAGCAATCCTAAAAGCTTTGAAATATGTAAAACAGACAGAAAATATAATAGCTTACTTATATTTATCTGATTCATTTTCAGTTCTAAAAAGCACTAAGAAAAAAATTTATAGGATTAAAATGTATAACACGGAATTGCGGATTAAGAATTAGGTATACAGATTACAGGAAATAAAGTAACAATCAACTTGATTCCGGCTCATACCGCAATATTAGGAAGTAACATTGTTGATTGAGACCAATTATATATCATCATCATAATGGTGGCATCTTTTTGACATAAGATATCGTACAACATCTTTGAACCAAACCAAATCATATTCATCTTTTCCCGGCTGCGTCTATTATTTCGTTTTTGATTGCCGCTTCCTAAATCACGTGGTTGTCATTTCCATTCGTTTTCTTCCCACTAGCTGTTTTCCTTCAATCTTGCCTTGCATTGCAAGCAAAAATATTTGTGTCCCACATACTTCTTTTTGTTTCTTAGTATTTCTTCCATCAGCGCCATGTTCTTGATTTCACTTCTCTGGAGTATTTCCATATTCGTTATTTTTTCCGTCCATGGTGTCCTCCACATTCACCGTAATTGCCATATTTCGAATGAATGTAGCCGTTTAATGCTTTCTGCATTCAATAGGTCTCTGAGCAACTGACATTACGTAGCATTGATTTACTCTGATTTTGGTTTCCATTTTTAGCTATCGATATGTTAATACTGTCTAGAAATTAATTAATAAACGATCGTTTCGACATTGCACATACGCAACCTAAGTTCCTTGATGTCTCGGCCATCAGTCGTGAACAGAGAATCCAAATACCTGAAATCCTTAACTGATTTGATTGTTTCATTTCCCACCTTTATCTTTGCTTTTTTATTGGACGTTCTCGTGAATTTCATTATTTTTTGTTTTCCCAACATTTATTCTCATACCCGATGTTCTTCCTTCCTTGTTTAGCGGGTTTAACATAATCTGCATTATCGGTAGAACAATCAAAACTTTGTCATCTGCATAGCTAATACATCCTATTGAGTACCCATTAATCTTTATACCAGAATTATTTATACTTGCATTTTTCATAATCTCTTCTGCGTATATGTTGAAATATTTGTTGTCTATATTGTACTTTTGTAATATTCGCATAGTATGCTGCACTCTGTCAAACGCCTTTTCGTAGTCGATGAAACATGATATAACATCACGACCTACAGTCTCTGGTGCCTCTTTTGGCAACAAAGCCGTATTGCGTTTCACTAAGTTGTTTGTCCAGTTTTTGTTCGATCCTAGTATTTATAATTGAGAGGATAATCTTCATAGTGTGGCTCATCAGCGCTATTGTTCGATGCTTAGCACAAGTTATTGATGTCGGGTTTTTTGGGGGGGTATTGGTATGAATGTTTGGGTTTTAAAATATTCTGGTATAATTTTCCTTCTTCATATATTCTATTGAGTAGCCTAAGCAGTTGCTTCTTGTAATTTTGTGGCAAATTCTTCAGGACTTCTGTAGGTATTTGATCTACACCCGTAGCTTTATTGTTTCTCGACTTTTTAATGGCATTCTCTAGCTCCCACATTTCTATTGTAGGTGCCCTTCCGTCTGTTTTGCAAGTAATTTGGTGTAGCGGTCTTCTATCATCACTGTATAACTGTGTTACATATTTAATCCATGCCTCTCCTTGATCCTAGTTACTTGCGCAGTGTACACCATTTTTATTCTTAATCATTACGATGCATATGTTTCTTTTCTTGTAATGCTACATCAATATATATATATATATAAAGCTAAACGGGGTAGAATATAAATCACGGATTAAGTAAAAGATATATATATTCTTTATTGTCACATAAATTGAGTTTAAGTTATAAAGCCATTACTACTCACTGTACATACAAATTAAAATAAACTAAACGCTAACACTAACAAATGAGTTATAAAATATAAATAACTAAACTAAGACATATAAGGATAATTATACATGGATGTGAAAATTACAAAATAATATTAGATTTATTATATATAAGAGGCCAGTGCTATTAACACAGAAGGATTATTTAAGCATAGGAGGTATGCAATAGAGTACGGAGGGACCTAACTGTAGTAATATCTTGATAAAGGTTTCTCTGTGTGCACTATATAGATTGCATGAAAAAAATGACATGATTAATGTCTGCTGTCGAATCACAGTCCAACGAGAACTGGCAAGTACTGGAACTAACCAGCCCTATCCGGTGGAGATGACTGAGCAGCAGATTATGTTCTGACCTAATACGAATTAAAATGGAAAAAAATTACGGATCGGTATTGAATGTGGAGGCTTATTTACAAAGAGAAATTGTTTGCGTAAACTTGTTTGAATTTGTTTCTAGAAATTGTTCCGAGTGGCACAAAACATGGAGTTCCAGCGATGAAAAAGATCCGCCTTTACAGACGCAGCTAAACATGTGGAGGGAATCGCCGGGATAAGTAGGCCTCTGGAGGCCCCATTTAAATTTCATTATCTTTGGTCCCGATGTGAGCTGGGATTCATGTAAATTTCACATGGACATTCTTTTGTTGCAGATAGATTATATTTTCTATTATTGCCATAATAACTCTATTAGTTTTGAATGTACGATGGGATTTTGGATGGCATTCAGCACACTTAAGGAATCAGATAGAATAAGTACATTTGCATGTGTAATATTGACTCGTATAAATTACAAAGTTTTAAGAATTGCATATCCTTTTGTTATAAGCACAGTAGACAAACTCGGTAAACGATATGATTTGGTGATTGCCAGTTGAGGTATATAGAATGCCGCGCCTGTAAAGGGTAAGGCATTGCTCTTATACCCATCTGTATAAACTAACAAATGATTAGGCCACTCATGCATGATAACTGACCTGAAAAGGCTATTAACTATCCTAGAATTACCCTGTCCGATTAGGGAATGAAATTCATTGATGTGTATCTCCGGATCTAAAAAAACTGCATTCAAAGGGAATGGAGGTATACTTTAAAGGGACTTTAGGAATGATAAGGTTGATGTGAGGATGCCAATAATTAGCTCTCAATGCTAAGAGGGGAATTTTATGATGAGAAAATCTTCAATTAGTATAAATTCACAAGAATTTATTGTATATGCTATCAGGTACTCGCTCATAGCCCTTTAGGATATATTGGTCTGCAAGATAAATTGCCCTCAGCTGTAGAGGGGGATAAGAGCTTCAAATTCTACTACAAAAAGATATATATATAAAGAACAATCTGAAAAAACAATGGTAAAAGATACATATTCTTATAAGATGAAGTCACAAGAATTCTATAGCATCTTTCGTTATGAACACAAATTTAAATAGTCTAATTAATATGATCGATATTGGGTCGTTACTTCATTCCTGAATATTTATCCCGAATGAAAATAATATCCAACAGCTTAGATCAAAATTGCAATACAGAAGTAACGGTTGAACACTCGATGTGGCA
Source organism: Coronaproctus castanopsis (assembly GCA_032883995.1). Taxonomy (NCBI): domain Eukaryota; kingdom Metazoa; phylum Arthropoda; class Insecta; order Hemiptera; family Monophlebidae; genus Coronaproctus; species Coronaproctus castanopsis. Next base: position 153,224,594 of record CM065052.1, read on the forward strand.
ATGTCCGAAAAATAAGATCGAGAGGAAATAATTCAGTAGCTCTATTTGAGACACTTATCACCTCGCTTATATATAAATAACACTCCATTTCTATCGCCTCCAGTTTTTTTGTCTTCTTTTATTTATGGTTCAAGTTTCCGAGCCATACATGAGTACGCTTCAAACGTGCACCCTACAGACGCAGAAAAAAAATAATGTCTACAATTATGGACTCATCTTATGAACTCAAAAAATTATCAGTTGTGTAATTTAAAAAATCAGATTTATTCAGCTGTCGTAATGCCGATGGTTAAGAAAATTTAAAAGATAATTTGATTTTTTTTGTGTAGCATATATATATATATATATATATCACCGGTTTTAGTAACGCTTCAATGATGGCTAAATTTTGGTTTTAAGGGTACCGTGTGTTTATGCGTGTGTTCGTCTGTCACTACTACTATATTATTATTATTAAATTATAATGAAAAACTATACCGTGATCCAGGAAGCATCGAATTTTTGACCATAGACGAGAGCTCTAGCAAATATGTAACTGGGGAAATTTTGTATATGTATATATATATATATATATATAATTTATGTATGTGTGTTACGTATGTTTATGTGTGTATACGTATGTATGTATGTATTAAAAACAATCATATCAACCTGAAACACTGAATTTATTACTGTTTAACATAAATTTTTAAAACTAAATATACTTCATTAACTCAGATATTCGCTTAATGTGTATGCTTTATATAAATAACAAAATTACGTACTTTGTTACTATTATTATAATATATTATTTTTCTAATATTTTAATATTAATAACAAAAATATAAAAACTATACCAGAAAATGTTTGCCAAAAGTGTTGCAAATATTTTTGATGAAATTAATTAAAAATACACTTTTTTATAATAATTAAATCAAATTAAATTAATTTCATTATTGCCATTGCACAAAATTAAAATTGCAAACAAAATAAATAATACATAAATCTGGACTATGTGCAAATTGCGCGAAAGCCGAATAAATAAGATGAATAAAAAATTAATAATAATAATAATAATAATAATATTAATAAAATAATAATAATAGTATTAATAAAATAATAATAATAATATTAATAAAATAATAATAATAATATTAATAAAATAATAATAATATTAATAAAATAATAATAATAGTATTAATAAAATAATAATAATAATATTAATAAAATAATAATAATAATATTAATAAAATAATAATATTAATAATAATAATAATAATAATAATATTAATAAAATAATAATAATAGTATTAATAAAATAATAATAATAATAAAGAACACAATCTTTTTGATAAAATACGTTAACAGTTCTGTTTTTTGTATATATGCATTTTTATGCGTACGTGTCTATGTGTCTTCATATCTGTAAATGTATATATTTCTGAATGCGAGAGTATATGTGTGCCTATGTTATATAGATCTTAGGGTGGAAAAGGATGAAGGCGAGAGAGAAGAAGATGGAATTTGAAATATTTTTTTTTTGTTCTGGTTCACTTCTTTTACCATTTCTATTTTAATCTTTTCTTTTATTTAACCTTTTCCTTTTTTTTTCAATTTTTTCTTTATTCGCCGTCTCTTATTTTTTATCTCCGTAGATTCCTCTTTACTATTACTATTATAATTTTTTCCATAAAGCAAATATTAACAATAGACAACGATGAAAGACTATCCTCGAAATTAAGATCGGGTACTCACCTAAATTAATGAAAGCGTCCCGATACGAGGCACGTGCAAAAGTAAGGCAATCCCCCACTTGTGTGGGAGTAAGAGTTGATGAGGACGAGAGAAAGAAGTTATCCTCGTTAAAGACGATATTTTAGGCGATTTAATGGCGAGGGAGGAAAACTGTCCGCCTAGCCGAACTAGGTAATAGGTTGGTACCACTGAGTACGGATAACAAATGGGTCGAGGACTGTTAATAAGAAAGTGGACGTACTAACTTTTACCTTTTCGAAATTCTTCGCTCTTCTATTTCGTTGGCGCGATAAGACACGCGCATTTTTTCCGCACCGTTTCTTCGTGAGACCTTTTATTGCCAACATTTTTCTTAACGCAATATCGTCGGACTTCGTACCACCTGTATCACAGTTTCTTCTCATCGATCTTGTCGTCGTAATATCTTGTATCAACATAGGTACACTCAGAAATTATATATATATATATATATATATATATATATATCAGTTGAAGTGAAGGATATGGACAACAATTCAGCTTCGTGATTTTAATTAAGGGAAAAATATTGATGAGTTCCATTCGCTTCGGAGAATAAATTACGAGGAAGCTGTCGTTCTTTCTTTTCTGTTTTTTTCTTCTTATAAAATTCGCGATATTACAGTTTGCTATAACCGTCCGAAATATCCGGAACGCCATAAAAATTGATGATGGAATAAAATAGATAAAAGTACTGATTATGTTATGGGGATTAAACGAAATAATTGAAATATAATTATATTTCTGTTAGAATAAATTATAAAAAGGAAAATTTTTTTTTATAAAAGTGCTTTGAAATACCTAGTTACAACGGTTGGTAGTTGCACACGTCATGCAATTTGAAGAAAGCGCGTGAAAGCCATATATAGAATTATATAGATATTTTGCACCTAATATGACTATCGGCGTAGAGTTAACATAGGACTGTATTAGAGACTTCTGGTTGCAATCGAAAATCCTTGAAGTACACACACATTGGACGCGGCAGAACAGGTTTTTGTCATTGTGTTGTTCATAACAAATGGGTGCTGTTGTATGCGCAAGTTCCGTGCCTCACGAAATTGGTTTTCGATATTGTGTATTTTGTCTTGTATTGGGATTGAAATTTTTGGTACTGGAAACATCTTCGCCGCTTCTTTCGCAGCGATGTCAGCTTCTTCATTTTCCTTCATGTTTGAGTGTGAAGAGATCCAGCATATGATGGTTTCTTGTATGTGTTGGTTAGCTGACAGATGAATATCTTTATCGGGTGGTTAGATTTTGAGAGATCGAGATTAATGCTTTGAACGGCGTAAAGTGCGTCGGTAAAAATAACGGTTGTTTCCGATATTATCCACGAATGCAATTATTCCCGATTTTCAGTTTAGGTTCCATAGGCATCACAATACTGTAGAGCAGGTTCATTGATTAACAAAGGTTATCGAAAATAGCTTGGAAAACAAGAATATTTGTACGGCGGTGTTTTTGGATGTTCAGCAGGCTTTTGATCGGGTGTGGCATCAGGGATTGTTGTATAAACTTAAATTGCTGCTTCCTCACTCTTTCTATTTACTGTTTAAATCGTATCTACAAGAGAGATATTTTCGAGTGAAGGTGGCCGATGAATACTCGGATATTTTTCCAATAAGGGCCGGGGTCCCACAAGGGAGCGTTCTCGGTCCAATATTATACCTAATCTATACAACCGACTTCCCGACGCTCAGTAATACAGAAGTATGTACGCGGATGACGCAGCTATCTTAGCAGTGGATAAGTGTGAAAACATAGCAACAAAAAAACAGCAGGAGTCACTTGGGCATGTAGAGACTTGGCTAAAACGATGGCGCATAGTTAATGAAAGTAAGTCAACACATATTTCTTTTACAAATCGAAAAATTAAACGTCTTCCAGTCAAGATAAATAATGTTATAATCCCGAACACCAATAATGTAAAATATTTAGGTATGCACTTAGATGCTAGGCTGACCTGGGGTACTCACATTCAGAAGAAAATTGAGCATTTGAGACTTAAAACCAGAACTATGTTGTGGATGCTAGCTAAGAGATCAGGATTGTCATTGGAAAATAAAGTACTATTGTATAAAATTGCTTTAAAACCAATTTGGGTGTACGGAATTACAGCTGTGGGGCTGCGCAAAAACATCCAACCTGCGAAAAATACAGCGATATCAAAATAAAATACTCAGAACTATTACTGCAGCCCCCTGGTACGTGTCAAATTTTACCCTCCATAGTGACTTGAATGTTATGTTTGTGGAGGATGAAATCAAAATACAAGCAAATAAACATGTCGCCCGACTTAGCGTTCATACGAATCCACTTGCTATCAACCGGCTGGATAACTCTGGCGAAACCCGCAGACTGTGGCGAAATAAGCCTACCATCCACAAAACACTTTATTCGCTTAAATCAATCACTTGATAAAGTTGGTCAGTTGTGAAGAAAAAAAAAAAATTATTTCTATTTTTTGTAAGCGTAAGTCCTCTAGCCAAATCGATAGCTAAGTTGATTGCCATTATTAGTTCAGCGGATAGCACTGATAATTCGGTTGGTAAAAAGTATCTTGCGGTGATATTTCGATGTATGACGGAACAACCCGTAGCTTGGGTCGCGTTTGATGCATCTGTATAGAATTTTTCATATTAATCAAATTAGTCTGTCATAGGCTTTTTTGTTTCGACATCATATTTTTTTTTCGTCTAATGCCAATGATACGTCAATCTTTAAATTTGTTCTTAGTGAATTGTAAGTCGATTATAGAGTAAAGAATCTGTTTAAATATTTTAAGTAAATACATTTAGCCGAAGCTTCTGGTGGTCAATTTCTATTTAGGCTGGCAAGAATTTGTTTTATTTTGTAAACTTAAGTGGCTCCATAATAGTTAGTATCCCTGCTGAAACAACTTCGACGAAATCGCCCATTATCGAGGAAAGAAAACTAATGCTATAATAATAGAATAAACATTTTGAAAAATCTTAAAATTGGATATGTTAAAAATTAAAAGAAAGAAAATAGAAATCATCGATATTTAAATCGGCAATCTTAAAGAATATGAACAAAAAAAAAACCAAAGGTAAAAGAAATAAAACTCTAGATTAAGAGCAGTTTTCAGAGTTTTGAATTTAAATTTTACAACTAGTTTGAAACACTCAAATTACCCACTAAAAATTACGTAAAAGTTCTGCAAATTATTGTCCTTTTACAAAACCCTGAAAACGTCTAAAAGTCTGCTTTAGGTGTAATACTTTTAAAACATTGCTGATTTTAAAAATTTTACTATACGGATTGCAACCTCTGAAAACTTGAACCAATCGCCAATTATTAAAAAAAATATTAACTTTCCTTAATAAACTAGTATACCTGTTAAACAAAAATGAAAATGATAAATTTACTTCTCTGAAAACTCATCTAAGGACAAAAGTCGGTCGAAAATCCGTAAACATTATACGAGAAAATATACATTAAATAATTATATAATGAAAATGATAAATTTACTTCTCTGAAAACTCATCTGACAAAAGTCGGTGGAAAATCCGTAAACATTATACGAGAAAATATACATTAAATAATTATATATGTATAGTAAAGAAAAAGCTGAACTTCTTGCTTCTGAACACTGAAAAACTCATACGCGTAATATCAATATTTCTTCCGGTTATCAGATAAACAAAGTTCAAACGCTGCTAAGAAATATCTGAAAGAAAGTATAAAGATAGTTGTAATGTCGATTATGTCAGTCCTAATAAAGTCTCTGCCATTATGAAAGCCATCAAATGTAAAAACTCGATTGGTAAATCTCCGCTATCGTCGTAAAAAACTTCCGTCGAAAACAGTAGTTAAATTTTCAAATTTATTCTCCAATATGGAGAGTAGAGAAAGTTATCACTTTTCCCCTATCCAGCTTACCAATTTAGGTAAAATCGCTGAAAAGATTGTTTAGTCTAGACTACGTTATCTCGATGAACAAACTTTTACGTTCAGTTTGAGATCCGTCCAAGGTTTGTTACAAGCATACCGGCCTGGTTTTGCTTAATGTTGGCAAAGCGTTTGACACAACTTTGCGTAAAAGTATCACGTATGATAAAATGTGAATTTCCTTTTTATTTCGTACACTTAATTCATTTAAGCAGTAGCGTATTTTATGTAACGGTGAAGGATTCCAAACGCGTGTTATCATTTCAGCTGTCTAGTGAATATAATGTTTTTTCCTTCTAGTTTTATGTATTTTAAGATTTTCTTCAATATATATCCGATTGAAGAAATTTCTAATTAAAAACATGTGTTTACAAATAATGTTAAACTTTTATTAATGTTTCGATTGTAATAAGTAACTTTCTTTTAACATCATTCACGGTATTCGCGAACGAACACGGTTGACTAATCCGAATGTGAGACGCGATTTGCATTAACAAATCTTTCAAACTTTTGTACGTATACACAGCTAGCGTACAAATGAAGCGTAATACTTATATTTATCCGTAACGTTAATCAAGTAGTTCTGCGATAACAAATCTAACTTGTACGTATAACATTGCGGCCAAGATTAAAGTTGGCCAAATGAAACAATATGCTTATAATCGCAGTTAACGGGTTATAAGCGATTTGTTGTTGTTCGTTCGTTTTAGAAATGTATAAAGCGGTTAACTGCGAGCAGTATTGTTCTTCATTTCAATAGAATCTTCATTTAGTCGGCTGGTTGCCCGCCTGTGTCGAGTTGGTTGTCTTATCCTAACATTTCGGGAGTTCGCTTCCAGTTCAGTTCAGTTTTTAGTTCTGCTAAGAAGATTATCTGTTCTGTTTCAAACTTTACACGTCTTTTCTCCTTACCCTTCTGGCGGCTAGTTACGTTTCAACCCGACTCATTTTGGGGTAACTCGGGATTTATCTTTCGAAATGTCAAATACTATCGGTATACGCACCGCAACACGTTTCCGTTAGCCAACGTAAGCTTCTTATTTCGGGACAAGTTTACCTTTTGAAGTCTTTCGTTAATAAGACACAACACGAAGGAAGTACAATCTTATCTTATCCGACACTACCAGTAATAGTAGCAGTAATAGTGTATCGTAATGATGGCGTCGAATTGACACAGGCAGGCGACGCACGATGCTAAAGTAAATTATAAGAGGACAGTTTATTTAAGTTCTCTCTGTTTCACTCCCTATTCTGGGACAGTAATCGATTCAACCTTGTTTACGTCCAAAATAATTCGAAATGATACACGACCAATCACGTTGACAGACTTTGGTAAGTTTCATAGTAAACAGCTTTACATCTTTTTATATATATATATATATATATATATATATATATATATATATATATATATATATCAGCAATGTTGGTTATAAATTACACGTCCCTATATATACAGTACGAAAAATTAATTCCAAGAAACTTATTTCGTTGTTCATGTTGTTAAAGGTAACGATATATATATATTATATATATATATATTAATTAGTAAGCCTTTACAGCTTACCCAACGTAATGCTGTATGTACAAACTAACTCATATTTGTATAAACGTGGAAAACTTTTCTAAAAATATAGCTATGTCTGCAAACAGATGTAAATTCTGAAGGTGAAGAAGGGATAAATACATTGTATGGAGGACCGTTGTAGCGCAATAATTTAAGGTATAATTCACAACGTAACGTTACCGAAGAAGCACATTCGAAGAAAGAATGTCTGGATTGCACGTCCAGCATGGGGAGGGCAGTAAGGAGTTCCAGACTTACAAATATGAAAAAACAAAAAAATCAAATAATGCCTCGAGTTCTAGGGAAGTGTTTGAAGTTTGGCTCTATCGTACAAGAAATTATTTTTGAACACACCCTAACTTATTTCAACAGTTACGCTACAAATTCTCGTCCCGTTACTAAAGTAACGTAAGCAGTAGTAAGTGTCCAATAAAACTAAATAAATGTGTTTTTTTTATTTTTTCGAATTCGAGTCATTGTATGGTATTATTAATTTGTACGTTGTTCGATTTAATCGTCTACTCGCGGGAAGACAGCTGATCGGTGAGATAAACTTATTTATCTTAATAGTCGTCTACCTTAATGTTATGTCGATATTATAAAATTTAATATATTTCAGAAAATATTTTTGAAAGTATTTTAAATAGCGTAATTTTCATTTTATCTTAATCGTTATCTATTTTCGTTTTACCGATAACAGCTAATGTACATTCGCCTAGCTGTGTTTTTCGGCCAACCATCTCTATATTACCAAATAATATAAATCGATACGTCGCATAATTTTTAATCGTCACTGAAAGTGAGTGATTAAAGGAATTAACTAGAAATTTAAATTCCATTAACGAGGAAATTTTGTATTGTAAACCGGGCTTATAAGAAATATCGTAGGAGTACAAGTATAACAGTAAAAACGCAATACTAGGAGGAGTATAAAAAAAAAAACCTTTAAAACGTACGAGTATATGTTCAAAGAGGTCAAAAGGAATGCATGGAAAAAGTTAATAGAAGATAAAAATCTTTTAAAGGGGAAATCATCGATTAAGACAGACGATGATAAAGTGAACTTACTACGCGATACATTTTTTTTTTTAACCTCAGTGTAAATTCATTCACGCCGAAATTAACAAAGGCGAAATAAATTAAATTATAAAACAATTGAAAAACTAAAACATCGCCAGGATTAGATAAACTAATGGACTCCTAAAAATGTTTAATATTAAAATACCAAATGTAATTTATAAATTGATAATCATCTTATTTTAATTGAACTGTTATCCGGAAACATGGAAAATATCGAAAACGGTAATTCTAAGTAAACCTATGTGTCAATCAAGCTCATAAAGAGCAATTATCAAACATAAGTAAAATAATTGAAAAATGTATACGCCAGAAATTAAAAAAATTTAAAAACGATAAAGATATAATCACGAAGATCAATAAATAAATCATCGGAATTAGCTGTATTTGAGATACTGCAAAGGTGTAAAAAATATAAAAGTAAAAAGTGCAATATGGCAGTTGTAACTGTGGATAATACTAATGTGTTCGATAGTTTGAATTTAAATTAATGTAATTTCTGGAAAATTTGGGTATTGATCACAATTTATTAAACGTATTAAATAATTATTTTCTATAAGAGATGAGGCATTAGTAAGTATTGGTACGTATGTTTAAAAATTACCCGATAATGACAGGAATATTACAAGGATATATTTATGGAATATTGTATTTTCAAGAATTTACAAAATTAAGTTACCGAAGAATGTAAACATCATAACGTTTGTGGATGACGTAGCCAATTACGGATAAAAACTAAATAAATATAGAGAAAAAAAAACATTTATATTACATATAATAAAATTGAAAATTTTTTAAATGAATATAATTTAAATATTAATATATTCAAAGCAAATTACTTATTATTCAATAGAAAATTGCAAAAGAAAAAATTAAATCTATTTCAGTAAGGTATTAATTTAAATTGCGTAACAAGTACAAAGTATTTGGGGGTAACAATTGATAACAACCTAAAATTTTATAATAATTTTAATAACGTAAAAATAAAATTAACAAATTCATACGCATATTCAATAAATTATACAATAATAATGATAGAAATAATTACAAAAAAAAAGGAATTATATTATATAAATCTGTGATAATACCAAATATAATTTATTGTAGTAGTATTTATAGTGATATATTAAAAATTAAGAAGTTTATAACATTAATAAGATCCCATCAAAGAATTATAGCTATCAGAATGATCGAAGCATAGAAAAGAACGAGTTACTGGTTATCAATATTTGGCTGCAGGAGTTCTATCGATTGATTGAGAAATAAAAAAAATTATAAATTTATTTTTAATTAAAAATAATATTAAAACGGACCATGAATTTAATCAAGTAAGATATATTTAAAAAATTTATGTACGGAGATAAATAAATTAACCTTAAACAGCTAAAACTATACTAAATCAACATTATATTTTACATAAAAAAATGTGGAATCAGCATAGAAATACTTCCCAAATTTAAAAACTTAAAAACAAACATTTCACCCTCAATTATACGTACTAACGGACGGATAGGTTTGTTGCGTTAAGGGCGCGACCGAAATAGTGCACGGGGATATATATATCATCATCATCATGTGCGTTAATCTGCTTCCAAATGTCGCGACTTAACACATGCAGTCAAGAAGAAAAAAGATTCGTAACATTTCTCCACGCTAAGCGATCTTCAGCCTTACGCATGATTTCATTTATCTGTAATTTTGCTAGTTGTTTGATGTAATCAACGAAACGTAAGGGGGGAGGTCTTCCTCGATTCCGACTTTCTAGTACTTTTCCTTGAATAATTGATTTCTCTAAGCCATTACCTCGAATGATATGACCAAAAAATTTAAGGCACTGACGCTGTACTGTGATTACTAATCTCCGAGATGGTGCAATATTTAATTCTCGCAGTATAGAATTGTTCGTTCGAAACGCGTTCCATGATATCCTCATCATTTTATAGTATCTATCTTCTGTCGCATGGATGTTTTTAACGTCCAAGATTCAGATCCATAAGTAGCAATGGGAAATACTAATGTTTTCATGGAATACTTTTTAGTTTCTTTAGATATATTATGGTCTTTCCATATTTTATTTAGTCTTGCTATTGCACATTTTGTAATTCCCAATCTTCTTCTTATTTCTTCTTCACATCCTTCCTTATTTCTAGGTATATAATTTTTTCCTTACGCTGTACGTCTGGTATCATATTAAAAACTGTTGGAAGTTTCTGAGCCCTATCAACCACCATTAGAGAACACTTACATCTATTCAGTATTAAGCCAGTTTGTTTACTAATTAATTCTACTTTGGTCGAGAGTTTCTTCATTTCTGCTCCTGTATTTACCAATATCACCGCGTATCTAAGATTTGATATTTTTCTTCCGCCGATGGATATACCACCATTCCAGTTCTGAGTCATTTTCCTCACTATCCGTTCACTATATACATTTAACAATAGAGGAGAAAGTACACATCCCTGTCGGACTCATTTTCCTGTGTGGAATCCGTCAGATAATTCTGATTCCATTCTTACATAAGCAAGGTTCTTTATATATAAGTAATTAAATATATCAAGTAGTTAGGAACTCCCATCTACGTTAATATTTGCCACAATTTATCCCAGTTAACGTTATCGAAAGCTTTATTGTAGTCCAAAAAGGAGAATATTGCCGGTATATTATATTCATAAAATTTTTCGAATATTCAAGGATCTGATCCCTTGTATCTCGTACGAATCCTGCCCGTTCCTCAGATATTTGAGGGACAAGATATTGTTGTGAGCGTTCCTGGATTATGTATTATGTATACTATACTAATATATAAAACTGTTAAAAGAAAGACGCAGCGATATTTTAAACTTTGAAAGTATTTTGATTTCTGCCCTATTTGTGATATCAATGTAAAACAAAGCTTATCCGATAATATAGGCTATAAGCTTTGGGAATTTAATCATTATTGATTTAATATTTTTTGAGTTAAATCAGAAGAGATAGACAAAATTAAAAGAAAATAAATATTATAGATTAAAGACAAATATATAATCAAAATAGTCTGATATTCTGTTAGAGGAGATCAGAAAGAAATATATGGAAGAAGAATTAAAATTAAATTATTCCGAAATGAAGAGCTTTAACTAATATGCGAAACCGGAAGTTAAAATATAGATGATTTTAAAAATTAATTTTTTAATTATCTCGGAAAATGATGTTCCTAATGAATAATAATATTTCGATTCCTGGCTTTATTCGGGAAATAATCGAATCGCACGTAGGCGTGTTTTAATTACTCAGATAAAATCGAATTGTCTAACTCACGAAGAATCCTTACTTAGTTTTGAGCGTTGCTTTTAGCGACATAATTACAGTTCCAAGCCCGAAGTATTTGTAGGGGAACGACTTGTTCGAATTATTTATTAATTTAACTTTCTACTCTGATAAATTTTTTTTTATTTTTATTTTATTTATTTTTTTAAAAAAAAGGTTCTCTTGTGTTTACTATCCAATCGCATCGATGTTTCCGTACTTATTGAACGAGATTTTACCAGCGTGTTGGTTGGAAAAAGCGCGTTTAATTAACTTTTCTTATAAAATGAAACCCGCGACTGCTTGCATTGGCTTCAATTCGTTTTCTCTAAATCAGCTTTTAATTCGACTTCGGTCCCGGCGTCTGCTAGACCGAGCTTAACTGAACTTGATCGAACCGTCTTCTTCATCTATTCTGCGTTTCGTCGCACGTCATCGCGTCGCTATTGTATTCAATTTACATTTTCGGTTTCCTTTTGTCTTACGACCTTTATCGGTCGTTTAATTAAATTAGCGGTCGCTCCATCTAACGTACCCTTTTCGATTCAGCGATAGAATTCTATCTTTTCGAAGCCGCCGGATAGTACGAGAATAGAAACTAAAGTTGACCAAATTTGAATTTAAAGCAAAACGCAATTTTCAACGGTTTACGAAACTTCTAACGGCTGCGTCAGCAGATCGGGTCGTAATTATGCGCCTTTTCTTGGTAACAGCTAAAAACGTTTTGTCTCTCGAACGATTATAAACGTCGGAGAGTTTATTAATAAATCGCGCAACTTCCATCTCTATCTGGGTGAAGTTTTGTTAACCTAACCGTTATTCGAAATTGAAAGTCGGTAAACTTAACTTCAGACATAAATAGATAAATACTTTTCGACTTAAAAATCGTTTCCTATTACGTACGTGTTTTACGGAAGGAAGATAATTTTTTTTATACAATGCAGCTTGAAAGTTTCGCAAACCCAACAAAATGCCAACTTGTCACATTTAACTAACCTGTTCGAATTTGAAGATGGAAATTCCATATATTGATTTAGTACGCTACTTAGGCATGCTCATGGATAGGAGATTGGATCACGGTGTTTTCCCATAGCCGCAACGAGGAAAATTATTTATTACATCCATTTCTGAGGAAAAATTCGAATCTATAACGTTAAAAGAAATCTATATTTAGCAATCACTGGGCCGATTTTTAACTATGGAATAGAGTTATAGAAACTTCTTACTGCCCTCCCCATACTGGACGTGCAATTTGCAATTTTGGATCACGTGTTCTTCGAATTCCCTTCTTTAATTACGCTCCGAACTATATCTTAAATTACTGTGTGCAGTATGTGACGGTCTTCCCTTACAATGTATCGTTCCTTCTTCATCTTGAGAATTTACATCTATTTCCAGCGATATTACTAGAAACGGTGTCCTCGTTTATATGAGTTAATACTACAGTATCACGTTGGATAGGCTGTAAAAAAAAACAAAACGTAAAAGTCGCTTACTTCGTATAGAACAGCAGTCTAAGAAACTACTCACAATTACATCCGTGTCTCAAATTTGACATTTCGCAACACCTCTCTCACTATTCGAGCAACTTACGACGTTGAACGATGAGAAAATAGAAAATATTAAAAATTCAAAATCGGAATTTATAACTGTCGGACAATCCGCAGAGACGACTAAAAAAGAGAAAAAAATGGTGATGTGATGTTCTTTCAAATAGTACTTTTATAGCCCTCGTAAATCAGCTACATTCGTTTGGTCCACTATTCTGTGTAAGTAGTGTTCGCGCTATAGTTTTTAATAACTTCATTCTCCCCTCCTGTGGGTTCAGACCCCAATGTGGATCTGTCACCTATTATTATTCTTAATATTTCATAAAGGAAAAAAGTAACGTGTTAAAGGGCTCAGACTCAACCAATTCAACCCTGAAAAGAGTATATTCGCTAAAAAAAAGAAAAGATACATTATAGCTTTCTGACTTCCATTTTAAAATTTCGTTAATTTCTTGCCGAGGTTTTGTCGCGTACTTAAGTTTTTCCCTAACGTTTGAAATTTTCGAGTCTCTATGTAGCTAGTCGGGGGATTAGAAATGATTATATATTATGGAGTCTTTCCGTTTTAAACACGAGATCGTACATATATACACTTTTTATGGATGATTTTATAAGTTATTTCGATTTTGATAGTTAATTCGGAATATTTGTCCACATCCAGCCTAGCTGCTGTAATGTTATAGCTTTTCTTTTTGTTTTGTTATTGAGGATTTTAGTTTTGAAGATTAACATTTTGTCGAACGTTGAAACGCTTAAGATAATAGATAGAATTTTAGAACGTTAAATTCTATATAGTGTTGAATAATTTTGAAAATTTGTAATCTGCGGGGCGATATTGAGGAATGACGTTGTTCGTTTATTCATTTTAAATTAACTAATCGTTTAAATTAACTAACTTCGAAACCGATAAACCTATAACCGTCTGCATTTGATTAAACAATCTACAACTACTTCTGTATTTATATTGATCTACAGAAAATATGGTTTATAAATAATCCGAGGTACAATGAATTCTGATAAATCTGCAGTTGTAGTCCAATTTGTTGTTGGAGAAGAATTACGCAACTCGAAATATTTGTAACGAACTAGAACAACTTCAATCCAATTTTTATTTAATATAAAAATTAACTGACAGTCATTAACGTACCTCATGCTTCCTGCGTGAAAAGTTACACCTTCGAATCGCCCTTAGAACTGAACAAACATTCCTCTACTGATACCAACCTGAGCGCTTTGCACGGAATTCTCCTGAAATACCCATCCTCGTTAATTCTGTTTACCGATGACGCTAAATCACATTTTTTCGTAGGATGTGCTATAATCTTTGATCAGATACTATGTCTGTTTTACACATCTTTGCTCCGTGCTCTCTGCCGAATTATTATTGTTCAATGGTTTTGATCGAGTCATCGGAATTGTAGAATTTTTAATTAAAAGAAATAATAGTTCTTCGGCTCAACTTTTCTGCCTCTAAATGCGGGTTTTATGTTGTTAGTAATGAAAGAGTTAAAATCTAAAATATATCTCTGGATACATTATTTAGCATGCAAAAATACTAAAATATCGTAATATCGAAGGTAATTGATGATAAAAGTTCTTTTCTGTCTTACCTTGAGTATATCCATTCAAAACAGGATACTATCTACGACAATATTTATCGACCACAGTCTGGGGACTTGTGTTTTATAAGTGACTGTATTATTCACTATTAGTATATAGTGAGACTTATACCTAAGATATTAAGATATGCAATTTAATCTAAGAAAAAATTTATCCTCAATGTGTCATTCACAGAATTATTCCAACGTCTGCTCTTGTGTAATTGGTGGCATATTTCCGCTTGTATGTTTCGCTGGAAAAGCAATTACAAGTGAATATCAAATTATTAATAACACTAACGTGCTAACATCTCTGAAGTTAATTAACAATAATTTGTTTCAGTTAGTAATAACTAAAGTGCGGATTTTTTGTCACTAATAATTTTTTTTTAAGCATTTAAAAAAAAAGGTCACTTTCGGCATTCATAAGCGTGGATTATATTTTCTGTAAAAATTTGTTTATATCATAAATTATGAGCGTTGAGAACCTAATTAAAGATAGTAAAACGCTACAATATACGAAATTACAGATTTATTTTCTATACCCAGATACAAATATTACACATTTACTTAAATAATTTGGCGTTATAAGAAATAATAAAAAGGTTTTTCAAAATTTAATACGCCAAATTGGTGACGTTTATCACTTAGAATATTTTTCAGATGAGAAAATCTTGACATTATTTTATTTATGCGCCAATTTCAGTACGACTATGTGCCCTTATTTCTCCTTCTCTTTCTACTATACTAAAGAATAACATAAAAAACGGAAATGAAAAATAAATGATAAAACTATCCTAGTCGCAGACTCGAAATATGGCATAGAGCGATCTAACAAACTTTTCTACTTTTACATGACTGAAAATCGAAAAAAACTTCATTCAATCAATCGATCTTATTTTTTAGTACGTGAAGAAGGTAGTTTTAAGCAGCTGCCATTACAAACAGCTGACATCGTGAAAGATTCAAAATTACCGTATATCAATACAAAAATCTTTCACACAAAGTAAAAACATCGCTACTTGCTGATCTCCGAAAAATTACACTTATCGATCTATTCGTGTTACCTCGTTGGAAGACGAACTTTGTCATTCCTAACACCGATCTTGCAGTATACTGCTCCGAGAACCGAAACATATCTCAGCAGAAAATCAATAAATTCCTTTCTCAATACAGCACCTTTTCAACATGCTATCTAGATGGATGAAAAAATGAAGATCGCTGTGGCTTGTCGTGCCGAATGATGGTATAGTTCATTACCCAATTCCGCCGTACTATAGTGTATTTTATCATGTGAGCCATATCTTGCAGGATCTATTAATTGCATCTTTTAAAAATGAGCAGAAAGTTGTTATTGTCACAGATTCGCTGTATTTGATCAAACAGCTGTAAGAAAATTCCAGATGCATGCATCCATTTGCTGTGAAAATTAATTCTACAATCAGCAAGCAAAGTATGCAGACCCATGCGCTTTGGATTACTAGACATAAGGGATACGGATGGATGAAAGTGCAGATCGAGCTGCGAAAGAAGCCTCCTTCATGCCTTCCGCAGAATTACTTCCAGTAACATGTTCCGATATGCATCGCTGCATGTTCCATACATTTAAGGAACAAGCAACAGTCCGATTTTCCGGTTTACCTCAACATAGTGTCATCTGGCCTATTCAACGTGTTCATCGCATAAGACAAGATGACGTGATGCTGTTCCGTGTTATATCCTACTTCAACCTACAATGTTTAAATCGCTATAACTCATATCTAACTCCACTGTTCTCTGTATAACTCTATTCGCTCTTCCTAACACACTTAACGAAATCCTTTTACCTAAAAATGAAAATACTCTTATAAATTTCTTCGTTCGCACTAAACTATCTTCACACCTATAATAACGAAATAATAGACTCCGTGCTTTTAGCCTTTGTAGCAGTACAACGGAAGATTAAAAAAAAACACACAAATCACTATTTTCAACATTTGTTTCTGTTTCAATTTCGTACTTTATTTTGTTTTCGGCAAAATGAAATTTGGTTTGCAGAATTAACGAATTCAAATTCAAATTTATCTGTGGTCAGATCTTCTGTAACGTGTAGCAAAATAGTTCGGCAAATGCCGAAAAATCTGCACTATAGTAATAACACTCTCGTGAAATTATTTACTAAGTTTTGCAGATAGCGACGGTAGAATTGCGGGAAAGCTAGGATGAGAAACCTTAAGAAAAAATATTTGCACTGAGAATGAGAAACCTGAATATTAATTTCTACAACTCTCAAGCACTCTAAAAATTAATCCGAGAAGTACCTGTTGCTCAATAGATAATACAGCCGATATTAAATATTTCATTTTCGAGTGTCCGACATTCAGTATTCTTACATATTAAATGTATCATAAATAAAATGGGATCGTTACTGCGTAGTAATAATTAATAAAAATCGTTTAAATTCTCAATAATTAAATTCAATTTGACTACATAATCCCCGAAATATCAAAATTTGAACGCGGTTAACTTGTTAAACCCCTTCGGCAAAACATGTTCTTTTCTGGTGATTATAATTGTTTTGGTTTTTTTAATGAAACTGTTAACTCTGTAAAATATAAATTAACTCGATCGTTACGCCATTTAATCGTAAATAACACTATATTTAAATTTTCGATGTAACTAAGTATGATATTATAATTGGGACTATTATGCTCCTGACTAGATACGTTTAAGTGCAATAGCCAAAAATCTCTTACATACATTAGAGAAACGTTTAGGTTAGTCGCGCGGTCTACAGCCGTAGACCAGAAATATTCCAAAACCGGGTTTTCATTGAACGGTGTGAACCATATAGCAGTAAATTTCGGTAGCTGTTAAAAATCGGTTCTTTTATAATATGTGTGAATTTGCAATTTTTAGGTCGTTTGGGCCCGTTGTTACCTACGTAAAACTTTGACACTGGTGTACGATTGTAGAACGCGCGGTCATTTGTGGAACTATTTTTGGCGGATATCTAATTTACCATTTGGAATTCTTATGCTCATTCTGTAAGTTTTTACATTGTTTTTACTATTTTATTTTTATGTCGAAAATTCGTTGCGTCGTAAAAACTACCGATTCAGTAATTTTAACCAGATGGTTGGAAGAATCATGAATTTACGGATGTTGAAAACGAGTACAATGCGGAAAATAATAATACTGAAACGAAATCTGAACAGGAGTTGTCTGAAAATGAAGAGTTGTTTGACAACGAAATGTAGCCAGTATTATCACGGAAGAGATAAAATTACTAAATAGAAGAAAACATGCGCCTAATTCTAACATTTGTATTCGTGCTCATAATATGATAAAACGCTAAAATTATTCATTAATGAGTATGTAATTCAAATCATTACCACATCTATTAATATTTATATTGAAATTGTAAATATGAGAGATCTAAATTCACGAATGAAAGGGGAAATTCTGATCTGTATATCGGGACACTCGGATGTTCGGATAAAAATTTACCCAAACTATGGGGACAATTCTGATGGCAGCGGAATTGAAGCATGCTATCTAACCACGAGTGAGCTTTGTTTCAAATTTTCTTCGGTGCTTACGATTTGATGATTTTAGGGACAGAAAAGAATGAATTAATACAGACAAAATAGTTCCAATTCGCTTTTTATTTGATACAATTTTTTTGAAAAATTTTCAGAACAATTTTATAGCCAGCAAATTCCTCACTGTTGATGAGCAACTTGTATATTCCTAGTAAGCCAACGAAATACGGAATTAAGGATTGATGGATGCAAAAACATCATGCACATTCAACTTTGAAACATATATGTGGGTACGCAACAAGAAGGACCTTATAAAATCAGCAATACAGCAGAAAGTATAATACTTTGTTTAGTAAATCCGGTCGAAAATACGAATCTTAACATCACGGGTGATAACTGTTTCATCAGTATTCCCTTGGTAGAACATTTATTGCGCCAGAAAAAATTAACTCATGCCGGTACAGTTCGAAAAAATTAACCCAGAGGAAATGCTGGTACCAGGATATAAAGAGAGATGACCAATATGGCGAACAATAAACCGAATACGGACAGGTTGTGCTCGTACAGCATCAGAAATGATGAAATGGGGCCCGGTGGAAGACCCAAAATGTGTGCGGAGAACGCCAGACAATACAACACATATTGGAGTGTAAAAAGAACCCGACGATGTGTACAATGCTTGATGTAAAAGCCAAATATGAATCCCAAGCGAACCGGATACGAAAAAAGAAGAAGACGGAAGGTACCGAGTTCAAACACGATCGGCGTCGCAAAATATTATCATCAAAAAGTAAAAATATAAATAATCCCAATATTATTGTCGCGTGGAAGGCAATGGTAAACCACTAGTAATAACACTATAGAAACACACGGAGCTGCACTGTGCCCTGACAAGAAAGCGGTTACAAACAGTTCTCCCACATGTGTGTGTATATATCTACGTTAACTCCATATTACGATTGCCTTGTACGCTACTTACACTGTACAACAAAATGTGGATAGATAAGTAGTCGCCTACCTCCGATACGGAGACAGAACTTGATGATGATGATGATGATGATGATGATGACATATAGTCGTTGTTGAACGTAGTTTTTCATTAACGTAAAAATTAACAAATTAAACTATAATAACAAATTAGTCGTCACTCGCCAAAGCCATTATGAAAACTACTAGCAGATAAACAGTTATCTAAATGAATTATTTATAACTGAGGAATTAGTTACCGAATACGATGATAATGATGAAATCAAGTATATATATATATATATATATATATATATATATATATATATATATATATATATATATATAATGTGAGACATTAAATAATATTATACTTGAAATAAAAGTAACAGACTGACATTGAGATTAGGAATACGTTATGAACTTTATACCAGTCTAGTTCCAGCTAATATGTACGGTTTTCTTCTGGTCTATAAGGCAGTATTTTAAAAATTTGGCGCCGTCCACTATGTCTCGGTTATTATAAATTATAACGTCGATATGGTTTTTTCCCGATAATGTTTAAAGAGTACTTTAATCTACGTTAGTCGTTAACCATAAAATAATCGTGCCGCTAAATCTCATCCGCCGAATTTAAATCCCCCCTAGAAGCTATTTTACTTTCTTACGCGTGGTAGGTCACTAACATCGTAATGGTCCGTAAATTACTTTTTTTTTTTTACCATTACCGTTTTATCGTTCTTATTATTAGAAAATCTAAGCGAAACAAAAATATAACCGTTCTGCTCTATGAAAAATTATAGATACCTAGAAAGATTTCCGACATTAAAAACCGGATTGCTGCATAATTTCTCGGCCACTGTGTTCATTTTAACACCTGTATAGTAGTAGTAAATTATGTACAACAAATTGGCAAGCGGCAATTATCGATCATTACAGGGAAATAAACTCTGGCCTATATTTTATATATATATATATATATATATATATATATATATATATATATATGTATATATAAATATAATTATGTAACAACATGGTATCAGAATTATTAGTTACAATATTAGATATTAAAGCTATTTACATGTGATGGAATTTACATCCTACAACTTTGATTTTTGGATTCTGTTTCAGTCAATTGCAAACTAATAACAAGTTCAGTAATATTAGTTAATATCGATTACATATCGTCTTCCGTTACTTGACAGTTATATACAAAATTTTAATAATAGAGTGTATACGACAAAAATTTATATATATATATATATATATATAATTAAAATTTACTGCTTAGAAGAATTTAAATTTTATAAATTTAAAACGACTACTTTTAGTTTACTTTAAGCTAGAATGTAATTTATTCACTTTGTCTGTACGTAAGTGAACGTAATTTGAATGATTCAGAGCGACAAGATGATTCTAGTTATGGTTTTTAAATAGTAGATATTAGGTGAAAGTTGAAATAGTGAAAGCGATTATAGCGATAATAAATTAGTAATTGTTATGGAATATTTTAAAAATAATATAACGTTTTCAAGTAGTAATAAACATATTTTTTATATTTTCCTATTGCTACTTAAGAATTAATTTAAAATTTTACTTTGGCTAAACTAATGTTTAATTGGAAATTCTTTGCACGTTTTTATGATTTAAAAATTAATTTAAAATTTTACTTTGACTGAGTATTTTGCGCGTTTTTATGATTTACATAATTTACCTATTTAATCGACACCGTACACCGTTTTATGATATATATATATATATATATATATATATCAACAGCACCTTTGTCACCGAAATTTTGCTCTTTTTTTGGAGAGAGGGTGGGGTAAAATCGTGTTTTTCGGAAAATATATTTAGGCAGGAATCGCATACTACTAAATAGCGTTACATGCATAACTATTTTAATTGCGTAGAGCTTCGTTTCATAAATTTCCGAAGTTATAAGCAAAAATTTCATTTTTGACAAATATCAGAAAGATACCATCCCCTTAATGTTTTTCGGAAATTAATTTTGAAATTTTTTGATCGGTCTTTAATGTAATTCTTTCGTAGATTAAAAAATATTTCCGGAAGATCCGATATCTTAAATGGAATCGGTAGCTTAGTGGTTTGCGTCATTTTATTTGTTGAAAACAGATTTTTTAAAATAAATGTGTATTGCAATCTTAAACTAAGGTTTAAACAATCAATGCGACTAATTAGTAATTAAACATGTATAGAATATTAGTTTATTTTAATTATTTACAAACATAAGTATCGTTAACATAACTAAAAAATCGTTTGGTTTTAATCGTTTAACGAGTTGGATTGCCTCACAATACTCGGATGTTTATAGAGTCACTTTTTGTGTTTGAAGGCGAAGTCACAAATAATCTTTTACATTCCAATCTGCATTGGTAATTGCACGAATAACTTTATTTTGACCTCACAGAATAAACAGTCAATTAGCAGGTTTTAGAGATCGAGTTGTGAATTTAACATTTTACCGACTTATTTGTTTCGCTTTCTGACTCACGTGATACTTCCATGTTAAATGGGTATCGCGGTTCAAGATATTTAGCCGAATGTTTCTACGGATCTGCTGGTTATTATATGCTGCGAATTAACTTTTTTTTTTTTTAGAACGTATTAGACACGAACGTATTGAAAGCTCATTGAGCTTTATTCGCCAGTTCTTCGCCCATTTTGAAACTTGGTTCTCATCATTCACTTCTATTTGTGAGTCACTTACAGACAATATTGCAGTATCATCAGTAAATATTGCTATGGTGGTGGTGGAATATCAACTATATACTACAACTAGAATATTATTTATAGGATAAAAAGTTGACTTCGCATCTTCATCTGAATTTTCCGATATTGTAGTTAGTGGATGAACAACGGTAATTAGACATAAATTAGGAATTAAAACATACTCTCGGAGATGTCTACATAATATTTTTTTTTTTCATTTTTTCTTTAATATATAAACATTTAATAATAATAATAATAATATAATATATTTTTCATTTGATTTTACATAATACAAAAATTTATACAGTGGAGTACATATATAACAACCTCGACCGCATTACAAATAATAAATAGTTACTTAATCTATAATAATAAATAGCTAAAAGTTAATAACACAGGAAAAGTGGAAAAAACCTGCACAATAGAAAAGATAAAAGATTAAAACTAGAAAAAATAAAGTATTAAGTAAGTAATAGTTAGTAGAAAAGTATTTGATTATAGATTAAAATTATTAATCTATCTTTAATACGACGATGTTTACAACGAGTATAGCGCATGCGGAGCAGCTGTGATCAGTTTGTTAGTATGCGCCTGACAGTTTGCATAAAATTTTGCCGAAATATTACAGATATAATTCGAAATGTAAGGGAGGTGCAATCTATAATGCATGTCTTTAATTCTGTGGTATCTAGTGGCGTTTAAGGAAATTCTGCAGCAGATAATTTGAACCAACTGTAATTTTTTGATAGTACTATTTGAAATTGAAAACCAAACAGGACAGGCATAAGTTAATCTTGGACGAATAATATCAGTTTTTTGTTTAGGGTAGTGACCGACGGTAAAATATGGGAGAAAGCATACGAATAGCTTTATGAGTTTTGTCAATTTAATATGGTTATTAAGATCCATAATGACTCCTAGATAACGTACTTCTTCCTTCCAAGGAATTGTGTTATCATTGATAATGATTTCGGCAGGTAGTGAGCCATGTCTCTTGGTAAATATTATGGCTTCTGTTTTATCAGTGTTAACTTTTAGTCTCCAGCGTTTATAATACTTAAAAATTGAGGATGCAGCTTTTTGTAGATGATTACTAATGGACTCGGGTCTATAACAAGAACAATAAAGTGCTAGATCATCCGCGTAAAGTGCAGTATTAACTAATGATAATTTAGGTAGGTCATTGATTAGAATTAAAAAGAGGTAGGGACCTAAAACGCTACCTTGTGGAACCCCAGAGGTGTACAATAGAGGAATTATGAGTGAGATGAGTTACATAAAATTTTCGATTACTTAAATATGACTTAATTAATTTTATCAAAATCAACGGATAATTGTAATAATTTATAAATAATTCCATTGTGCCAGGCCGAATCAAAAGCTTTTTCCAAATCAAATAATAATAGTCCTGTATATTTATTTAAATTAAAGTTATCAATGATATAGTCAGCAATTCTAGCAACTTGGTGTACAGTTGAATGACCAGGCCTAAAACCAAACTGCTGGTCTATAAGAATATTATTTTTAGTTGCAAAATCCTGTAATCTAATTAAAATTACTTTTTCGAGAACTTTGCTAAGTTAGTAAGCTAATGGGTCGGATATTATTTACATCGGAAATATTTTTTCCCGGTTTGGGTACAATGATAATTTTAGCAGTTTTCCATGCTGAAGGGAAATGAGAAGTCATAAGAATGCCATTTAAGATTTTTGTTAAGAATACAATAGCCTTACGAGGTAAATGTTTAATCATGATGGTAGTCAAATCATCAGTGCGGCAGGTTATTTTATTCTTTAAAGATTTAATAAATTTGTTAACCTCAGTAGGCGTGGAAAGAGGTATCGGAGAGCAGCATTATTTATATTTAGTAAAGAATTTTTGACTTTACATTTAAAACTTACACCACTTATCATCGAAATTGAACTCGTGAATTCTTTAAGTGGTATAAGTCCCCATTCGATATTTTAAATGAGACGTAGTTTCTTGTAATTTTAGTTAAAAGAAGTATTAAAACATTTTCTAATATCGAGACGATCGTTTCGAAATTCCTTGAACACGTTTTCTGTAGAGCGTGGATTCATTTAATATGGAAATTTTTATTTAAGCCATTCCTCGTTTATTCTAACGATGTGGTTATTTCCCGTAAGAACCATTAACGTTAGAGAAATAGCCGACGCTCTAGTCATTACTATTGGCGGCGACCGACCGCTAACAAATTGAGATTTTCGTCTATTTGTCTTTGGATCGACCTATAATATCGTTAAACTAACGCTATACTAGCGTAGAATTCGACCTGTATTAATGTTCGGAGTCGATTAAAAATCGCGAAAAAACCCTTTTTTGCAATTTTAAAAATGCATTACGATGTATTTCTACGTAAATCTCAGAACTTACGCTCGAATTTAAACGTATGCATTTCCTCTTTTCAAAATATTTATTTACAAAAGCGATACAAATATTTCATAAATAACGAACCGATTAAAGAACATCCGATTAAGTTTATGGTGATCAACCAATTCTACAATAAGAAAAGTTTATTACGATAAATTTAAGGAATATTATGGAAATGTTAAATTTTAATTTTTTAATTTTTTTTTTTAACACCACTCCAGTCAGAATAAACTGACCGCTATTGACGAAGCTAGTAACAAATTAACTTATATCTAAGGTATGGTATGAAATACCGATCACTCTCGATAGAGCGAGCAGGACAGATAAACATGAAAGATCTATAAAAAGAGAGAGAAACAAAGAAAATATATGCAGTGTTTGTAGAGAAAATTAAAGAACTAATAAAATAATTATTTCAATAAATCGCTGGGACTGACGATTATAGAACGTAATGTCATCCAATTCTAAGAAAGTCTCCGGTCTAAAGCCTTTTAAGCCTTCTTAATTTTACGTTACTAATTCGGTAACATTATGAAGTCAGTACATGTTTAATATTATCAGTTAAATCGCGTGTTACACATTTGATTAAATGCGCTAGTTCATACGTGCCCAGTAATGAACCGCGTGTATTGTAATAATTCTTATTTGTTTATTGTTTGCGCAAACCCGATTTCAAATCGATCAAACTATCGAAACAAACATTAAAAATAATTTAATTAGGAAAAATTGATCGCTTTAAATTTTAAACATTCGAATACACTTAAAAAGTCCGTAAAAAGTCGCAATACCGGAACCGAATAACAGAACAATTTATTTACTGAACATGCTACATCGTGATCGATAATGCTCGAACGACCTTCTTCGACTATGATAATTATAATTAAATAGGAATAATAGTGTTCAATTCGATATGTGCTTAATTTTAAATAAAGCTACAATTTTATGTTTTTTTAAATCATTTTTTGCTAAAATTTATGTTAAAATTTAAACCCATTAGTATCAGATCTTGATTCTGAAGATGAAAGCGCACCCGGTAAATATAAATATAATACAAGTCTTCAAACCGCCGAAGCCGGTCAAGAATGTGTGGAAGCTTTCTATGCAGCAGTGGAAGAGACCATGAGGAATATATACTGAGCCGAGAAATCGCTATGATAATAATAATAACAAGTATATTTCAGCTTAATAAATAAATTACAATTCCCATTTATGTACACATACCGAGCTTACATAATTGCTCATACTGTGCGATATTTGATTTAATATTAATACTAATATAGGAATAAGAAAATAAAATCAACTGCAGAGAAAAAATACAAATAAAAACCCTGCTTAACTTTACTAATTTATCTATTTAATGTATAGTGATATATATGTATAGTGAAATATATAACACATTTTCTCTTATACATATCCATATTTTCGTGTACATAATTCTTATTATATAGCTTAAGATAATAAACAAAATTTAATGTATAGCGTGGTTTCGAGTTAGGTAACCATGCCGTTTAGAGAAGCGCATGCCTAATTCTTTTATGTTTATATTTTTTGTATTGTAGTTGGAGTGATTGTCGTGTGTAATTGCCGATTTTCCTTATTACGGCATGCGGGTTAGTACTACACTTTACATAGAATTTGTTGGACTGGCTATTTACAATTTCAGATATGTATGGATGCTTTAATTTAGTGTGCATTTCTGATACTCTCGTATAAATTGGAGCATTCAGTATAATTCGTAAACACTTATTTTGGAATGCTTGTAATTTGTTCAAAGTTGTCTCGCTTACGCTACACCAGATTGGACAGGAATATAATAGTAATGGCATAAAATAAGTTTTATAAATTAAATATTTGTTGGCTGTACTCATTTTTGATTTCTTATCGAATATAGGAAATAATTTATATAGTCTCGTATGGGCTTTTTCAATAGTGTGATTAATGTGCTTTGAAAATGTCAGGTTTTTATCAAGTATAAGACCGAGATATTTAACGTATGATTTCCAGTATAGTTGTTCATTGGATATTTTTATAGAATGTTCTGTTTGAGGTCTACGTTTAGTAAAAAGTATGGTCTCGGTTTTTTGGTTGTTGATTTTGATTTTCCATTTATTATAATATTTGTATAGTTTATGATAACTATCCATAAGTCTTTTTTGTATGGTGTCAATCCTGTAAGAAGAAGTAAACACTGCAGTATCATCTGCATATAACGCAGTGTTCGTGCCCTTTATATGTGGTAGATCATTTATATACAATACTTACAGAAAGGGCCCAAGAATACTACCCTGTGGAATGCCAGAAGAGATTAGTTTGAGGTTAGAATATGTATTACTTAATTGTACTGTAAAAAGTCTAGCATATAAATAGGATTTTATGATCAATATAAGATATTTAGGAAATCCGTACTGTATCATTTTATAAATGATGCCATTGTGCCATGCACTATCAAAAGCTTTTTCTATGTCTAACAGTAATAGCCCGGTGTATTTATTTTGATTAAACTGGTCAGTGATATGATCTGTAAGGCGGGCTAGTTGCATAACCGTTGATAGGTGATTTCTAAACCCAAACTGCGTTTCATTTAAGATATTTCGCTCATTGGAATAAGATTTTAATCTTTGTAAGATCACTTTTTCACATATTTTACTGACATTGCTAATTAGACTTATTGGTCTTATATTTTGTACTAGCGAACTATCTTTGCCTGGTTTGGGAATAGGAATGATGCTAGATGTTTTCCATATTTTAGGATAATATCCTAATAATATGATTGCATTTATAATATTAGTCAGATAGACTACTGCTTTTTTTGGTAGATTCTTGATCATTATGACCTGTATAAAATCTGTACCAGTAGATATTTTGTTATTCAGGTTTTTTATGTGTGTGTGTGTAATTCCTTAGGCGAAACCAATTTGATATCATTAACAGACGTAATATTAGATTTACAAAATTTACGAACAGTAGAGTTAACTTTTCTAGTATGATAAATAGTAGAAAGCTGTGAGTTTTGAGAATAGACCTGATAATAATAGACCTGATAATAATTCGACTTTATCTTTATCTGAATAGGCTGTAGAGTTATAATACGATATGGTATGTATTAGTACTTTCGTGTATTTTAGTTATTTTCCAGATACTGTTATCTCGTACCGATACCGATTGGAGTTTTTTGTTCCAATTATCATTACGGTGTTGTAGGATTTTTGTTTTTACGATGTGTGTTAGGAAATTTAAAATTATTTTATCCTTAGCCAACCTATTTCTTTGATATATTCTCCTATAGTGGTTTTTTAGTTTTACTAGGATTTTTATTTGATCAGGGAGATAGTAATGATGATTGCTAGATAACTTCTGAGGAATATAAGTTTGCGTAGATTTTAATATGGTATCGTTGAAGGTAGTGATGGCATCATCTACTTCCAGGTCGTTTGGATATGTTTAAGGTATTATATATGAAGTTTCTATAATTATTCCAATCGGCTCGTTTGAAGTCAAAAACATATTTTTCAGGAATTATTTGACACAATTTAGTAATTTCAAAGTAAATGGGGTTGTGATTTGAACTTAGGTATGGGAGAGATATAGGTTTCGAAACATAGGGAACGTGTTTAGAGAGGACTAGATCAATTGTACTAGGTTTGTGAGTATTTGATGCTGGATAATAAGTTGGCCGGTTTGGGGCTAAGATTGTAAAATTCTGACGATAAGAAAGATCGAGTAGTGTATTACCTGATTTGTTGTTGGAATGGCAGTTCCAACCTCTATGTCTGGCATTAAAATCCCCAGCTATGATAACTTTAGTGCTAGATTGCAATAGCGTGTAGATGTCTTGCTCAAAGTAGCGTTTATTCGGAGGACAGTATATCGAATACAAATGAATTTTTTCATTGTTGATTGTAAGCGAGATACCAATGGCTTCTGTTCCTTTTAATGTTTTTATAGGTAGTAAATGATGAATTAATCTATGGTTTACTAATATGGTCACTCCCCCGCCCCGTGAGTTACGATCCAGTCTATATATTTTGTAACCGGGACAGTTAAAACTTAAAGTAATGTCAATTTTAGTTTCGCTTATACAAATGATATGAATTTGCTTTTCGGTGATTTCAACGTTAAAATTAGTGAAACCAGTCATCATAATAAACTACGTAATATTGCACGAAAATTTGGCGTCGGTAATAGGAATAATAGAGGCGAACGCTAAATGCAGTTCCGCGCCAGCATCAATTATATGCAATTCTGGGTTCCAACACCATACTGGGCGAATGTATACATATCGGTCACCTGGTGACTTATATCGAAATCATAGATTGCTGATTAACACAAGGTGGGAAACATCAATTAAATACGCGAAAACTTATCCCTGAAAAGTCGGTGGTGGCGACCGTCAGATATTAGCTGCCGAAGTAAAAATGAAAATGAGGAAATGGCAAACACAAAAACTGTGTCGAAACAAATGATACTTAGGCACTCATAAGGGACATCATAGAGAAGTAAAAAAAAAACAAAACGAATAGCGAGTAGAAATCGATAAACCAAACGGCAGACACCCAAGCCACATGGAACAGAACAAAAAAACAATCTAAAACAAACGGCGAAGATCTTTAGTATACGTAAAAACAGATTAAACCTAAATGCAGAAATGACATAAAGAAGTTCCTAAATAACGTTTGTGAAGATGTTGAACGAAATAAAAACAAACACGAAACTAGAGATATGTTTAGCAAGATAAAACAAATAACGATTATTCGTCACCCTCCGGCATGCGGCAATTAAAAATGCGAATGGGCAAAAAAAATACAAATAAAATCCAGGTGGCGAAACTATCATGCATGAGGAATGTAAACAAAACATAAAAGAAATACCAATTTCAAAAACTGATAAGGAACCATCGATACTACAGGAGAATATTCACCTAGCTATACAAAAGCTAAGGAAATACAAGACAGCTGAAGAAGATCAGTCACGGAGATGTTCGTGAATCTAGCCGATAACATGATCAAAATTCTACATCTGACACAGAATTTGGAATATAAGATTGGACGTAATTCACTTATGTACCATTTTACAAAAAAGAAGCGCGTTATTTACGTCATAAGTATAGAACCACAACGTTGCCATTAAAAGGTTATGCATCATGTTATTCACAACGCTTGAAACCCTATTTATTACCACGGCAATTGGCAGAGCAAGCAGGTTCCGTTCCGGGGAGAAGAACGCGCGAGCGAATTGTAAACATAAAAAAAAAATCGAAAAATGCAGGGAGTTTAATGTTCAAGCATACTTCCGCTTTTATGCGAAAGTGTTTGATTCTGTACATAGGCAAAGACTGTGGTCAATAATTTGGAATTCGACGTCATTTAATTCATTTAATAAAATCTTTTTACGCATTTAACAACGGCAAAGTAAATAAATAACAGTCTGTCAGATGAATTTAAGTCAGAAAAAAGAGTCCGTCAAAGATTAAGTCCAATCATTTTTAATATTTACAGTGAGTGGATATTAAGGAAATCAATAGGATGTGAAGATGGCGTGAAAGTCGCTAGAAAGTTGATTAATTACTCGCAATATGCTGACGATATTGTGATTCATCGAAGGAAAAACTGCTCCATCTATTTTAAAGGTTGGGTAGTGTAAGCAAAGAAGCTGGTTTATTAATTAGTAAAGATAAAACTAAAGTAATGGTCGTCGATTGAAAAAACAAGACACAGAAATCACAAAGCATAGCGTTCAAAAACGTACATCCGCTTTCTTCGGTGATCAGTGGTATGGTTGAAGGTAGCAGGCGAAGAAAAAGATCGCCAACGCGATATGTGGACAATGTCAAAGTGATCACGGGCGCCAATTCACTACAGCAAATGGTTAGCATAGATGGCGATCAATTACACGGAACAACTAAAATGAATCGGATCGAGTCCACACTGTGACGATGATGCTAAAATTTTCTAAAACAGCTGTAAACTAGAAACATTGAGTAGTCTTATCTCTCTCTAAAAAAAAAAATAACTCATTCAAAACAAATGTAATTAAAATCAGTGATAATATTGATGCTGTATTGCAAAGCTCGGTAAATAATTGGTGAAAACTGATTTTTCGAGTACAAAAGAGCGGTAAAGAAGATATGCACGATGCGATAATTTCCCAGGTATCAGGTATGGGACTGGTTTACTTTTACTGGAGATTTAACAGCTTTATCCTTATCTGCCTCAGAAATATTCGCGCAGTATTCTACGGGCTCTCTAGAAGTAATTTTGGAATTAAAAATCGTGTTTATATTTAAATTTAGTGTAAAACTCGGGAATATGCAATGTACAAGGTTGATGAATTTAAATCTCTGGATCCGTTACAATAAAACGAAACTATTTAATATTATTCTAGTAATTCTAATGACTTTTGTGGAAATGGAACATTTCCAAAAACAACTGATTCATATTCAAAATATTTACTTTTTAAACGTTGTTTTGCTTAGCAAAGTAAAAACTACGAGAATAAACGTCAAAACTTCAGATAATTGCAGTTGTTTTCGTCAGACTCTATTAAAACGTAGTCGAGGAATACTTTTCTACGTATCGTAAAGAAAATCGTGTTCACATATCGATGATGTAATATTTATGATTTGATACATACGAACATTATTGATGGATTCGTAGACTTTCCTTTTTAAAATTCTTCGGTAATTCAATTTCATAAATATTACTCCGCCTTTGTATAACGTTGCTTTGCGAGCGTTTACTAGAGTAAACGTTATCATTTTGTAAGGAAAAAGAAAATAAAAAGTATCAGTCCAACATCACGAGATGGACAAAAAAAGATGGTTTTCTCAAATTTAATATTTCTAAATTTTTGAAATTTAAATATCTCAAGAACGATTAGTTTTGCGCGTTATACACGTCTTAAATCGCATTTTCATCTTATGCGCAACTAAACTCTCCAGACGTGACAGAACTCATCCTTCAGAGAACCTAAAATTTTAAACCTCCGAATTATTCACCGGACTATAAAACCATCCGAATAGAAACTCCTAATTTTATAATTATATTATAAAAGTTTACCGTTTTATATTATACAGAAAAAAATGTATTATACATTTTCCTTGAAGAATAAAATTTGTTGAGTAATTTAACCGATGTTTCGAAATAGGTAGAGTTTTAAGTTTTAGTTTTGGTTCTAGAGTAGCAACAATTTCCCCTAGGCGTTCGATTAAAAGTATTTAAAACGGAATTTTTATACCCATTTGTTTTTTTTTTATAGGCCGTAATGGTAATATAATTTAAAATTGCTCCGGGAAAAAATTGGAATATATAAATCGGAGCTCGATGCTCAACCGACGATGTTGTTCGTTTATGTTCCAGCGATGCAAATGCGACTTAGCGATTAATAATTCTCTACAGTCTAGATTACAGTCTGCATAATAGGCTTTAAAATGTAAATTTTACCCGGATTAGCGGAATATTTCGCTTAGTTCGCTATATTCCGTTTAGATACCGTCATTTTCTACTACCGGCAGATTGCGCACTTTCATACTTACCTCGTAGTATTATTTCGCCGGTTATATCGGTAAGGTTGGTAAAGGGATCTACAACATCCTCGATTTCGTCTCGCATTCGGCGAAGCCTTTTCACGAATTCGACTAATTCTCGCCGCGGTCTAGCTAAAATGTTCATCTAATTAAACCGATGAACGGAGGAACGACGGGTCGGTCGTACGACGAAGCGTACAAAAATTTAATCATAGTAAATCAGAGAGAAAAACAGAGATTCGCGTGGGCCCGGAATAGGCGGTGTAGCCCAAAGCAGTTGAGTACGAACAGTTGTGTATATTCTGTTCCGTTAATGTATATACTCGCGGTAGAAAGAAAATGGAAAATTGGTCTAATGGAATATCTTTAGAGGTATACAATATTCTCCTATTACTAAGGCGTTCTTGTCTCTGTCCGAACTTACGAAGTTAATGCATATATCCACGTGCTGAAGTCTACGTAGAAAGAGATGTTTGTATGCGTAAATAACCTTATTTTGGTCAACTAGGTCTGGTTAACATTTTAAAAGGGTTCATCCGTGTCACGCTGCTGTGTTAAATGAAATGAGGTTGAAGTAGAGCACAAGGTTTATATATATGTGTATATATATGTATATATACATATATATGTATATATAGATTCGTGTGTTTATAAAAGTTTATCCATTTTGAGAAAAGCACCGGACCGAGCTTCTACGTGTTTGTCACGTACGCATTAAATCTTCGTTCGGCATATTAAATTGGTGCAACATTAAGCTTCCCTTTTCTAAAAAGATGAGAAAATTTGAAATGGAAGTGACAGCTTTGACAAATTTTGAAGTCATCAGCGTAACCATTCTTCCATAAAAATCTAAATATACATCGAAATCTCTCGGTTTTATATATATATATATATATATTTCCGATAGACAATACGGACCATATTTTCACATTTAAATGGATGACGGTAACTAAAATCTTATTGATAGTTATAATACACACAGTTCATTAGAGCGTAATAAGTGTAAACATACAAAAAAAAAAATTATTAAAAATAATATAGAGTAAAATAGTATAAAAATAAACAATGTATTCGCGTGGAAATTACCGAAATTCAATTTTAAGAAGTCCCTTAACAATCTTAACTTCTTGTCATGTCCGAAACTGCCACAAAGCAGTTATTTTAGTACCAATATTATATACGTAATATACACAAGAGATCTAAAAATATAATATCTAGAAATAGTTTATAGATGATCTGGCACTTAAAATTCACGGAGATACGTTAATACGTGCGAAGGAATCCGATAGTAACAAGTAGATGGTCTCACAGTAATCTAACTATTTATACAGCGAAAACAAAAATTACATTATCGATACCGAACGGTGACATTGATATGTATAAGATTATATAATTCATTCACAGGGATAGGTACTAATGATTGAGTTAAAAGTAAAAGTTTCAAAATACATATTTCGGTATAATAATAGACGACCATCTGAGATGGGGGAATTACGTACGTGAAATGTTGAAACCAAAATCAGCAGTACTATCGTTATCTACATTAAGAAATTATTTCTTTGAAATCAGTATACTTCGCTTGTGTGTTCAGCTCAGACTGAGGTATTGAAGCTAAGACATTATCGATAAAAGTCTACATAGAGAAAATAAACTGGTTATAAAGAAGATCTTCAAATTTAACGAATAATAATAAAAACGAGCAGAAATCATGAATGGAGTTATTTAAAAAACGCCACTTATTAAATGTAGCGGAATTCTAGTTATTTTTAAAGACTCACTAGAAATTTTACGATCAAATAAATTTACTATTATATATATATATATATATAACAATTACATAATACGAGAGATGAGAAGTTGAAGACCAAAATAAGAGTTAAAAATATGGTTGCAAAGACAAAAGTAATGTGAAAAGCTAAAATATAAACTAATAATAAATGAAATAATCTTTAAAAATGCAAAAGAACAATAAAAATGCGACATAATGGCAGAGAAACGGAAAAGTACTAGGCAAGGCATGTAAAAAATCCAAAAGGCAACTGTAATTTTTTTTTTTATATCCCTGCTATAATCTACTCCTAGCCTGTCTAGGCTATCAGTAGTTGTTATCATAGGTGATTACAATTTAGTCACTTATAGCCCCATGTTGACATAGTAAAGGCAACTGTAAATGAGAGTTTCTTCAGGAAAGAGAAACTAAAAATAAGGAAATGTGGGAGTGAAAACGAGAAGCAAATATGTGTGCGTACGAGACGAATTCAAAATATTATTACGTATATTTCTTTTTTATATATATTGTAACGAACAATGTGTATAGAA
Source organism: Coronaproctus castanopsis (assembly GCA_032883995.1). Lineage (NCBI taxonomy): Eukaryota > Metazoa > Arthropoda > Insecta > Hemiptera > Monophlebidae > Coronaproctus > Coronaproctus castanopsis. Next base: position 153,258,796 of record CM065052.1, read on the forward strand.
CAGTAGTACCAAAGCGATAAAATGGATGAAAGACTAAGCTTAGGTTTGCAGATGATATAACGTTAATAGCTGGGAATGTGGAAGAGGTTAAACAATTTCTACGTAGAGTGGAAATTATTAGTACGCATTGCGGTTTAAAAATAAAACACGAGAAAAAACCCTATAATCGATCAGGGAACCACTGAAATCGTGGAATGTTTAATATACTTAGGATCGATTCTAAAGAATAAAGGTTTGTCTGAAATAAGACGTGGAATCGAAATTGCCCGAAGCACTATGATAGCAATGAACAAGGACAACTCTATTAGGAAAAATGTTAAAATTATGTACGCTCCTGATTTCCTTCGCTTTATATGCAGCGAACATGTGGACATTAAAATATGTCGACGATTGAAAAATGGCGGACAGTTTTGAAATACGGTATAGGAGACGACTCCTTAGAATTCCACGGACATCAAAATATTATCCACGGACATCAAAATATTACCAGAAACCGAATTGTCACAACGAGAGTGCTAAAATTCTTCGGAAACGTAATAAGAAAATAAGAAAGAATAGAACGCACAATGGTCACGGGTAAAATTAATGGATAATGACCACTCGGGGACGTACGTATTATTATGCGGACAGATATTGTTCCGCGTACAACGGTATTGCCATTTTCGGTAGAGGATCACAAGATCACTGTTAATCATAAATTAGTGATTGGCATAACCGTCTAATTAGTAAGACCGTTTATTATTAAAAACCGACTAAAATTATTCGATGTTTAATTTAGTCAGATTTACTTTATTTATTAATACACTGTGTAAACGCTGCATGGCTAATAAAAATATCCCTAAAGGATAATTAGTTATATAAAACGAACAATAGATATGAAATAAACTAAATGTAATTAAAATAATTAAAAATTATATTTCAGTTGAAGAGTAACTAACAGATAGTCTAGAAATGTATGAAACGTTGTGAAGAAAATCACGTAATTATACAGATTTTAGAACTTCGTCGATAAATTGAATTTTAATACAACACGAGTATATATAATCTCGGTGTTTTACATCAATAATTTATTCTAGTCAAAATATAACTAAGAATCATCATATTCGAAATCCGACTAATTTACAATCGGTTCTAGTGAAAAATGTTGTGAAATTAATCATGCGACTATAACAAAATTTTAGAACCCTATGAATAAATTAAATATATTTTAATACAACGTGAATATATGTAATTGGTGTTTTACAAAATCAATATTTCACTCCAGTCAAAATATAACTTAGAATCGCATCGAAATCCGATTAATATTCGATCGGTCCTAGTAAAACATACTAATATCGATATAAATCCGACTACTTTTCAATATTCCATATCCCTTACATTAAGTCAAATCACAATTACTGTTAGACTTTTATTATTAACTTCGAAGTAAACTTTGATAAACACAGTGAAAAAAAAAACACGCAATAGAATATCTCGGTCAAAGTGTGATCACTTTATTTCGATCGAATAAAAATAACCGAATAATAATTAGTCCAAATGCAACTATTAACCGGGTTTATATCATCCGGTTTCTAAAAGTAGTCGTTTTATTTATTGTAAAGCACATCACACACACTTTTTAGCATACGATGTACAAATTAAACATTAAATTTACTTATACGGATAAAACAACATCTTTACACGATTTCTAAATTGTATGTAAACATCGTATATATATATATATATAAAGAAAGCAGAATATTTAAACGATTGCTTAAATTAATAAACAAATTAGAAAAATATATATATATTTTCAGAAAACGACTGATTTATATAGTTATTTTTGGAAAAACCGAATTAGTCAATAGTCATAAGTCAGTTATGTCCATTACTAATTATTATATATATATATATTAAGAAATGTAATTATTTATACTACTTATAACATTGCGCGGTGCACTCAGTGTTTAGGATGGTTCGGTTCACTATTTTGAATCGGTTTGTATCGACAGATCAAACTAGTTTTTCTGATTTATTGACTACCTAACGTAAGACCGGAATAGTCTTCAAAATGAAAAAACGGAGTGAAAAAATTCGAAATTTTCTAAGTAAACAGTCGTTCGAAATTCCCGAACCGATTGTCGCGACGATATCTCTCCCGAATTCTTTTCTTCCATTATTTCCGCGCGTTCGTTTCACCATGGAATGAAATAAACGGATCACGACAGAAGCCGAAGAGAGGCAGACGCAGATTTTTATATAGCCGTAAGTACGAGCGTGGGTGGACTTGATAGAATATAATTCATCTTAATAAAGGAAATCAATCTTCGGAAAAGTTGCTTTGAAATCGTTTCGCCAAATGGCAAACAAGATAAAAAGGGTATAGGACGTATTCGGGCGGAAATTGATTAAAGAAAAAGTCGGTCGGTCCGATGAAAAATAAACCGGAAAAAGTACAACGATGATAGATTGTGCTCAGCTATAATATGTATATTATATATATATATATATATATATATATATATGTATGTGTGTGTGTAAAAGTGGGTCCAGTGAGAAAAAAGTTTAAAAAAATATAATGGTGCTTAGGAACAGGAAACAACGATGATGGCGAGACTTTCATCTATATACGTAGCACGTACTCACGCACATATACACATATATGCAATACACCACAAACACATATATCGGTGTCTGTGTGTGTGTTTGGTGTACTTAGTGTAATGGAGGAATTTAAAAAATAAAAAGGAATATATATATATATATATATATATATATATATAAAACACATGCGAGATAATAAGTTGAAAAAGACAAAATATACGTAATAATGATAATAACGAAATAGAAACAATTTTCATTCTCGGAAGTATGAAAAATGTAATAACAAATTCGATTCAATTTAATTAAAATATATATATTTGATTCAATATGGAACGAGCCTCAATGGCACACATTTAACAAATTTACGTTTCGCAAATAATGTAATTGCTAATAATTATTTAAATAAATTTTGAGAATGCTTTTTAACCGCTTCCACTTTTTTTTTTTTTTTTGGTGGGGGTTCCCGAGTAATACCGTGATTCCGGGAAATCCAGGAATACTTCTGCAAACATATTCGCTCATTGGTTCAGTTAGGATATCGACACCTTTTAAATACTATACGGTTCACAGTTAGCCGCAAAAGTTAAATTCTTTAATGGATAACTTTCACCGACACATAAACCAGATTATTTCCGTCCTTGGCCCCTTGTCCAACCTTGCCGCTATACCAATAAATTTTATCTAACAATACTTCGTCTATACTGGCGCTTTTCTACAATTATCTCATTCGACATACCGCAACGTTTATATTCTGTCATCTCTTGCTTCCAAACTCTGTCGTAACATTTCACGACCTATTATTTGTCTCGTATTCGATCATTGTCAGTAAAAAATTTTGCACTGTAACATATTCGTTTTTGTTTCAGTATTACTTTCGGTTCTTAATTTTTTTCTAATTTTCTAAATCATGTTTTATTAAAACCTGTCCTGTTTTAGATTTTATCCGTCAATTAAATGAAAGTAAATTTATTCCAAAAATAAATAAACACCCGGTTAAACAAAATTAATAAATATATATTCATATTTACATACACATGTATATGTATGAGATATATATATATGTATGAATGGAAAAGGTTGTAAAACATGGTGTTACATTATCATCGAAACTGTTTATTACCGCATTAGAAACCATATTCAAGAAATTAAATTCGGCTCTGTGAGTATACGAATTGACGGAGAATTTTTAAACTATCTATAATATTTGTAGATGATGTAACGCTAATAAGTACTATTGCAAAATATCTTCAAACGACGCTAACTGAATTAAATATACGTTCATCTAAAATAGGGCTTAGAACCATCTTGCATAAGACCAAAGTAACGACAAATACTGTACGAATACAGTAGTGGCCGAAACAATCAACGATCTCCGACAAAAAATTACCACTGACAAGGAAAAGATTATGCAAAAATAAGTATAATGCAGAATATCATCATCACGGGTAAATTTCGGGAAACTAAGTTACCTTACTTAAAAACGACGAAATGCGAATACGTTTAAAGCGATATAATCAGTGTGTTCTGCCAGTTTTTACATAAGGCTGACATGGACTTTGACAAAAACAAGTATTAGGTATGTAACTCGAAGTGCATTCGAAAAGATCAGAACCGGAACAAATGGAAGGAATTGTGGAGTACCTACGTCCAGCAATGGGCCGATATTGCACATATATATATATATATATATATATATATATATATATATATACAGACGAACATGTGTGCGCATGTGAATTTAATGTATGCACGCCCATATACGAGCTAAACTTATAGATATATTTTATTATAACACGAAAATTTATACACGTAAGCATATGTGTATTATAATAAACAAGCACATACATATAAAATGTACATATACCCACGCACACTGACACATAAAATATACACCCGTATCTTTAACTTTAACTGTGTATTCATTCACCTCACTCTGACTATTTCTCCTCACACTCGCTGCTTTGCTTCTTCACCTTCACTATGACTGCCTTCTACCTTTTCCCTCTCACACTCTATTTTTCTCTCTCGTTGGGTTGTGAGTAAGAGTTGGTGAGAGGGGGAATGAGGTAGTTAGAGTGCAAGGAAAGATAGACAAAGTGAAGTAAAGGAACATATGTGAAAAAAAAGTAGACGAAATATAAAATAAGGAAATAGTTACGATTATACGTATGTGGAGTATATGCATACACATTTACATATATACATACATATATATATATATATATATATATATATATATATATTTATATATATATATATATACATACATATATATATATATATATATATATATATATATGGTAGACACTAGTAATAATAGCACTGATGTATACTTGTGTCTAAGCACGCATGTAGAAATAGAGTAGCGGATGCTAAAAAGCTTAAAGATGCTCTTATAAAAGTTTCCCCTTTTTTTAAAGGATCGTTCCGGTTAGTTATCAGTTTCGGATGTTTCGATTTATAAATACAAATTACCGAAACGCTCGGTTGACCTACTAAAGTCGTTGTTGTTGGTAGTCGTCGAAATTGAAACGCCAACTATTTCTAAGAAAATTCGCGTGCCGTCAAGATTTAAATGAAAATTTTTACATTCTACTCTATATCGATTTAAGACTATATAGGCTTTTTCGTTCTAGTCTTAAAAAATCCATACAGTATTCCGGATATGAAATATCCGCTCGATTGAATACTTAATAATCGCTTAGTAGCTCGATCGTAATAAGACGAAAGCTGTCGTTCTTGTTGAAACTTATTTCGTTGGCGATGGCCCAGTTATAGAGGAGACGCTATTCAATAAAATTCGACTTAAGAGATTATTCATTTGCATAAGACCGAACTATCGTTCTATATCTTCCCTCTCGTCGTCTATAGTTAGTTTTCGGATGGTTTCTTTTACGACGGTGTTACGAGGCGGATATGTAGTTGTCCCGCTCTGTTCGGTTCCGAGTCTACAATCGAAAAGAGAATTTTATATCGGAACAACGATTGAATACGAATATCGGATTGAGTCGAGTTACGTCTTTTTTATTTTTACCCACTTTTCGTATCCGATATTTTTACGGGTCTTTACAATTTCGATGCATCTCATTTTCCGGCAATTGACTCGGAGAGATTTTTCCTTTATTGCGAGAATTCTGAAAGAATTCTACATACCCTTTTTATTTTATTTATTATTATTATTGTTATTACTATATATATAATATATGTATTTACGTATATATATATGTGCGCATATATAGGTTCGGGAGACGTGTATTTCATTTATTTCTATTTAGAGATTAGTAAAAATTCTGTACAAAATTTTTATTACCTCATTGTTTGGCGTCAGCCCGTTCTAGTATTAAATAAAATAAAAATAACAGATTTGTTAGTGTATTACTTGTTGTTTTTTTTAGTTTAAATTAAATATCGTTTATATTGTAATTGAAAAGTTTTATTTAATTGACTTGCGAGTAATTTAACACGAGCAATTAGACTTTAATTAAGGATCGAGTTAATTGTCAAAACCGTAACGATAAGATTTATTTTATATATTATTACTTATAATTAATACGATGCTCGTGCAGTAATGCGCATTGCCGGTAATTAGCGTTATTTCTATGCTTTATATCATTTAAGTATGTTTCTAATGGAAGTGTAATATGAAAAATTATTATTATTATTTGTAAGCGTGTTGTTCGAGTAGCGCTTATTTTTAAAATACTAAAAAAAATTTTAGTCATTTTTAAGGGAATATCATTTTAAAAAAATATAATTTTTTTTTTTAATATCCGGAACGATATTACGAATGGACTTTATTTATTTATTTAATTACTATCGCGATATTGGCTCAGTGTTATCGTAGAATTTTCTCAACGTTATATTACATTAATTTCGAAATTCCTCATAGCCAGGTTACAATAATTTACAAGCGCTTGTTCGACACATCGTTAACTATAATTGCATTATACGATAACCTTCTAAATTATATTTCAAACATTCTTGCTTAGTGCTCTAAGGATATTCAAATAGAGAATGACAAACTGTGTCGGAAACGCCAAGTTGACAGAATTCACAGATGCTACAAGATACAAGTTTAAATCGTTCTAAATAAGCACCGAAAACTAGCGTGTCCCGTCGATAATTAATTCTTAATCATTTCTCTAATCTTTTCGTCTTACGTTTATATCTTATAATATCAGCAAAACACCGTAAGGAACTATCGCAACAACTGGACGCGGTTGATGACGAAGGCATATTGCCACACAACACGATCAGCCGGAAAAAATGGAAAACCCTAAATAGATTACGAACAAGATGCGGCCGTACAAAGGAAAATTTAAAAAAAAAATTGGGACTAGATACTGATTCAACACAATTTTACAAGTAAAATGAAAATAAGTATTAAAAATCTGATAAGAAAAATTTAAAATTCCACCAGTATACAACTTTTACAGAATCCGGAAAATAGTATTGAAGAAAAGATTAATATAAAAAAACAAAATTAATAAACAAATATATTGATATTAAATTTCAACAAATCAAAAAATAGACAGAACAGAAGCAGTACAGCATTTTTGAAGTATATTTTCACAATCACCATCGCATATTTTTAAGTAATTATATTTAATTTATATTTTTTAAATTATGATGTTTTAAAATGTTTCACTTGATAATGGCGTAAATGTCGAAAAGCTTTGTGTTTTCTTTAAGAAAATAAATATTAGTGATTTAACTAATTTTCAATTGATGTTTTATAAAAAAATCACTACATTCCACATTATATAAAAAATTAAAATGATGTTAATGATGATGATGATAGTGATGTAGAAGATGATGTTAATGATATAAATATTGATGATTATGATGATCAAAGATAATAATGATATTAATTTAGATGATAGTAACATTGATAATAATGATTTAAATTATGATACAGTGATGATTATGATGATGATGATGATGACGACGACGACAATGCAGATAACGAAGATGACGACAATAACGATATTTATTTTGCTACACTACAGAGAGTAAGTCTGCATTGATACGTTATGTATCGAAATTACTTCGAATTAAACTAGAAACTTGAAATGAATTTGAATTATTATCAGGGGAGGAAAACACTTGTTCAGATGTCCACTATTAGGAGGTGAAATAACAATTGACAACTTGCGGGCTCCACAGCTCAATGACGAAGCGATGAAGCTAATTGATTACTGGGAGGGGAAAATATAAAGCGTTATGGATACGATACGACGATCTTATAATACGCGTTAATCTACCGTCACACCGGTTATTCCATATTTCTCGATTACGAATGAACTGATCGATCGAAATAAATAATTTATTTACATATATAATGTAAAAAAAAGCAATAAGAAAACGATAAAGCTGCAACGATACACAGTCGTTTTATCATAAATAATAATAAGAGATCACGAAGATTAAACAATAAGAAACGAGTTAATCACTTTTGCTTTCTTGCCGCAGTGGAGTAACTGCTCTGTCCATCTCGATTAATATTCATACTTGGCTTGGTAGTGGACGTTCCATTGCGTTGTTTTAGCTTAATAACCCTTCGAACGACGGGACATCATAAATATATATATATATATAATCATCATAAAAATATGAGGTGCCACGTCACGAACGCAATATACATCGACATCTGGATCATTTAAACAATTCGACAAAGTCCTAAATACGTGCATTAAGCTGCAGCTAATTTTCCATTCTTTTCCTCCTCAAAGTCGTAATTTTTCTTCCTTTTTATATCCGTCATTAATTACAATCTGTTGACTTTGCACCCACTCAACACGTCCTTTGATCACCATATCTGTCCGCGGAATTCTCAATATGCGTCTATATGTCTATATTTCAACGGTATTAATTCTTCTTTCGCAGTCGACATTTTACGTCCCGCTTACCACTGAATAAAGAGCAACATCGACCAAACGTATCGAAGTAATATTCACTTTCAATACATATATACATATATATGTATGTTATAAATTCATTATAATAATAGTTTGATTGTAAATTTTACTTTATGATTAGTATAAGTAGTTTTTAGGGTGGTGAACTAAAACGTGAAGCCACACGTAGGTAATTGAAAATAAAGATATATTTGCTGGTCTCCGGTTGTTAGCGGAAAATTTTGTTAACGATGTGACGGAGCAAATGATTTAGCTATACATTTGAAACACCATTAAATATATAACTTATTCATACCACGAAAATAATATAAAGTCTAATATCACGATATGCCTATATAAACCCGCTGCTAGTTTTAGACATTCTCGAAACACTTCCAACGTCCTCTATCTTGCGCGGCTCGAATCCAATTAATTCCTGTCCGTTTCGCAGTATCACGCCACCGAACGACTGGTCAATCGGCCGCCACCATTGGTACATCGTACGTGTTTCGATCCAACTATCATCGTTTTGGCCAGCGATATACGTAGTTAATAGGTAAAATAAATTGCTGATGGGATATAAATAAATAAAATAATTCAACCGAAAATAGTGTATAAATAAAGAAAATAGCCATGACGATGAATAAAAATTTATACATTAAAACTAGAAAGATACAAACGCGACAATTATTAAATAAATTAAAACGCGACACTTAGTATAAACAATTATACCAGTTCGGCAACTTTTATTATAATATACACAGTGTTTACTTACGAATATATACACAAACACGCAGTCCTATTATTCCGAACATACAATTATACACACACACACACACACACACATATATATATAAATTAATTAATATTGTTTATGCGATTAAGGAAATATAAACGCGTGTGTTACAATATTTTGTCCTTCCTATAAATCAACCATGTGTTTCGTATCAGTTCAAAAATAGACGAAGCTCTAGAGGTTCACGAGTAATATTAATATTTTCCTTGGGCGACGTTTATTTATAGTTTAATAAATAAATTTTTAATTTCTTAGATAAACGGTTATATATTTCGACGCCAATGTACACCTTGCATTCTGATACGAGTTTTGTTGAAGAACGAAAAACTTCTGCCTTAGGTATTCCTTCTTACTTAAGTCTTTACTAAATGTTGCGTTAAATTTAAACCGGTTCTTCAGTACGAAACTTAAAATTTTCACTTTGCAATAATTACAATAACGTTAATAATAATAATAATGACGTATATAATTTGTTATAGCCGGACGCCGGCGTTTAAAATTCTTACGCGAATTCTATAGTAAGTCGGGATATAGACTAGATTTTTGAAGGATATTTTTTTTCACGACAAGGAACTTTCCCTCTTCGCATCTAAATCGGTAAATGTAAAAACTAAGAGGTTTATTTTGTTTACCTTACATAGATGAAAACATATTTATTATTTTTTTATCTCTTCTACTTCGAAAATTACGTTTACATTTAAGCTCTCATTCGATACTTGTAACTGTTTCATACGGTTTATATCGTTGAAAATAATAATGGCAATTACAATAGTAATCATGATAATAATTCAAATTCATTTCAAGTTTCTAGTTTAATTCGAAGTAATTTCGATACATAACGTATCAATGCAGACTTACTCTCTGTAGTGTAGCAAAATAAATATCGTTATTGTCGTCATCTGCATTGTCGTCGTCGTCATCATCATCATCAATATGATTATCATCATCATAATCATCACTGTATCATAATTTAAATCATTATTATCAATGTTACTATCATCTAAATTAATATCATTATTATCTTTGATCATCATAATCATCAATATTTATATCATTAACATCATCTTCTACATCACTATCATCATCATAATTAACATCATTTTAATTTTTTATATAATGTGGAATGTAGTGATTTTTTAATAAAAAATCAATTGAAAATTAGTTAAATCGCTAATATTTATTTTCTTAAAGAAAACACAAAGCTTTTCGGCATTTACGCCATTATCAAGTGAAACATTTTAAAACATCATAATTTTAAAAATATAAATTAAATATAATTACTTAAAAATATGCGATGGTGATTGTGAAAATATACTCCAAAAATGCTGTTCTGCTTCTGTTCTGTCTATTTTTTGATTTGTTGAAATTTAATATCAATATATTTGTTTATTAATTTAGTTTTTTATATTAATTTTTTCTTCAATACTGATTCTGTAAAAGTTGTATACTGGTGGAATTTTAAATTTTTCTTATCAGATTTTTAATATTTATTTTCATTTTACTTGTAAAATTGTGTTTTTAGAAAAATTTTGTGTTCGTATATTTTTATATTTTGTATTTTACTTTTGGACTTCATATATCGCAACAGTAAATGAAAAATTTAAAATTCCACCAGTATACAACTTTTACAGAATCAGTATTGAAGAAAAAATTAATATAAAAAACTAAATTAATAAACAAATATATTGATATTAAATTTCAAAAAATCAAAAAATAGACAGAACAGAAGCAGAACAGCATTTTTGGAGTATATTTTCACAATCACCATCGCATATTTTTAAGTAATTATATTTAATTTATATTTTTAAAATTATGATGTTTTAAAATGTTTCACTTGATAATGGCGTAAATGCCGAAAAGCTTTGTGTTTTCTTTAAGAAAATAAATATTAGTGATTTAACTAATTTTCAATTGATTTTTTATTAACATCATTATTATCAACGTTACTATAGTCGAAATAAATATCATTATTGCGTCATCGTGGTTATTATTATCGTCACTATTTATATCATTAATGGACACGACAATGGAGGGTTAAAATTAACCCATCTAAGCCAGTACATGTTACATTTACAACTAAGCGGAACACATGCCCGCCCGTTGATCTTAATGGTAGGATCCCGCAGGAAAATAAAGTCCGATACGTGGGTATGTGGCTTGATCGCCACTTGACTTGGAAGGAATACATTGGGGTCAAAATTAGATAGAACTTAAACTGCGGAACATGTACTGGCTCCTGGGCAAAACTTCCGAAATACCTCTAAAATCGAAATTATTGCTTTGCAAGTTATTAAGCCGGTGTGTACATATGGCATATCACACCGGGGGAGGGGGGGACAACATCAATATCGAATATCAGAATGGTGCAGCGATCTCAATTAAAAATACTAATAGCCGGTGCACCCTGGTATATACGAAATGAAAATTTGCATAAAGATCTAAAAATACTATATGTGCACGAAGTAGTTTGAGATTGCAGTAGAGATTACTTGCACAGATTAGAGGGTCACGTCACTCTAACCAGCTGGCGGTAGATTTATTAAATCATGCCCGTGGGCCTGGCAGATTAAACTATCGCACACCTCTAGATCTTCCCCACCGGTTTAAATGATTGGAGAGGTAATTTTAAGTATCATTGTTGAATGACATCTTCCATCCCGTCATAACTCACATACCAGTTGCTTATTGGCTACATCAGCCAGATTACAATTTTTATATACATATATATAAAAAAAAATTAACATCATCATCAGTATTATCATCAACATCATTGATTCAGTATCCACTTTCCACGAAAACGCCTAACTTTTTTTTTAAGCATAAGCGAACCCTTTCTTTTCTTAAAAAAATATAAAATTTTCACCTTCAAACATAGGTCGAAAATAATAAAAGATATCAGACGTAAATCATATAATGAACTAAAAATAACAGCGTGAAATAGGATCGATGAACACCTGCTGGTTCCACGATTGATAACGATTAACATTATATAATATACGCGTAATAAATTATTTCATTAAAATAAACTTCAAATTATACATTATTTAAAACTTATTTCATTTAACACGTTGTTATCTTTGCCTACAAATTAATTAAAATATGCATAAACATATGTGATACCTTGGATAAGAAGAATACAAATTATCAGCTTAACGATCGAATGAAAAGTGCAATATAGCCAAATTATAATCTTTGTTACCTGTATGGCGCGGGCGGTTCACACTGGCGCGATACGATCACGATACGACATAGGATACGATAAGCAACGCGACCTTGAATTGACACAGACCACTCGTAGTAGTGCAAACGTTATGCAAGTAACTAATTCAGTGCGCACTACACTAATAATTATCGGTTCGTGTCGGTTAGGGTGACAAAACGTCCTGATCGCTTTGAGTGATTAGTATCGTACGACACATAATAAGTACATGCATGTATATATAAATTTATGAATATTATACATACGTACATAAACATAATAATAAATATGTACATACATATGTATAAGAAGCATAGTAATAATACTTCACAAGTAGCTTCACCAGTTGAAGTAAATAATGAAATTGAGATTCGCCAGGATCCTACACGTCGTAAAAAAAAAATAATTTCTCAGCCGAGTAATGTGGACAAAGCGTTCATCGAGTGGCTCGACAGTAAAAAAAAAAACCAGACACCCAGCGAACAGGAACAAGAAGATAGTGACTGGCTCTTCTTTTGTTCATTAGTTCCAGATTTCAAGAAACCTGACGACAGACGTAAAAGAGGGCTCAAAATTAAATTTGCTACACTTCTCAACGAGGAACTCGATCAAGCTGAGTCAGAAGTATCAAGCACTCCATATTCATGGGCTTCATCAGGGAGTTCTTACCTAATGTTGGCTAAAGAATGAATGACTGGATTCACTGAATCAGTTCCTAGATCATAGAACGAATTAATTATTTTTTAAAAAGATTCGTTGATTCATCGAGTCTTTTCATCTCAAGGAATCGTCTAGTGAATTGTATTTTGTACGATGACTAATGATTCGTAACTGAAAAGAATTATGAAGGTGATTCAAAAGGGAATTGACTAATAAACCGTGGTTTTTGTAATGAATGACTATGTCACAATGAATTCTAATTCTAAAAAGAATTATAAGTATGATTCAAATAACTATAGACTAAAAAAAATATTAGACAATAAATATGTATTGTCTAGGTATTTAAGACATCGTAACATATTATATACCACCTTCCGAGGAGCTCATGACGGCGACTGATGAAAAAACTGTTCGGTTGCTTATCTTATAGGCTATCGTATCGCTCCAATGTGCACCGCGCCTTAATTACTCGCGTTATTTTTTTGGTGTCTTCCGGAATTTTGCGAAATTTTATATATTGATACATAAACATTGCTACTTTAATTAATATTCAGTCTTTTTCTCCAAGATTTAACAACTTTCAGCTTCCTTTTTCTTCAGTCACGAGGATCAGCACCTGAATTAAAACTCGGACCAACACCAGTACTACAACTAATTCTATCATCACTATCAACCAATTCTAACCTTTTCTCATAGAGGCGTACGTAACCTTGCGTTGATCTATAATCGTATTTTCTCCGTGTTTCTTGCGCTCTATATAGCACTATTCTAACAAGGTTTTACACATTCTCTATTCGATTTTCTATATATTTACAGACATGTATATTCTTATATAATACACACTGTTCGTGTACCGTCTGAAACGTTTTATAATAAAATTAAAGCGCTAATGATTAATTATCATGTAAAAATTCTCTACCTAATTAATATTACTTTGTTTACTAAATTAGTTTATATATGTGGAATACATACGACGATCGACGTATATCATATATTATGTAAGTATATATATATATATATATATATATATATATATATATATGTATGTATGTATGTATATGGATCAAAAGAAGTAAGGAGTATAAAATAGATTTAAAATTATTCCTTCTTTAGGTATTGTTAAAAAATTTACACTTTTAAAAATTTCTTCTATTTTTACAGCTGAGTCGGTAGCTATTCTTCAATCTCTCCGCTTTATACAACTCAATCAATTATCTGAAAAAGTCGTAATATTTACTGATTCTAAAAGTTGTCTCTCTGCCTTGCAGTTTTCTCTTTTTAATCCACATTGCTCTCCCATAATACTCAAAATTCTTAATCATATCACTCTATTACAGGGCGTCGGAATCACTGTTAAATTTACATGGGTTCCTGGTCATGCTGGTATCACAGGGAACCTTCTTGCTGATTACTACGCCAAATTCTTCTCCCCTCTTAGTTTACTTATTGCTTATACTCCCTGTATCGATCTTCTCTCCCTTATTAAAACAGCTCATAAAGAATACTGGAAAACTCTTTGGAATAACCCATGTACCACATCACAGTTCAAACTACTCCAACCGGATCTCCCTTGTTTTCCCTGGTTTTACAACGTCCCATTACATGTTAGTCTACTTCGCAATTTTATTATTACCATGTGTAGGCTGCGATTCGGAAAAAATCGGTTACCTGCTTCACTGTTTCGTATGCACCTTATCTCATCTCCTTTCTGTTCTCATCCTGCCGACATTCACTGCACCGCTGATGCAAAACACATTTTTCTAGAATGTTCTCACTACCTCTCTTCTCGTTCTACTTTATACAATCAACTCATCTCAGTACACGTTCCTTTCCCAGTCAATATTCCTTTCCTTCTCTCCATCCGCAACTTGGACATTTACATTTACTTATATAAGTTTATTATAGACTGTAGAATACTTGTATAGTTACATATTAAGGCTATTATTTATTATTTTTTGTAATGGGTAAACCGCTGTGGAAGCCCAGTTTAAAAAAATAAAAATAAAAAAAATAAAAAAAAAGTCTTTGCATGCACTTTGTAAAATGTTTACCCAAGTATTGTACACACGTTTAATAAATAAGTTATATATATATATATATATATTCTTTATTGTCACACAAATTGAGTTTAGGTTATAAAGCCATTGCTACTCATTGTACATACAAATTAAAATAAACTAAACGCTAACGCTAACAAATGAGTTATAAAATAAAGAGGTAAATAACTAAACTAAGACATATAAGGATAATTATACATGAATGTAAAAATTACAAAATAATATTAGATTTATATGTATGATAGGCCGTATTAATACAGAAGGATTATTTAAGCATAGGAGGTATGCAATACAGCACGAAGGAGAGATACTTAACGATAGTAATATCTTGATAAAGGTTTCCCTGTGTGCACTATATAGATTGCATGAAAAAATGACATGATTAATGTCTGCTGTCGAACCACAGTCCAACGGGAGCTGACAGGTACTGGATATGTCCTGACCGAATACGAATTAAAATGGGAAAAAAATTTACGGATCGGTATTGAATGTGCAGGCTTAATTAGAAAGAGAGATTATTTGGTAAACTTGTCTGAATTTGTTTATAGAGTTAGATGATCAATAGTTGTCGAAGTAAGCAGATTTTCGCGTAAATTATTGTACTGTAGATAATTTACATATAATACATCGGTTAATTGAAAAGGTCAAACAGTGCAGAGTAAAAATATTTTTTGTTTTCGTTAATTTTGGGGGGGATGTCTTTGACTCTGTAGATCGTGATCTTTTTTATGGTTGTTTTTGCAAACATAAGGGGTGCTTTCAAAATAGACAATACTAATAAAACATATTTGTGATAACATTCGGGCGGGTGGAGTAATATTGATTCATAGTGGGGAGAAAGTTGTCTTTAGGAAACGGAGTTTGATAAAAGAACTCGCTGTTGTTCGCTTTATTTAAAGCTACGTTGAAACAATTATTCAGAAGTTTATCATAGAAGCGATATGGACTGAACATAAATCTGGATTACTTTATTCTTGGGCCGCCGTACTCCTTGAGGTTTGGCGATGCATTACAGACCGACTTCAAAATTATACACCCTTATCCAGTTACGGATGTTCTGTAACCAATGGCTCTGTGTCTAATTTCACGAGTTTACCTTCCAATATCGAACGTAACGAAATTTATCTTCCGCTCATTTATGTTGGCAATTAGTTTTCTCTTAGCGCTTAAATTTTTATAACCAAGATATCGTCAACATTTTCATTTCAAATACTTCATCGATATTTATATCCATTTCGAACTCCTTACTAATCTGATTTAGTTGTATCATTTTGTTTAAAGCTTATGCAGATTCGGCCAGTAAATCGTCCGAGAATTTGATTAGTTTTAATTTTATATCTTCGATACTTAACCCACCCGTTAATATTACTCATCGCTTTAAGTAAGGAAATGATAAAGATCCTCATATAACTTATCCTATTGTACATAATCGAAAACTATATAGTAATCCATAACGTAGATATACACCGCGGGTTTATATATATATATATATATATATATATGAATGTGTGTGTGATAATTTTTTCTAAAATAACGCAATAACACAATATATTACCCGATCTTAAAAAGGAGAAAAAAAACGGAACTAACAGTTTGCAACAATTTTTTTTCGATACTTAATTTTACTTTTTTTTTCCGTTTTCAATCGAATTTTCTACGAAAACTTCGTTAAGAAATTTAATCTTTTGCTCGAAAGCTTTCGGACGAAAATTTTTCGTGCATGATAAAACGAGATAATTATTTTTATTAGAAATATAAAAAAATTCGTTTAAAAAAATGGCGACAGGGCGAACGGATCGATGGATCAGTTTACTACTCTGAAGGTCGGTAAACGGATTACCGTTCGTTGCGCGGTTAATTTGATTCCGACGTTGCTTCCGGCAAGTTATGGTAATTTACTGGAAAAGGGTTGTTAGTATAGCGGAATATAAACAGAACGGAAAGGCTGTTGTAAAGTGTAAATACGATGAACCGCATGCGACGTCAGTTAGAAGTTTTTTTACAGACGAGGGGGATATGTTTAAACCTTTTGAAAATATCCCCTCCAAAAATGAGAAATAAAATTTCCTGTTTTTTATTAGATTTGTGACGTCATAACCAACTATTATTCGTTTATTTATTATTATTATTATTTTTAATACTTTTGATTTTTTAATCTTTTTTTTTCTTCTTTCCCTCTAATCCGGAACTAATTTAAATAATTATCTGCCGGATTTTATGTTGGTAAGTATCAGGAGATGGTGGTTTTTCCAATTAGCAAACCGCCTTAGAGTAGTATTACATTTTAAGCCAGATCTATCATTCTTTTCCGTTTTAGTCTTTTAGGTATTTCATCATTAAGTAGATTAGCTGCCAATCGATTTGGATGATGTTGTATTCTTGATAAGTATCTATGGATTGCCGATTTAATCTCTTCAGCGACATATTTTACACGTAGGTCGGTGTGTCATGTCCTGTTGGAGACGTACCATGGAGCAGCAATTATCAACCGTAGTATTTTATTCTGCCTGCGCTGGATTCGTTCCACGTCAGTGGCCGAAGCACATCCCCATAGTTCTGCTGCATACAACCATATCGGCTTCAATATAGCTTTATACAATATTAACTTATTTATATTCAATTGCGAACGAGGTCCTAACAGCCAATACAATTGTTTCATCGTAAGTTCTAGCTCGATATTCTTGGCTTTTATATGTTTCGCCCAGGTTAATGTTTGATCCAAATGAACACCGAGATATTTAGTAGACTCGCTTTGAATTAATAACTTTGAATTTATCGTAATCTTATATTTATCACGCGCAATACGTCGTTTGTTGAATATGATGCGATTGCATTTTTGCTCATTGATAACGATTTTCCATTTATCCGACCATTCAATTATGTTGTTAATAGCCTTTTGAACGTGCTGAGTGCATATTTTAGGACATCGATGAGATGACATCACTACCGTATCATCCGCAAATGTAGCGACAAAATACGGTTTCACTTACGGGTATATCATTGGTGAACAACGAGTAAAGAAGAGGCCCAAGCACGCTCCCCTGCGGAACACCTGCCTGAATTTTGCGTATCGATGATTGTTTATCGTTTATTGCAACTCGAAAATATCGTTCATCCAAATAGGATTTGATAATGTTGTAATATTGATCAGGCAAGGTATTTTTACATTTGTAAAGTAGCCCTGTACGCTAGACGCGATCAAACACCTGCTGAAACTGCACAGCATATTTCTTTATTTTCGAAACTGTTTTCAATTTTCTTAACCACTCTGTGAACTTGTTGTACCGTCGAATACCCAGTTCGAAAACCAAATTGATGATTTGGAATTATTTTATCGTTGTCTATTATCTTTTGTATCCTTTTTTGTAATATTTTTTCAAAAACTTTACACAGGATTGGAAGTAAAGAAATTGGTCGATAGGATGTTACTTGTTCGGGAGGTTTTCATTTTTTAAATAATATGGTTAAATCTTGAAACGATGCGTGTATATTTCACTGTGTTAAACGATCATATTCAGATATAGAATATATATATATATATATATATATATATGTGCGTATAATTATCAACATCGTTCAATTCTTTTGTAAAAGCATTCTAGTTGGATTTACGAAAGTTAAATCGTCTTCCGTGAGCTACTATGATCAGTCGGATTATGAGACTTCAAAATAATTGGTCGATGTCGAGGATGTAGAATATGTTTTCTTTAATCGCGATACGTTTTAAATGAAGATTAAGCGAAATAACATCGAGGTTATATTCGCATTTTCATCTGACGCTGGCGAACGATGGTGGTAATTTAGGATAACGTACCGACATCATATTTTCCAACTGTCCAATAAGATCGCCATCGTGATCCGCATTGTCATATCCCCAGTTTATCGACCTACTATTATTTTAATTATCCAATAACGATAAATCTTGGAAACGTTTTTGAAATTCGCCGTCTATAGCAGGATGGCGGTTGTTACACCGACGTTATAGAGCAGTTTTGAAGTTCAATCGTAATAATTTCTGTGTCCTTCTGAATATCCTATTTTCGCGAGGAATTTCTGCGACTACTTTTATTCCCTTATAATATTCGGTCGTTCATGTTGTCCGCAACGATGCTTTCCTGGAATACATATTACATCGCACTCACTCGCTAAACAGAATTCTGCTGAAATTGTTTCCTTAGTGTGTCCGTCAGTCCTTCGATATTAATGCTGCCCACCGTGTTACGAGGCACTGAAAAGAACCGTTTGCGGATATTTGTTAGCGAAACTGATTCACACGCTTCTACGTTGTACGGCTGAATCTGGGGCGTCGATCAACAGGTCCACCTGAATCGCGAGGCAATTAAGAAGTTACGTTGTAGCGACCAAAACTCGCTTACAGTGACACAGTCGTAGGATTTATGCAGACATTTATTAGGCATTCCTATACCATTTCATTGTTGCGGTCACCAATGGAATTATCTGTTAGAGAGTTTCAATTAGTAGACGCATTTATTTCGCGACTGCTTATTACCTATTCGCAATGATCGGTATATATGATCCACCATCTTTGGCGGACGCGCATCATTCCGGTTAGAGCTTCGGTGTCGACGAAGTGGCCTATATATAAATATATGTACTGCAAGATCGATTTTAAACCTGCGGGACAATGTCGTATATGTGTACGTGAGCAATTCAGTAAATATACGTGTATATTGCATGTGTAAATATATACATGTGTTTTTGTGTACGCGTCAATTCATATATGTTTCCACACGGAATGTGTATTTTTGTTATTTTGTGTACTCGTAAATTATTTAGCCGTACATATTATATTTAAAAGGTAATTACTTACGTATACTTTCCTAATAATTTTCGACGATATTTACCGCTATCCACTTCCCAACCTATCGTACATCCTGTCTCCTATTCTATCCGAATGCTATCCTAATGCTAACTCGTCGTCATTAACAAAGAAGATAAATGGATCAGCCGCCCGTTAAATTTTTTCGTTTCATTTTGCTCGTTAATTTTCCCCCTCACCAACATATACATTTCCAACGATGCGGGTCGAGCTTTCCAAACTGAAAATGCGAAACAGGACGAAGAGTTCGTGAAAGTTCATTAAGTTAATGGCGTTGTTTCAGTCGGACGTGAAACTAGAAAATCAATTTCGTCCCTCTCACGCTGCGAAATAAAAACCGAACGTATTCTATATTTGTCCGTAAACGATTTTTTTTTTTCGAAAAACGAAAGAATATTAACAGGATTACCAACGATAATCGATTTAACTCGAATTTCGATAACAAACTTTTATACGGCTTTTTGTTTGTTTAAAACATTCGAGCGGTCGTCGTTACGATCACTATTTAGGATAATCGAACGTATAAAGAAGCAGTGAAACTTTTAAACTTGGCCCGATTCGATTATTAATGTTAACACTGCGTTCGAATCGGTAAAAGGAGAATTATAACCGGATATTTAACACTATAATATAATATTAGTTCCGTTGATGATGAATATAAGAGAAGACGAAGAAAATATTAAATTATTTCTGCGAGAAATGAACAAATTTTAATTCGAAGAAAAACAATTAGCATGACGACGTGTAATTACGCAACTTTCAAATTTGATATTTTCAGTTTTCTTTATTAAATTCTTAGTAATAGTTCGAAATGTTAAATATGATTTTCGCAATTTCTTTGAAAACCATGTCAATTTTACTACACGGTTACGTAGTGAAAACATGTCTTTGAAGTGAAATTTATATTGGCGCGTTGTATATGGGGAGTAAAACAAGCGAGGCAAAGGCTTATACGCGTAGGCACATCGGCAGACCTATTCTCACAGTGTAATCGCCCCCGCCCCCAATCTTATGATGTACTCGTTGTGTATTCAGTTTACATACGCACGTACAAACATGTACAGAAATTATTGAATGCCTAAGCACGTATAGAAGTATTACGTTCTTTTTCTTACCTACACGTACTCGGCTTTCCCTTCACTTCCTCCAGTATGTAACGTACGTGTACTACCGCAGTCGGCATGTTCGTATTCTTTCTATTGCGCATACGCCCACGGCTATCCGTTATTTCGTTCAAATCTTCGCTGCACAACGGATGTATGTGCGACGTATATTTGAATAATACTTTAAAAAAAAAAAAACAGCATATTATACGCATTGATTCATAAATTATCAAAAAATATATGTTATTAATAAAATAATAAACCACAGTGAAGAGGACTGGGAAAACATGGACGGAGAAAAGGAAAACCCTTCGAGAAAATGAAAGAATACTGGGCGGCAAAAAAGAAAGAAAATATAAATTGAAGTTACGAGTGTAATGTTTTCGTGGTCCTTAGCTGGCCAAATTCGAAAAAAAAAAATCAAAATATAAATTTGATTATCGATTTTATTTTTTATACTTCACATTGTACTGAAAAAAAATTGTAGCGAATTTTGGGAAAGGGTCTTTTTCACTTCTCCCCTGCGCCCTGGGGCACAGATGTTGAAAGCGTCTTTTTCACTTCTCCCCTGCGCCCTGGGGCACAGATGTTGAAAGCGTCTTTTTCACTTCTCCCCTGCGCCCTGGGGCACAGATGTTTGTTTTTTTTTAATTTTTATTCTGTATATATACATGTCATAGTAAACGAGCGATTGTTGTATATTATATATTGCGAGGACTCTGATGTGTTCTTAACGGATATACGGGCTTCATTCTCATAACTTAGAATCCCCGTATATTAAATATGTTATGTGTTCCCTATTTTGATATTTTTATAATTTGCTAATCGCAGAGATAATAACGACAATATATTAAAAAATAACAATTTAATTTAATTTCTTTTTTTTCTTTATTTTTATTTGATAGCGATCATAATTATATGCAAAAATCTATTTAAATTTCGGTAATTAGAACGATGTACTCTCGCTAATAATAATAATTATTATTATTATAAACCAAACAAAATATATTTAATTACTAAAAGTTTTTTATTTTTTCGACAATTACGTCATTTTAAAGCGCGCACAATAAATATTACATATGAATTACCAGAAATTTTTTAAATTTTGATATATATATATATATATATTTCACTAACCAGACGTAATTTCAATTTTAGATTTATTTACAATAAATTTTATTTATAAAACAGATTTTGAAAAATAATTCTTCATAAAAATTTAAAATTAATCAATTAATAACCCTTACAAATTTTAGATTTATTTACAATAAATTTTATTTATAAAACAGATTTTGAAAAATAATCCCGATTAAACAAAATTTCAAATTAACCAATTAATAACCCTAAAAAATACACAAAATTTAAAATTATCCTAAATAATATTAAAAATAAAAAATTTAATTTTTAAATAAATATTTATTGTGCGTGCTTGAAAATGACGTGATTGTCGAAAAGCTTCGCAACAAAAAACTTTTAGTGATTAAACGGTGTTATATTTTGTTTGGTTTATAATTAATAAAATCACTACTCCCCGATATATTCAACATTTAATAATAATAATAATAATAATAATAATAATAATAATAATAATAATAATAATAATAATAATAAAGTTCCAAGTTAATCAATTCGGAAATATTAAAAAATCTGATTAAACCAAAACCTAACCTGATTTGTGATGTGTTCTTTAATTATGGTTTCAACATGCGCAAATTTTTATTTTATCCAGATTTTGACAATAATAATCATAATAATTATAACAACGTATATAAACTACTACGCTAGCGCGCGTTGACATTAAACATTGATCCTGAATAAATAAATAAATAAATAAATAAAATATTTTGTTCGTCATTGTATCGACATTAATATCTATTTCGTAAATTATTAATTAATATAATCTTTATATCGAGCAATCTTCCCGAGACATATTCAATTATGTAACTACAAAGAAATCTATTAATATATATATATATAATTTTTTATTTAAAAGTGAACATACGACGAATACTTGACGTTGGCGTCGCCTGCTGAAAGACTCATGGACTGACAAAGTAACAATCCAAAGTATTTTTGATCGGGTTCGGGAAGGACGTTCTTTGCTATCAAGAATAAGAAAAAGGCGATTAAAATTGATCGAACGAGTACTGTGACATGAAGGAATGCTAGCCGATGCAATGGATGGCAAAATAGCGAGAAAAAGATCGAAGGGGTCATAAAACAAGAAGTAGGAGTACTGATGTATGTCCAACTCAATAGAAGGATGATAGATCGTGAACGGTGGAAGATGGATATAGTGATATCGAACCAGTCGTAACACTGAACAACCCCGAAGAATAGTTATGTATATATACAACAACAAAAACAACAAAAATATATTTGCTTAAGTTATAAACATAAAAGAAAATATAACACAAGGGGTTATACAAACATTGTGTACCGGGGATTACCAGAATAACACAGTAAGAATATAAATAAAAGAAAACAAAACGTTGAATGCCGCAGGAAAAAACCAAATAAAAACCTGCCATACATATATATATATATGTGTGTGTAACATATATACCCGGTCATCACTAACGATTTCGATGAAATTTTGTTCGTACGTGTAATTTATGAAGTAATGTAAAATAGGGTCCATATGGAAATTGCGAATTTTGAAATTTTTGGCACCGAGTAAAACAATTTTCGAAATGTATATTTTTTTTGTGGTTTTTTCCTCGATTGTTTTTTTTAATCTACGATTAATTTCTACTCGATCAAGGAAGTCTGCATTTTGATATTTGTCGAAACTGTGAATTTTTTTCTTAGGTTATACAATGGAAATTTATGAAACGTAATGCTACGCGATTAAAATAGTTATAGTTAGGCAACGATTTTAAGAATATCGAAATATCTTTTCTAGAAAATACGATTTTCCAAGAAAAAAAAAGTACCGAAGATTTTGCTTTGTCCCCGGAGTACTGGATACACTGTACGCAACGCACAAAACTCATTTAAATTAATTCGTACCCGTATTTAAATTGCTGGCCGCGCTCCTAGCCTCGCTGCTGTACATAACGAGGAATAAAAATAAATATATATATAAGTTATATTATTCGTGCAGTTATATCGATAAACATATATATATATTAATTAAAGGACTAAACTAAGCTGTCATATGGTATAGCGAGCTAATACTGCAATCAGCTGACTGAACACTAGTGTCATGGATCGAGTTCTGCTAACAACGGTTGAAATAAACGAAATGCGAGCGAGTACCGAGTAACGGAGAAAACAGGTTTTTTCACATCGTGATCTTCCTCTTTCTTTAAAGAAAATAACGGAAGCTGCTGTCGTTACCAACGAAAATGACTTGCTACAAACTGAAACTAGTAGGTCGAAATTTTTCGATAAAAACAGTTTTATATTATTTCTCAGTTGTCTTTGTTGTTAGCTATTGCCAGGCAATACGGATTCCACCAATAAACGCTCTGACGCAAACATTAAAAAGATTGTAATCATCTGGAAAACACTACTAATTATCTCGGTTTCTAAATGTTAATTTATCGTTTAGTTGATTAACTCTGGATCTCGTACATGGTTTCCTACCCGTCGCGCTAAACAATTAAAATATTCGCCTATTATTACAAACGATAAACTCGCATTTATTTCGCATATTAAATACGTACAAATGAAAAGCGATATTATTTTTAATAAACTCGGACTATAATCTAATACCTATAGTCTAAAGAATAGGAAGCGAGCTATTCTGTATAAGAGTCTCATTCAGTTTCTGTACTGTTATCTGAGTTCGATTGCTGATGTAAATTAACGGCCGAGTATAAATTTCTTTTCAATATTGTTTCCTTATATACAGAACTTGCGCCACTTCCGATGCCAATGTAATTGCTAATATTTTACCTTTTTTTTTTCATTATTTTGTTTTTTTTTTTTTCAAAAGCGGGAGGGAGAAAATCTTTAAAGGGCACTGATATATTTATATGTAACATATACATTTTTCAGAGTAGCACAAGAAAAAAAGTAGAAAAAATATACATGGTAAATACAGGGATCCATGAACAAATGCAAAGACTTCCACATTATAATAACATAATATATGATGGAAAATGGATGAAAAATACATAGTCCCTTATTACACCAAGTATTTAACAAGTTTGCGATTTATAAAATTTCACATTAAATTATAGTAAAATCACGATATAAACTTATATCATAGTATAAATAATGAACTACTGTATAATCTTGTGGCTTACATACTTACATAAAGAAATAACTGTTATTAAAAAATAAAAATAAAATAACATAGAAGAAAAGAAAAAAGAAAAACATATTGTTAACAATTACACTACAGCATAACTACATAAATCCCCACTGGTTTTATAAAACGACGTACGATCTTAATAAATGAATATACATGTAATCATTAACCAGTAAGAGTTATATACCACTATCTACGAGAAAGTAAAAAATAAATAAAAACAGTAAGTAGTATAAAAGACTTAAGAAATAATAAGTAAAGCAGCTGACCATGCTAGACTCGATATTATTGATATTGGGATAACGCTTGAATTAAGTCAATATAAAAACAACGAACGAGATATTTCTTAAACTTTACTTAATTTAAATTTTAAATTAGCAAGCTAGGTAGGATACGGTCCTTACTTGAAGAAAAACTTACACGGGGTTTCCCTAATATTAGTGAACGAGCAAAATTGGTAAAGCTAAATTCAAATTTTCATTGCGCTCTAATTCTTAGTTAGAGTTTCCTATTTGTATAAGTTTCAGCTTGGTGGAGGAATCAAGGTGCTCCATGTGCAACACGAATGAAGTAGATGAAATTGAACGTATGATGTTTCACTGGCCCGTCTTGTCAGATCTTCGTTTGAACTATAAAATGAAACATCCAATCCCTCATTATAACTAACACAGTAACTCGTACAGTATTCCGCTGTTTATTGAGTCTTCCACGGTTAAGAAATTCAAGAGTGGTACTTGGTTTTAAATTTTCATATTAAGTCAAGCGTGAATCCTAATAATTTAGTGTGTTTTTCACGTCCTACGTACTCATTAACCCGATTAGATAACTTCACGTACATACATGCGTAAATTTAAACTAAAATTAACTCTATACATTTGCAATATAATCATTTATTTATGTTTTAACTGACTTAAGCATATTTTCATTTGTATAAATTTTCCTTTTTTTTTTATATGACTTATTTAGATAATGTTTAAGCATACTCATTATACGCGCACATCTAGACATTCCACATATTATTCGAATTCGCCGATAATTTTGTACAAGTTCAGTTTTTTCAAAGTACGAAGTATATTTGCATGTTCACCACTCGCTATTGTCATTTTATTTATAAAGTCCGGATTTCTGACTGGATTAATAATTTATTTTTAATCTACGGATGATTTGTGTTTTTGTTTGTCTTTTAATGTTAAAAATCATTATATTTGATTTCGAGATATTTTTTTTTTTCTAAATAAATTTCGCGGAAAATTATATTTTCTTCAATTCGAGCATATTAATAATAATAATAATAATACTTTTTCAACGAGCTTTTTTAAATTTGATTTTTAAACGGTTACTCGTCGATACGCGTGATCTAATTTCAAAATAATAACGATAATCATAATATTCTTCATAATCGTTTTAACTTTATTGCGAACGGTCGATAAAACGCTTTATTTTCGGAGATTATACGGGAACTTACGAAATGAACAGCGTTTTATATGCGCGTTAAAGCTGATGCATGTGTGTGTTTGTGTAGTGCAAAACGCGCACATTACAGGGAGGTTGTGTATTTCATTTTCATTATCAGCTGGTGGGATCCGTTTGAAAATTGTACTCTTGCGACGGGCATATTATCGTCGTTGAGAGACTTTGCTTACGTGTTTTATATTCGACCATTTCTCGGTTATAAATTTTTATGAAAGAATTCCCATTTCGCGCTATTGCCGAGACCAAAAAAAAATAGGGGAAAAAAATAAATGTAAAAAAAAATAGAGAAAAATTTTTGAGAAAAAATTAGAAATAATTTTTTGTTCAATTTCTTTTATTTTAACTGTTTCTCCATCATCTGGTCGTTATCGTTGAAACAGAGCATCTCGGTGGTACAGACCGTAAAAGTCTATCGTAAAAATATATCGAGAAAGCTGCGACTAACCCGGCAAAGCTGTTAAGGGTTAATAATTGTATTTTATTTCCTTCATCGACCGAACTAAGGACAGCTTAGTATATATATATATATAAATATATATATATTATCAGACAGCAACAAACATCCCTTGTTAACTATCTTTTAGTTTTAGTCCAGTGCCTGGCTTCTGTTTATTTTTTTTTACACTGATTTAAAGAAAAAACACGCAAACATTGCTTTTTTTTACACGTATATTTGTATATATATATATGTATATTACACATGCACAAAAACGTATTTATCTATTAGATAGATATAGATATAATATCGAATTGAAACCAGCGGTGAAGTTGATAGGAACAACCCCTATTATGAGAATAATGTTGTAGACGAGGATGCCATTGCAGGGATAAGCGTACACTAACGCATTTTTATTTATAAAACAGAGACCACGCTGCAAATCTTTAATGCTTCCTTTCCTTAATCTAGGCACATAGAACTTAGTGTGGTCTACGATGCTATTGAAAGAATATCGTAGAAAATCAATGCACTCTGCGTAATCCTATTATATTATATGTATATATATATGTGTGTGTGTGTTCGTGTGTTTGCGTGTATTATATATATACGTATTACGTAACGATGTATTCAAATATATATGTACGTATTGATGTTTACATTTGTATGTATGTATGTATGAATGATTCTTTTCCGGAGCACGGTTTAAAATATAAAGAAAAATGACGTTTTTCCATTTGTGACTAAAGAACAACACGCGCGCACACTTATTATTCGTCATCGGTGTAGGAGTTACGGTCAACTATTACCTAGTAAAACAAAAAATAAAAATAAAAAAAATATCTCGTAGTAATCCTCGATTTTCGAAATCCTTTTTACGTATTTTACTTTCTTCAAAATTTCACTGCTCGTCCTCAACAAACAGTTTTTATGAACGTTGCCATCTCTTAACCGGCGACACTGGCCGAATGACGCAAGTGCCCATTTTTTTTTAAACCGGAATACCCGGTGTCGGTTACCGCCAGATCGTTTATAATGAGAAGGCGCTTCGCTAGAGGGCGTTTTACATGAAACATGGCGTATTACTCATTGTTCCACGTATGCGATTTACCCTTAAACTGTTACGTAGTAATAATGATAGTAACAACAAGAAAAATATGGTCAGAAACAATCATAATAATATTGATAATGATAATAATAATAATAATAATGCCCAAAAAACTCATACAAAAATAACAAAAAAAAAGTGAGTATAAATATAACACAAAACCTTTGAATATAGAATTTTTCCGCGCGAATATAATCCCCTACGAATATTTTATGCTTTTATATATATATATGTATGTGTGTGTGTGTGTACGCGTGTAAAAAGTAACTTTGAGCAAAGTATGTAAACTTTGTGAAGAAATTTTTTTTCATATATTCGTTCTCGTCTGTTTCTTCCATTTCACTAAAAGACTTTTATAAGCGTAACAACGATTGTCTTCGCTATGATGTCATTCACTCTATTTTTATTGCATATATATATATATGGAATAATGTTTAGATATTTTTTGTTTCCATTTCATTTATTCCGGACTACTGCCATTATTTACACTATTCAACCTTATCTTGTTTTTTTTCATCGTGACGAGTGCGATCTCAGAAAGAGATAAGCTCTTAAACGATATTGGGATTTCTACAGTACAAATATATTTTCTCAAATTTTAAAATTTACTGTTTCTTGACAATTTTCAGTTTAACATTTTCCATTTTTCACTAAATTCTACTACGATATTCGATAAGAACGTTACCATTTATATTATGTATGTATATGTACACACACATACATACACGAACCCAAACATAATATAAAGGAGAGGGAGAGCGAGAGAGAGTTTTATCACCACCTGCTCAGCGGAAACGGCAAGAAAAACATTATACGTATACACTTGTAAATGTACATATACATACGTGCGAAAACACACATATATAAATACCCATACATGCAACATATATATATATATATGCACGTGTGCATAACATATATAAATATACGTGCACATATACATTCGTATATTTACGTGTATATATATATTATATAACGTACTCAATCCGTGGATTGAGCAGTATTTAATCTCTCGTCTCGTGGTTCTCAACTTATAACGTTCTACTAGATGAGTGAACACTATTATAATTCTTATTCCGTCGTGCACGCCAACTTATAACGTGCCGAAGGGTAGCTATTTATATCGTGGTTAAGATTTGAAATGTTTTAGATAAGATCTTAATTTAATTTATTTTTTCTTTTATTTGATTTCGATGAGATATAAAATTACGATTGAAGCCGCAGACTACTGCAATTAAGATATTAACTTTAATTCGCGTTTCTTTTTCAACTATGTTTTTATTAATTTATTAAATTCGAATAAAAAATACATAAAACGAGTAAATCACGATTTTCATAATATATAAAAAAAATATAAAACATGTATAATTTTTATATAAAACAATTTTAAATGAAAATATATCGCATAAAATAAATTATAATAAAATCGTACGACCTGAGATATACCGCAGATAGGACCGATTGTGATGCTGGATGACGAAGGCGTATCCTATATCCGAAATCCCACTGTCGTCCTGATTCCCGTATTTGATTTTTGAATATTATTATTATTATTATTATTATAATTACTATTATTATTAATAGATTCTTGACAGTCTTTATTTCATTAACGATTGTTAAGTTTACAACTCGCGGTTTAAATTCAATATATAACTGACTAGAAAGCTCTATCAAAAATTTAATACTGACATATATATGTACAGAGTTTTTTTAATAATTTATATTTTTCTTTATATTCATCGGGACTAGAATTTTTTTAGCTTTTCGTTTTACGTAAATATGCATATATTAACCTTAACCTCGTCTATCGTATTACGTCTTACCCGATTGACACGCGATAATTAAACGAAAGAGTACCATCCTGTTACGTGACGACGGATCGACTCTATTGACGACTACCTTACGGTTATAACCTATTGAGTATAATTTAACAAAACTACCAGGTTGACTGATTTACTCGTCTACCTCATATCTAAAAAATTCCCCCAGCATAACGACGATATAACATACACGTTTGTATTATCTAGGAAGCTATTTGTTTTCGGATTTTATTCTCGTCATTATGTTGATCATTTGGTTATATCTTACCTATCGGGAAATTTTCTTAATTATTACGATCCGTATGTCCTTAGATAAACTGATTTTCGACTTATATCTTTCACTACCCTCAACTATAAGAATATTTTTTTTTTAAATTTTATTTTCCTTTTCTATAATTAATATTATTTCCTTATGTACCCCTATCTCTTAACACATCATATATATATATATATATATATATATATATATATATATATATATATATATATATACATACTGCTATACTTTCAGTTAGTGATAGGCTGAAAACTTCAACGCGCGCTCAATCGTGTAAAAAAATGGACAACTAATTGGAAAATAAAGTTGAATGAAACTAAATCTGTCCACGTTACCTATGCTTATCGCAAAGCTGATGCGAGATATAAAGTTTACCTAGGTGATATAGCAGTTCCTCAAGCGGAATATGGAATGATAAACGATTAACTTTTGAAAATCACATTGGAACGAAAATTAAACAAATCAAAGCCTATCGGTCCGAACTGTACATTAGACGTATCATGAAAATGTTTACTATAGCTTCTTCTTCATTCTCTGTTTTTAGACGTCGTGACCATCATAAGCATTTTTAAACTATTTTCCGTCATTCATTCCGATTCTGGGCCTTTTCCGTCAGTTGATGTGTCGATGATATCCTCGCTGGATATAGAACGTAGTCATCGAGTCGGCGTCCGTCCTCTATTTCTTTTTCCGTCTACTAATTGACCGCCTTTTCCGATCAACATGGCCGAAAAATCTGAGAGCTCTTCTTTTTATGTACCAGTCTATCCTTTTCTTGATTCCCAGCTCTGCCAAAATTTATGTGTTAGATCGATGTGCAGTCCACGGTATTCTGACACTTTTAGCTATTCCGATTCGTCTTTTGATTTCACTGTCATTATTTCCATTACTCGTGATATATGTTGCAAGATATGTGGTTGAAGTCTGTTTTTCGATGTCAGGTATAGACGTAAATGTTTCGGGCAGTTTCCCAGTCCTATCGATGGTGATTATGGTGCATTTCGAACGATTTAATATTAGATTTGCTTTTCGACTAAAATGTTCTACTCGGTTTAAAAGTGTTGCAATTTCCAGTTCATTCGCTCCTAATAGTATTGTATCATCTGCGCGTCTTAAATTACAGATTTTTCTTCCACCAATCATTATTCCTTCATTACAATTTTCAGTTGTTTGGCGCATAAACTATTCGCTATATACATTATAAAGTATGGGTGACAGTATGCAACTCTGTCCCACTCCTTTTTTTTTTTGTTTAAAAGCTTTCAGATAGTTGTCTATCTACTTTTATATGCACAGTATTATCTTCATATAATTTTTTTATTATCATTATGAGGTGTTCAGATACTCCGAATTCTCTTAAAATTTTCCACAATGTGTTCAAATCAACCATATGAAATGTTTTTTTTTATTATCATTATGAGGTGTTCAGATACTCCGAATTCTCTTAAAATTTTCCACAATGTGTTCAAATCAACCATATGAAATGGTTTTAAATATTGTTGGCGTATTAAATTCGTAGCATTTTTCAATGATTTGCCTTATAATGATAAGGTATTCTCTCGTGCCTTTTCCAGACATAAAGCCTGACTGTTCTATTGAGATTTGTGGCAGTCTAAAAGGTTTTAATCGTTCTTGTATTATGTACAGCATAATTTTATTGATAATTGGTACATATACTAATTTAGTCCAGTCATTTGGCCATGCAAATTGTATGTATTATATCAACAGACTTTCCTTTGATTGGTTTGATCATCTCTGCCACTATACCGTCTTGTCCCGCCGATGTATGATTTTTAATTTGTTTATGACCTCTTGGATGTTCCCTCTAAGTATATCAGGTTCTTGCTGTGATATATTTTAAGATGCTTTACACCTTTCCGATGTATTATTTGCGTCTGTTAACTCTTTGTAATATTCATGCCATATTTTGATAATTTCTTGTTTATCTGTAATAAGTTTTCCATTTCGGTCTTTTATTGATATGGATCGTGGTTGGAAAGTGTTGGTTAATTATTTTACTTTTTTAAATAAATCTTTTGTCTCGTTCTTCTGGGATTGGTTTTCTATTTCATTACATATTTTAATTATGAATTTGTTTTTGTCTTCTCGAAGTCTAGTATTGAGTCTTCTCGTATATTCATTATATTTTGTTCGTTTGTCATTTTCTTTTATACCTTGTGCTTTTATTTGTTGTCTCTGTTTGATTATCATCCGTGTTTCCTGAGTTATCCATTTAGGTTTACCTATGGATTTCTGTATTTCAGCTTGTTCTTCTAATATATTTTTATATTTATTCCATAGTTCATCTGCCTTATTCTCGTTTATTTCATTTTCCGTTATGTTGTTTACTTCTTCGGTGACTTTTGTTATGAATTGTTCATTACGACCTAGATACCATCTATTTGGTTTTGTTATTGTTTTTGTTGTATGTTTTAGTTTTAAACATATTTCCGCCACTAGTGCATTATGATCAGTGCCGCAGTCAAGACCAGGATAACTTTTTACATATTTTATATATGTTTTCAATTATACAATCAATCTGATTTCTGGTTTTGTATATAGTTTGCGAATATGATGTTGAAATATTGTATTACTAATTACCAGTCTGTTCTTCGCGCACAAATCATATTTCCTCGATCATTTCTTTTACTTATACCATATTTACCGACTAAATGTTTTAGGTGTTTATCATTTTTAGTTTCACCTATCACGGCATTGTAATAATCATCAATATCTCTCTGGGATTATTTTGATCGCGTTCTTAAGTTGCTCTTAAAATTTATTTATTTCTTCGTCTGTAGAGGCCGTTGTTGGAGCGTATATTTGGATTATATTCAGGTTTACCGGCGTCGTT
The DNA here is from genome assembly GCA_032883995.1 of Coronaproctus castanopsis. NCBI lineage: Eukaryota > Metazoa > Arthropoda > Insecta > Hemiptera > Monophlebidae > Coronaproctus > Coronaproctus castanopsis. The sequence continues at coordinate 153,292,160 of CM065052.1, forward strand.
CTTGGTTTTACTGTTACAATTCTGTCATTGATAGTTGAATATCCAACAACACTGTTCTTAAAATCTACTCCATTTTGTGATTTTTTCCATGTCCTGAGTGGATGTCTAGGTTTCCATTCGAAGTTTTAATGATCTATAAAGGGGTTTCAGACATACCAAGTATTGTAATTCTAGTTATTCGTGATTCAATAATTGCTAATTTTCCAATATGATTCATACCTCCAATATTCCATGCTTCCATTTTCAATAATAATTTATTTTTGGTTTTCTTATTGTTCCTAGACGCATATTTTTTACAAAGAGCCTGGTTGTCCACTTCTCTGTAGCCGATCGACTATTTAACATGTACGATCCCGGGGTCGTAACGCCGAGTACCAGTCGTGTCGCATGTCATAAAACCGCTATTATATGTGTTACTCATGATGATTTTCTTGGAACAAAAATACAACAGTAGAGTTCCCCTTCTTTCTGTGGCACAGTTCCATAGCCGATTGCAACCATTTTGGTTTCGCCTGTAGATATCGTTTTTGTCTCCGTGACTACCGCCTTTACTGCTTACTAATATACCTACTGCCGTATATCAGGGATCCGTTAGCTTCCTACCTGTATACTGCCTTGGGTGGACCTACCGGGAGATGAACTCCCGACGGTATTGCTTAGAAATTATACAGGTAGTACTGCGCCCCTTCAACATGGCTGCAAATAATAAAATCGATTTAGACCTATGACATTCAACTTTCGGTATTTTCCAAGGCTACAAGTCGTAATAAGATCCAGGCAAGACAAAACGTGATCTGCAGATACAATTTGTTGATGATATCATCGAAGAATTCACAAAAAAACACGAGAAGCGACTATTACATCGTGTCGATGCAGAAGCAACTAAACTTCTAGATACCAAATCAATCCAACGCCTTAATAAACCTGAAGATTTAATTTGTAAATGGAATTTTTTTAAGGAAGGATTTAGCCGATGGGATAAACTCTTAACCTTAGTTCTTTTTTCTTGTTATCAAGTCCTGTGTTAGGCTATAGACTTTATTCATATACTTATTTAACATTCAGTTAAGATTGTAACAATAATAAATCATTAAAAAAATATATGTACATATATGTGTGTGTGTGTGTATGTATAAAATATATAGATGCATTTATATATATATATATAAAATGTATATACAAGCATTAAGAAGAAGAGAAAACCTTTATTTTACTAACTAACCAAATCGAATTTTTTTTAAACAACAAACCTTTATTTAATAATTACTTCGTATATAAAACGACTGATAACATTCGTAGCTTAGTATCAATAAATTCTAAGGAACTAAATTACAAAGTTAATATTATTATAAAATAAATATTTAAAAAAACAAAAAAACTGCATCATGCTACAAGGTAAGTCGTGAAATCACACTAACCAAATAGGTAAATACCAATTATGACGATGGGCGTATATTCGCCGCAAAATAAAAATAACAATAAATATAGTTAATAAAAAATTATATACATTTTAATAGATTGACATATATATATATATATATATATATAATATCCATCACTTATATTAATCGTGTAGTAATTTGAAGTATCATTGTCTTCGACCAGCTCTAGCGCGGACCGCATCTTCTGATTTCTTGATATCTAAAAAATAATAATTATATTCGAACGTTATATAAGTTAATTTAGCAATTTACGAAATAAGAAATATAATTTTGAATATTAATGTCCATATAATGATAAACAAAATATTTAATTTATTTATTTATTTGGGTTCAAGGTTTAATTCGACGTTCGTTATCGTAGTAGTTACAAACGTTACATACGTTATTATAATTATTATCATATATTGTCAAAACCGGGTTTGAGATAAGCGTGCAAATTGAACGATAATAATAATAATATTAATCAAATTAAACCAATTACAAGGAGAGCCAAAATTAAAAATTACTCATGACACCCTGTAAGTTTAAGGAAGGAGGAACGAAATAGGCAATGAATGAAAAGCTGCTTGCGCGAACTTCGTTATAAGGTCCGAAAGAAATAAAGAATTTAATTCGGCGCAATCAACAATATAAACTGAGGAATGTAGCAATTTTAGTGGAAGATACACTAATGGAATTATAGTCGCAGCGTAGATGATGCAGTAATATAGGACAGGTAATAGATTTTTAGCGGTTATTTCTACTCCCGCTTTAGACCTCGGAGCTTCTATCTTGAACTACCTATGAGGAAGAAGCAGTTCATAAAAATCGTAGTTCGGAACGAACTGAAAAAGTTGACGAGAAAATATAGAGTTTGGTCTTGCTGGCACACTCTACCTTGAACTACCCACGAGGGAGACGTGTCAAGTAACCCGAAGCTTCAGAACGACGGATCTACGCTCTACATTGAACTAACCACGAGGAAGGGTGTGTAAAAGAAAAAATATTCCGAATTCTAAATCTGAAATACAGGTTTGCTCACGATTTACCTTGAGCTACCAATGAGGAAGATACGTGAGGAATCCGTAAAATCCGAGGGACAGAAAACGTCAACTTTTTGAATTCAACTGTGAAGTAGAATAATCTGCTAGAAAAAATTACCATAATTGTGAATATTCCGATTGTAAAGTCAGCGATACGTTCCCAGGTATATTACATACATCTCAAACCGGATTAGTTTGATTCGCAGTATTTCGTATACATATATATTTTTTAACAGAAAGATATCATTTATCGAAAAGCAATGTAAAACTTTCGAATGTATGACTAAATTAAATGAAATATTCGTCAATCATTCGTAATTCTTCGATGGCGCTCCAATTTATGGAACGGCGAAATCATTGATTCTGCGTACTTCCGATTCATCATTCAGCTATTCGATTGGCTCTTGGAGCTCTTCGCACCAGTCCAAAAATTAGGCTACTAATAATGAATGGTGGCTAAAATATCGTCTAGAGTACTTAATGATGAAGCTTGATACGTATACCAAAAGCAGATTACATACAACAAACATGCAAAAAACAAAAATATTACGTCATCTCCCCCACTCAACAAGATTATTTCAAAACTCATATTACAAATATCATCAAGACCTTGAACCTTAACCTTTCAGAACAAATAGATCATCGCATAATACCATCGCTACCAAACAAAATAACAAATTTAAAAATTGACGTATCATTGGCATTATATGAAAAAAATATGATGTCAAAGCAAAATGCCTATGACAAACTAATGACATAATTTGATTCATATGAAAAATTCTATACAGATGCATTAAAGACAACCCAAGCTACGGGTTGTTCCGTCATACATCGAGATATCACCGTAAGATGCGTTTTACCAGCCGAATTCTCAGTGGCAATCAACATAGCTATCGATTTGGCTAGAGACTTATTACAAAAAATAAAATTTCAATCCCAATACAAGACGAAATACAGAAAATTAAAAAAACAATTTCACGAGGCACGGAACTTACGCTGAAAGCGTATTCCCACAACCAAAAAAAACTCCGAAACATCAAGTTGAACACAGCTCCATGGAGAACAATCATCCCAACGCGACGTGATGATGTTGTACTAACTCGGCTCAGAATTGAATATGCTGCATGAACCCATAATTACATAATAGAAAAAAAATCAACCGATATGCTGCTACTGCAGACGGGAGTCTCTAACAGTCTAACACATGCTAACAAAGTGTAGGCCACTTCAGAAACACCATCCTGATGACAATGTTTCAATTCACACGGCACTCTCTGATAATCGACGAAAGTTGATTGATCAACAATACTTGTAAACCCATACGAATACGTCATATTGAGATTGTCATTACTGTAGTAGTCATCGAGTAGGTTTATGTTTACGTCAACTGTGATAGCAGTTACATATTTAATAGACGTTAGAATGTTACGCATCTAATCGATATATGTAGAAGAAGAATTACAAAAACGATAGATTCCAGTAAGGATAAATGTTCAATTACCATAGGAATCTTTAGGTGTACTATGTTACCAGTTTTTAAGGTTTGTATCAATAAATTTGAAATTTTCTTCGACATAAATCACCACACTACCTGATCTTTTCTAGTTTCGACACTGGTCTAAAGAAACGTAACTATCTGTTTCATCATTAAAAAGCCAAGTTTCTGAAATATAAAGTCATAATGAAATCGCGCATTGCTTCAAAAAAAAAATCATTAAAATTTTTACGTAAATTTCTAATCTTTAGACTCAACACACGAACAACTTCACCGTGATCCATACTTACAACTGAAGCAAACTACAAAATACGATACACTTATTCAAGAAAACTGTGCATATATCTATGAAGGAAGAATATGTAGGAATAATGATTCTAAAAAAGTATGTTGAAATGTAGAGAGGAGTTACACTGCAGAAAAACCAATTACCGAATAACAATGAAATATAATTATTAAATACCCGTTTTTTAAAATGAACTGTTAGTAATATGAGTCAGGACATTTGTGAACGTTCACTTTGCCGGACGAAAATTTTACCATTCTTCGTCTGTACAAAATTTCTAGCCGTGGTTCCTTAATTGTTTCGCTGCAACTTTTGTCAGTTGTTAGATGCCCATTAATATATATGTTAGCAATAATAATAATAATAATTACTCCCAAGGGTTAAGTCGAAAAATTAATTTTAAAATCGTTTAAAGTTTAATACGACCTCGAGATAGTTCCTCGCGAATTAATTCTATCGCTGAATCGAAGTTTGTAAAACTTGAATTTTAATTTCCGTGTAAATGTGGAAAATAAATAATTCGTAGTTTAAAAATTTTTTTCGTTTAAATAAAAATAACGAAAAATTAAAAATTCGATCTATATCGAAATATTAAATTTCGCGATTGTTAATAGATTTCTCGAATTTAAAGTTACCTATTAAATGTCGAGAACGAGTTTAAGGAAATTTAAACGTTCGAAAATTTGACATATACATAAATACACACACGCAATCGATAAAACAGATTACGCGCATATGCTCGACAATATGATAAATTATTTCTCGTCGTAAGAAAGTCTTATTGTCATGCTAAATGGGGTCACCTTTATTGAAATTTATATCGAATATTAACTTTCTGCCCTACTTATTACGCAATTCGAATATTTTCACGCTAACATACATACAGAGTGAGACAGATGGTCAGACAGAGATAGACGCGTATACATATGTCGCGTACGTATGCACGTAAAACGGAATAAAGTTTTGTAATACCTGTAATAATAATAAATTTCCTATCTACTGAAAATACGAACATAGGTAGACAACGGCACTAAGGGTTCTCGTAGTATTCTTTAAAGAGTATCTGCCCTAAAAAATAAAATAAACGAATATATATATATATATATGTATGCTTATATTTTATTCTATTATTTGTGAGTTTTGTAAATATTTCGCGGATTATCGCATTGTTTACATTCTAGTACGATACGCCGGATTGTCAATTAAATGACCAGTTTGGCGGAAGGTGCGCAGTCAGCGATTGTTATCGTGTGTCTTATGCGTGTAATATAGCTAGTGATACTTCTGCTCGTCTATCCTATTTGATTATTGTAAATTTTTATTCTCTTAGATTGGACATTTGTATCGCTGATAATTTTTTTTCCTTTTTTTCTAAAGTTCTTTTAGGAAATCAACTTCCGTGTACATTATCTCTTTTTTATTATTTCTAAATAATTTCTAGTGCCACCGTTCTAAACTAATATCGATCGTTTCTTATACTAGCTTTTATCACTATTAATCGTATCGTTGTGTTTAGATTATCTTTTGAACATTTTATATTCATTTCATTTTGATTATATGTGAGGACGCAGAGAAGACGGATATGGTTTTGTTCCTTTAATAGCGTAGTTGGTAACACTGTTACAACGCAAACCGCGTGCTCCACGTTTAAGATTCAGTTATCGTGACATCTTATAATGAGAAGGAGCGCGCGTTTTGCGCGAAACGTTATTTTCGGCGTGAATCGATCACGACGTTTCGAAAATAACTCGAAGTTACGCGGTTATTTGTGTGGATACCTTAAGAACCGCGTTTCACGTCCACGAGATGATGTGGAAGAATTGAAAACTCGGATTTCTGAAGAAATTTCAAAAAGTCAGTGACCTATGGTTGAAAAAGTGTTCGAAATTTTTGTAAAGACTGAATGAATGTATTGTTGCAAATGGCGATCATCTGAACGATATTGTGTTCCCCAAATGATTGTAAGCTAATATCTCGATTTTCCTATTTTTAAGTAAAATTTCGTTCAAAAATTTTGGTGGACTTGTTTTTGAGTTATTCGAAAAACCACAAAACCGCCCGTCTTCTCTGGGTCACCCTACACACACACCCATATATATATATATATAACACATTATTGTTTATACAAATAAAATCGTTATTATTTCGTTATTATTATTATTCATTCATTCTTTAATAATAATAATTTAAAAAAACGATATTTCGACATTAATTTCGAGATTAAATTTATCGATGAAAATCTTAAACAGATAATTTGCTCGGCCTGACTTTATTGTATTTTGCTAATTGATCGATCGTTCTAATTTTCAGTCTATACTTTTATAGTTGTGCTCGTTCTTAACCGTTTACTTTTTTCATTTCGTTTTATTCTGAACAAATATCTTGACGGCTGTTACCTCATTCGATATACGTGTTGGTAATAACAACGTTGTAGTATACATAGTTGCCTGTGAGAAGGATTGCAGGCGTGAAATTGGACTTTAACGACGTAATACAAAATAACGGGAAAGGCCTATTTCCCGTTCTGTACGTTGTCGGGTCTTGTCCTAATTTCGATAATAAATTATCTTTTTACTACGCTATCATCACTATTACTACTACTTACTATTACCACTACCAAGTCTTTTCTTTCCTTTGTTATCAAACGTCTTCAATTATTATGACGGAAAACACACTACTCCAGACATTTACTATTACCACTACAATAGAAGCTACACACCGATACGATAAGATACGATGTGACTGCTAAGAAAGGACAAAACTGTTCGGACCACATGTAATGAAATTGGCAAATGCCAACGTTTGACCTTTTCCATCGAAATATCGTCTGTGTCCTTTTCTCACCTGCTTGTTCTTTAAGCTTTAATCGAATTGCTACTCGTCAGGGAATATTTTATACACGTTAGAAAGTGATTTCGATATTACTAAATGAATTCCACAACGAACGCAACATTTTTTAATAATGCATTAAGATTACGTTTAGAAAAGGTAACAATGAAATAACTAAACGACCTCTGTATTATCTTGAAAATGACGTGATTGTCGAAAAGCTTTGCGTTAATTAATGTTTATAATGATTAACTTTTATTTTTGTTTTGTTAATTATATATATATATATATATATAATATTTTCGATAAACGTGATCGTCTTTTTATGGTTCAGCCAGTTTAATTTCTATCTTAAGTCGTCTTAATATTATTTGATTCGATGGACTGTCTCGTCATTTAGTATCAAAATGACGTTACAATGTATTTCCAATATTTATAATGTGTTTTTTTTTATGATGACCATGATGATGATAAGAACTCAAAGACATTAATAATGATGATAAATCATTAATGTCTTTGAGTTCTGAAAAGACAAGTAACAAACAGAAGTTGTAAGGTCTTCTTTTCTACAGTTTTGTGTTTAATATTTACAATAGCGTTTTAAAAACTGTTAAACAGGAATTATTTTATTAATATTCCGTCTTTATTTTAGTACATAGTTGATGTGGAAACTGTCTCATATTTTACGTAGTATTTGTGTATATATTATCGTTTTTGTCTTATTTTACTATATATATATATATATATATATATATATATATATATATAAACAACAAGAATGGAGTTCAACTAAACGTTTTATAAAAATCACAATGCTCAGCTATTTATCAAGTGATCATAAAATAAAATATGAAAATATAAATGTATACAGTATATAAGAAATATAAAATGTTCTAATTTAGATATACAATTTACAAAAATTTACAAAATGAAAAATAATATTTATAACCTAATCTGATAGTGAACGAGGTAAACAACGCAATCTAAAATTAACAATACACAATTTATACATGAACATATCAAAAACGCCGAGAGTAAAAATAATTAATAACTTCTGTCTAATATATAAATTGACGAATTTTATAATATACTTCTTAGAACTAATTCTTCATCAAAATTTGTCATTGAATTGAATAATTTTTTCTATCTCTTCCTTTTATTTTCTGGTAGTTTTATTTTTTTATGTTTTTCTGCGTGTAAAATGTTTACAATTTCGGTTAATATTATTGATTTTATTTTTTAATTCTTTACAATGCTTTCTAAATAATGATTTTTAATAATTGCATTGCTTTTATATGAATTTAAATGTTTTTAAATTTTATTGCGAATTGTCTGTCCTTGTTCTCTTACGTATGCTTTTTTTAAATTGAATACAATTTTAATTTATATACTCATAACATTTCTTATATAGTTTTAGCTTCTATTTTATTATTATTAATTGATTTTAATAATGCGTTATTATTTCTTATTGCTAAACATATGTTATATTTCATAAATATTTTTATTATTTAATATGTACGATTCCCCTACATAATTTATTGAATCTAAATAATTATTTTTATCTATTTCTGTATTTTTATTGTAAGATATTTTCCCGTATTTGATCAACTATGGTAGACTTATATTAATTATTAATTGCTATTTGTTTTATTACGCTTTTCCCTTATTTGTTTTTTTGTTTTATCGTTATTTGTTAAAATTGTTTTTGCTCTAGTGACAAGACTTCTTAAACTGACTAATTTATGTATTTTTGAGTGGAATGAATCTTTAAGTATTAATGTGTCTGTTTTTGTGTGGATTTTCTATACATATATATCTAAGACCATTTTTTCTGTTAATAATGTTTAAATCCAGAAAACCGTTTGTTTTTCCTCCTGTTTATAATGTACATTGAATGTTTTTATTATAATTATTTAGATTAGATACAAAATTGTTCAAAACATTATCATCATCATTAATATTCCATATTATTAAGATAACATTTTTTACGTAATTTGACATTATTTTATAATATATTATTATTTTAAATATATTATTCTCTAATTTATATAAATATCAGCTAGAATGAGTGATAACGGAGATCACATCGTTAAACTACTATTTTCTTTATAATATTTATTTTAAAATTGAAAATAAAAATAATTTTGATTTAATACTGTTTCTATTTTTATTTTGTATACTTTTGGTACGTTCGTATATAAATTTTATATTGTTGATTGTAGATTATGTTGTTTACCTCGTTTACTATCTAATTTGGTTATAAATATTATTTTTAATTTTGTTAATTTTTATAAATTGTATATCTAAGTCAGTATTTTTACATTTTGTATTTCTTATAGGTAGATTGTGTTGCGTATCACATTCACTATCAGACTATTATTCATTTTGTTAATTTTTATAAATTTTATATCTAAATCAGTATTTTCTCATTTTATATTTACTTCTATATTGTAAGCATTTCTTATATTTTATCTCATGTACACTTAATAATGGCTTAATAGCTGAAAAGCTTTGTGGTTTATATATATATATATATATATATATATATATATATGATGTATGTATTTATAAAAATAAACAATTTTTATTGTTTTTATCTATCGATCAAAGCCGAAGATGCTTCGACTCAATCATTTAGTAGTATTGTAAAAGATTCACTAGTATAAGGACAAATAAAACTCATCAAACATCAAAGTATTGACTAAATCGCGTATACATGTATAAATTGCAAAGTATAATTGACTTCGTAACGGTATGCAGTAGTTTCATTCGTTAATTATAATTATTACTTAATTCGGATCGTCTCTAAATTTACGATGTTTATAACCTCCCCCTCCTCATCAACAAATTGCGATTAATAATACAGTATAATTTACGGTCCGTAATCGGAATAATGTTTCGTATAATGTTAAGTTTTCAAATGTCGCCATTTTTATTTTATATCGTCTTTTGCACGAATGTAATTACTTATTTACGTAAAAGCCTCGCGGTGTCACTGTAATATTTTAGTGTTCCACTTTTCACGACCTGTGTTCAAATTCCATCGAGGACGAAGACTTTTCAAAATAAAAATACATCTCTAGCCAATGCAGCTGCTGTCCATTCAGCTTGTAAATGGGGACCAGCTTGCCCAGAAGGTCAAAAATCCAGAAACTATCACCCATATTCCCCATGGCACGACGTTTAATCGGTCATCTAACATTATTCAGATTCATGAAGATGAATTTATCTTTTTTTTAATTATAAATTCTTAATTACTACGGCCCAATAGGCCACAAATTAATTTAACTAATATTTATTTCTAATATTTCATCTATAAACTATTGTTCGTTCCTCATTTCTAGTAGATTTCTTCAAAGTGAATGGACATATATAACGAATTATTGCGTTTACAGAAAAATGCTTGGGGACTTTCATTTAGGGAACATTTAATTATATCTAAAGCACTCATTCAGGCCCATTTATGTTAATCAAAGAATTCTAGTCTGGCTAATCAGCTTCGAATGGCTTCTTTATATCGGTCTACGCCGACTTCTGCAGTTCGTGTTATCTGTGGGGTCCTGCCGCTCGATTTATTTCTTATTGACCGGGGTCTCACTGACAAGCAGATCTAAGACGTCGTTTTACTGAGTTGAAACATTCGAACCTGCTAGAGGCTGTTCCAGCGGAGTCCAATCCATATTCAAAGTTTAAGAAGCATGTCACTTCCTTATTGATTGATTGAAAAGTTCCAAGGCAGGTGTGATGAAGCTGTTTAATTTTTTTTTTATTTTTTTCATTGTCAGTTAATTAATGCGCAAACTCATTATAAGTCAATTTCAAATGTAGAGGTCTCTTCCATGTGTGCAGGGTTCTTTATCATTAATTTAAAACCGCCTCTTTTGTTTCTATAGAGGGAGCAGGTTTTTAGTGGGTAAAAATCTCACACACTGATTTTGGTTTCCTAGCAAAACTATTGATATATCATCTAAGACATGTTTTCTCAATAATCTTGTTCTTGTTTGGCTGTTATTAAGAAGGCATATTGCTTCGACGTTCATAAGTTGTTCGATTTGCCGTACTTTTATTTTATACTTATTTAAGTATCCGGTAACAATTATGATTTCCGAAAATTGGGTAACAAATTTGTACGTGTATATACGCGTTCGTGATTATGAACATATACGTGTCCGGGAGTAGCAAAATATTTCATATATGTATATATATATCACGATGCGCTTATGTCGATTCACTGCATATAAGCGTTCAACCTTTTTTTCTATCTATGACGATCACCAACCTCTTCCGTCCAGTTTACATCGGGTGACTTTTTTATATAATTCTGCCATCTTGTGTTCGATCGAGACAGCGACTTCTGTATCCTTTCCTTTGTAGCCATTTAGTTATTCGTTTCGTTCATCTGTCATTATTTCTTCTTGCCACACGACCTACTCAATTCCATTTCAGCTGCGCTGCATATTTTACTGCATCCGACAGTTTAGTCTGCATTGGTTTTCCTGTCTGACCTCTTAATTCCCAACAATACTCTTTCGTGGGCTCTCTGAGTTACGGTAAATTTTTTTAACTATATGTTTCATCAGGTTCCATCCTTCCGCTACATATATAAGCATCGGAAGGACGCATTGTTCGTACACTTTCTTTTATTCCGTTCGGTACATTTATTGGTCAGCTTTCCATAAGCTATTTGCGAAAGATGCGTTTGTCTTTTACTTCCTCAACCATTGCTCCCCATTCTTTGTCATAATTACTTGGACTTAAATATATATATTCACTGATCTGCTCCTATATGTGTCCATCTATCCTTTATTTGTAATTTCAGAGGCGTATTTGTCATGACCTTAGCTCTGTTGATGTTTATCATTAATCCTGTTTTTTGGAACATTTATGTTATCATGGCCTCCACAATGTCGTCGGCAAATCTTGGGTGACTGATTTTCTTTTCGTCAATATTGATACCTATAGACTCTCAAACAATGTTTCTGAACATATGATCTAAGGATGCTATAAATAACTTGGGAGATATTTTATTCCCTTGTCTAACGCTTCTCTTTAATCTTATTTTGTTCGTTTTCTCCACCAGTTGCATTTGCATCGTTAGCGAATTGTAAATATTTTTTATTATGTTTGTATTCATCACGTTTATACAATTTTCTTCAAGTGCTTTTGGGTCTCAGTATTAAACGCCTTTTAATAGTCGATGAACGTCGTGTTCAGTTCTATATTGTATTCCTTGTATATAGGGTTAAGATTCTCATTCTATGGATGTGATGATGCTTATTGAAACTGGATCTAGAGTTATATATATATATATATAAAATTAATGATATTAACTGATAGTACGATATTTTACATGTACAAAAAAATAAATAAAAAGAAAGGAAATTATTAGAAAAATTAAAAATAATAAAATTGAGAAACCAAATTATTAACCGTATTAATAGCATTTGACGATGAATTAGTTTTAAAGACCATATTACAGATATATTAATGTGGATAATTTTAGGTTACAATGTATATAGTACCTGTCGAAAAGTATTTCATCGACGCTTTAGATGTTAATTGTTTTTTAAATAAGTATGTACGTCTTATATATATATATATATATATATATATATATTACTTTTTTTTTTATTGTTGCAACATAAATTTATTTGATATTATTTATTTCGATTTATTTTTACCTAACTGCCGACAAGCTTTGTTATTAATTATTAACATTAGCGATTTTAAATTTAATCGTATCATTTTTATAATATTTAGCCGTAATTATAAAACGACGAAATTACATTTATCTTCTTGAAAACAAATTACTAATTACACGCCACATTAAAATTAAACGAATACTCGAGGAAAAGATCAAAGAATTAAGAGTAATTTATCCGTGACAACATGTCCCGACGTCTGAATGTGAACGAACCTCACCCTAACGAATGTGGGTCGGACGATAAAAAATATCAGCCACGAAGCGAATAAACGTATATACGTATAAACGAACTTTCAAATATAAATCGGACCTTTTAAGTTGTAATTAGTAATATGTCGAAAATTAAAGACGATACTACGAACGCCATTTGTTTCCGGACCTTCTTATTTACAAGGTTTCAGCTAAATTACATAGTTTCTATATATTTACATATATATATATATATATATATATATATATAACAGGTAGGTAGCAGAATTAATTGCAGGAAAATTGGAAGGCAAGCGTGAATGAAGGAAATCGAGAAGTGAATTTATGGAACAGGCCATGGAATATATATAAGCAAGCAGCTATCAAGAATTAAAATAAATAACGAGATAAAGGAGATGGAATTGAAGAAAAGGACTACGAACTAAAAGGATGTGATTTATTACCATCGATCAACCAATCAATAGTCGACGCTATAAATAGGAAATAAAAGCGATAATAAAAAAATAGGGAGGATATCGCATTTATTATAGGTAAGGAAATACGATTTAACCGAACGTTAAAATCAAAAATGAATTAAACACAATCGTTTAAAAAATATATATATATATATATGTTGTGTGTACACAAATTACAACCGCTTAGACGAAATCAAATATTCATCATTAACGAGATCATTGTACGATTTATGTTAAAAACTTTAACTAGGGAATTTTCCGTTTCTTTTATACAACGGTACATAAAGTATAACGTCACATAACAGATCATAATCTATATGGTCTGGATAATAATTCATTATACGAAAAATAAATATTTCAAAAGTTTAGTTTTTTTTTTTAATTGTATAAAAACTGCAATCTGGCTTACATAGCCAATAAGCAATTTATCTATATGGGTCGTGACAGGATTGGAGATATCATTCATCAATGATACTCCGAGTTACCTCGCCAATCAATCAAACCGATGTGAAAAGTCTAAGGGGGTGTATCGATTAAGTCTATGAACATCCCACTATCTAGTAAGTCAACTTCCAGTCGGTTCGGGTGGTATTCTAATCTGTGCAAGTAATGTTCACTATATATTTGGATTACCTCTCGCACATATGGTACACCTAGGTCGCGATGCAGGTTGTCATTACGCATGTACCACGGCGCATTTGTTATAATTCTTAATATTTTTGACTGACATCGTTGCATCGTGTTAATATTAGACACCGATGCTGTACCGCAAAGGGATATACCGTAGGTCCACACCGGTCTGATAACTGCGTTATACAGCAATAATTTCGATTTGAGAGCTCACTCGGAATGTCTGCCCAGGAGCTAGTACATCTTTCTCAGTTTTATGTTTATTTCTTTAACCTTCATCTGAATGTGTGTTTTCCACGTCATTCGTCGATCAAGCCACATCCCCCCAAATACCGAGCTTTACTTTCCTGTGGAATAAGCCATCAAGATAAACAGGTGGGCATGTATCGCGTTTATTTGTGAACGTGACATGTACTGACTTCAATAGGTTAACCTTAATTCTCCACTGTCGTGCCCATTTTTTTAGGTGATTTAAACCGGCCCGTAATTTTTCCGACGCCGCTATCGGATCGTTGTCGCTTGCAAACAATGCTGTGTCATCAGCGAATGCTGCAACCTCAATGTTGGTTTTAACTGGGAGGTCATGTGTATACAAAAGAATAGAATTGAACCCAAAACAGAGCCCTTTGGAACGCCAGCCTCAGCAGGATAAAATCCAGATACATCGCCGTCGAGTTTAATTTGAAAGAATTTATCTCTTAGATATGAGCCCAATAGCATGTAATATGCATGTGTGCAAAGAGCGTTTTATTTTTAGAAGTAACCCCTCGTGCCACACCCGATCGAAGGCCTGACTAACATCTAGGAAAGCAGAAGAACAATACTGTTTCCTGTCGAAACAATTATTAATATACTTCTGCACTCTGTGAATTTGCTCTACCGTAGAATGCCCTTGACGGAACGCGAATTGATAGTCTGGAATCGTGCCCTTGCAGCGGTTCCCGTAATCGCGAGAGCAGTAACTTCTCAAAGGCTTTCGATAGTATGGGTAGAAGGCTAATTGGTCGATATGAGGATGTTTCGCAGATAGGTTTACCTGGTTTATGTATCGTAAATCCTTTCCACATCTGTAGTATACTCATTGTAAAATGTATCGCAAATTATCGAACAATACTGTGGAGGACGAACAAGATCTTTATATACTTAATGTTTTTGGATCGCTGAATAATTTTTAATTTCTTATAACGAACGCAAGAACTTAGCGATGTATATGTACGAAGAAAGTCAAGATCGTAATGCTATTCGCAATATTATTATCGATATTGGAATTAAATGTAAGTTCATTCGTATTACGGCCAAAAGATAATGTAACGCATTTACTATAATTGATGGAAAGCACATAACGCCTGGTCCATATGGTAAGATTATCTGAGTCTCTTTGAAGAGCTAAGCCATCAGTCAATGAGTTTTTCAAGTGATCTGAAAATAATCAAAATTTAAAACTCAAGCTATTATATCGTTAATAAAAACAGTAATTGGTAGAGGTTTAAGATCGGATTCACAAACAATAACCATTCATAATACATTCTCGACATTAAATAGGAACGACAAAGATAAATATACTCACTCTAGACAAACCGTAATGCTTATTTCATATATTGACCTTATCAAATGCTTTCGTATAATCAAAATATAAGCACTATCTATCTGAAGTCCACAATCCATCCATTCGGTTAATTGATTACCCTGTTATCGCCTTAACTTGGTCAATCTAGCATGTTGACCATCTTCCTTGAAGCCCGTTTACCATTTGTATTATTTTTCGTTCTTATTGTTATATGTTTTAAATACCTTAACATGTTTCTACTAATTCTTGTCAAAAGGCCGCTACTGATGGGTTGATATATATATTGGAAAAAGCGGGTGATTAAGAACAAAATTCGTTAAATTGAGTAACGATGATAAGAACTTATTTTTGATGCTGACTGCATAGTTAGCGATGTTTATGGATGTTTGACTATGGTTTGGAGTATTGCGTAGAAGATGAACAGGAGGTTTAGAAGATAAGTGTGGATGCGAAGGTCAGGATTTACCTTCAAAAGCACAAAGGAAGTAACCCTGATTCGCTGTTAAGAATGACTATAGGGCTGGTGTGAAAAGCTCCAGTGGCTATTCCGCGGCTGAATGTTGAATGCTATCTAAGGACCCCCAGGAAAACCGAACGATAAACCGTACTCTAATCTATAACGAATTAATGCTTTGTATAACAGTAATAAAATTTACGTCTATTAATAATTTTCTTCAATATGTTTAGAACTTTTATAGCCGACTTCTTGAGGTTATTGATATGCGTGCTCTATGCCAGTTTAAAGTTATTTCGAGTTAACGCATTGTATCTTGGAAATATAGTTCTAAACACTTCAAGGAGATTTTTGGCATTAATTGCACACAGTGTTTGGGTAGAAGTCAACGCGAGTTATTTTTTCTGCTACAAATTTAAAGACGCATTTTCGACTATTTTATTGATACATTATATCTTCTTTGTTATCTTATGTATGATATATTTATATGAAAATAGTTGTTGACCATAGGTAATTTTGGTATTCATACCTAAGCCGAATTATTATTAAAAAGAAACAAAATAAACGTCGTAAGGATCTCTAATCTATTCGTTTATTTATTCTGTATGCGTATTATACGTGCGCATGTATATATATATATATTATATATATATGCATGCGTGTGAGTTTGTTGCGATTAATTTTATTCGTTTCGAAGTTTGCGTTTCACCGACCAAGGTAAAAGATGAATTACCGTTGTAGATTTTACCGCTAGAGGGATTATTAAAATTTTTCCATTTTAATTTGAAAATTTTAATCTGAAGTACCGCGTGTCTCGGACGTTTTCTACCGCTAATTCCGTTACTACTATTTCTACTACCAACGCAAGGATTACTACTACTAACGAAAGTATATTACGTTACGTATTACGAATTACAATTACGGCCCACTTACAACTTAGTGGCGGTGGAAATGTTAAATTCTTTCGCGGAACATTTTTAATTACATCAAGTGTACGTGATGAAACTGAAACGGGAAAACTACCGACTGAAATCGTCTAAATTTTTTTTTTTTTCATATTTAACCGAAAAGAAACAAAAAATGATAATATTAAATTTCAAAAAACAATTTATTTTTATTTAACATTTAATTAATAATGATAATAACGACTAGAGCTGTAGCAACAGTGGATGAAATTCGAATAAAACATGTTAAAAATGTATCAAAAAATAAGATAATTTCCGAACGTTAGAAGAAGTTGAAAATATTCTAAATAAGACATGTGTACAGAAAAACGGGCAATCACGATGACTACAGGCCTGATTGCAGTCGAGTAAGAAAAATTATTGAAAAATATGTCGCCCAACATTTTATCAAATATATAGAAGAAAATAAAGTAATCGTTAAAGAGTAGCATGGATTTCGAAAGAATAAGTAAACGTCAATGGCATGATTTCGCGGAAGAAGTAAAAATAAAATTTGAAAAAGAAAATAGAGTATCAGTGAAATTTGTACATTTCGCAAAGTTGACCACATAAAACTACTGTGTACATTATCGGCATAGAGGATAAAATCAAAAAGTTATTTAAGAGACAGAAAACCAGTGGTTAGCACAAATAATGTGCATGGTGAGTACATGACCGTGAATGTAATTTGACTGTCGTCTAGACAATTGTGTGCAGAATGTAATAACGAAGTTTTTGCATTTGTTGACGATCCTCTTTGTATATTGAAATATACCAGAATGTTTATATGTTCATTTTTGTGTTATCGTATATGTATGGGAGAGTGTGTGTTGCATATTTGTGTATGTCTATTATATGCGCGTTAATGGGTTTGTGTAATTACTCAATTGTACATTTTTTTTTGTTAATATCAAGAAAATAACAACAATTGTAATCACAATAATCTTCTTGTTTATCTCTCCAACCATTACGTTGGTGACAACATGGCTGTTTGCGTAGGTCAATTGTTTGATTTCAGCATATATTTTCTTTTCTTTTTTAATGCTTTCCGTAAATTTTTTGCTTCCTCTTCACTTCTTCCATTAAACGTTTATTTTGCCTTTGAATTAAGTTTGTTATCCAGGAAAAATGTCTTAATAAAAAGCCAATCATACTGTTTATTCGATTTTTTTAATTCAATCTCGTCTCTTTTCGCACTCTTCGAAGTACGTTTTTATTTTTGATTTTCTCCATTCGAGATATTTTCAGCATTTTTATGTAGCACCATAATTCAAAAGTCTGCCGTATCGGCTCCTCTTTTTTCAAGATAGTCCACCATACCGTGTCACAGCCAATCGTATTTGATAAAGTAATGAAAGATTTTTGGTAGTGAGTAAGGTTTTTTTTTTAATTAAACGCACTTTTGATCTGCGCTATTCTGTTTTTAATTTTCTTTTCGCTTTTTCGCTTCCGCCATTTGTTGCGTTTAGACTTCCCAAGTAGAAAAATTTCTGTACGTGTGGCGATCTTCGATTGTCTAGAAATATTTATTTATATATTTTATATCTTTTATTTTCTGTCTTGAGTGTTTTATTTTCATTTTACATTTTTTAATTATTAGTTCATTTAAGTCGTTAATAGATTCTTGTAATTTTGCTTCGCTCCCTGCTATCAATGCTGTATTATCTGCGCACCGTATTGAGTTGTTTGACCATTAATGGCGATAGCGGGTTTTCTATTTCATGCAAATATTTTCATCGTTGCTTCTATATATATGTTGAAAAGAATTAGTGACAGGCAGCATGCTTGTCTAACTCCCTTTTTAACGTTAGCTGAGATTTTGATATTTATTTTTACTTGTTGATTCTTGCATGGTTGAAAGAGCAACCTATATCTTTTAGGATATTAAATAGTATTTTCCAATTTACATTATCAAACTCCCTTTCAATATCTATACTGTTTTGTTTATCTCCAACCTTTTTTTTTTTAATAATCAATGACACGTATGCCATTTTCTCATATGAATCCAAATTAAGGTAAATTACTTTCTATTTTATTTTCTATACGTCGGTAAACAATTCTGATTAAAATTTTTAACCTGTGGGCGGGTAACATATTTAAAGTTTTATGTTCTTCGCACGTTTGACTAATATTTTTTAGGAATGGCCATCATGCTCTAGCATTCAAATGGTCTATGGGAATATTTCCTATTTCATATATTTCCCATAAGCATAAATATCATATTTTTTACTTTACTACCCGGATCAGATTGTAAGAGTTTTGTACTAACAAAGGTACAGGGGAACTTGAATCAGTATCGGTTACTACAAGTTACCGTCCAGCGCCTGATATGCAAAAATAGTTTGATTTCTTTTATGTTGACAGTAGTAAAAAAGCGAGTAGTGGTGGCCTCCTATTGCCGTCCATTAGATTTCCTTTAAGGGTTTACTCCCTTAGCGATTGGATAAACATTCTAACCGCAAGACAGCGTGTTGTTACCGAGGAGGTAAAGATTTAAGGTTTTTACGGCGACTTAAACTCGCTGTGGTGAGTCATATGATTTTTACAGAATTTTAGCAGAAAGGTTCTCAAACTGTATATCCCTCGTGTCTCCTTGCCCTATCGCTACTGTAATCATCTGCTAGAGACTTTCCGCAAGTAGCCGCTTTTGGTTCGCGACTGCTTTTTGGCTATTTGCAGCTGGCCAGTATATCTACTGTTAATTCCATTATCTACCCACTGTGGACGCGCCTCCGGGTATCCAAAGGTACATAGTGCCCTTTTGGGGCGGGGGGAAATAACAGTAATGATAATAGAACAACTATATAATGATGATGATGCTTAAATTATTTATAATAAATAAAAAGATAATAATTTTTGTTAATAATATTTATTCAGTGTTCAACATTGTGTATTATTTTACATTAAGAAAATGCATTAATTTTTTTTTTAATTTGTGTAATTAATCGAAATTTCACTATCATTATATAATAAGTTTTAATAATAGTTTTTTTTTTTTTTTTTGTTCAATAATGCACTACTAGTTTTATTTAATTCATACGTTCAATGCGTATATATTCCGATATAATTTATATTACTATACGCGTTTTACAAAACATACATATAGGAAAATATTGTATTAAGACACATAGAGTTTACAAGTGTGTATATGTATACGAATGTGTGTAACGATAGTGAACAAAAGATTGTATCTTGCCATTCAAGTATTACATAGGCGTTTTATTTTACGTATCTAATTTACTTTGATTCAAACGGAAACGTCAAATAAACTTGAATTTAAATTATTATTATTAAGAGAAATAATATTAATTTTATTATTATAATTATTAATAATAATTATAATAATGATAGTAACGATAAGAGATAATACGAATAATACAAATTGCGTACATGATGATAATAATGAATTGTTTTGTCGTTACTTTTCATTTTAACACAGCAGAAGGTGCAGTAAAACGCACGATTGAACTTGGGAACAAAAGGGCTGTCCTCGTTACTTGCATTCTTCACGATATAAATGCTTAGCTCGTTAAAAAAACAAAAAAGAAACAATTTTCGACCGGATTGTTTCGTTTTAAAAATGAATGGTTGGTGGGGGCGTAGAAAATAACAATGAAAAGTCGTTTGGAACTTGGAAATAAATGATCTTTTTGTGCGTGTATTTGTTTTCATTATATATATATATATACATATATATATATATATATATATATATATATATATATATATATATATAAATAAAGATGGAGCACTAATAAAAGTTTTTTTAAAAACTGTTCTGCCCCTTATCATCCATGATAGCGTGCTCGCAGACTAGAGTTGTGTATCTAACAATCTTTGAAAGTTCGCTGAAATGTCGGCGAATTAGGTAAAAGTCTATTATAAAAAAAAATGCCCACAGTTAATGATGATGATGCGATCGGAATTAAGTGGCAGTGGTGTCACTTCTCTCGAAAACTAAGTTACCTATTTAGAAACGAGGAAATACCAGTACGTTTAAAAAGGAAACGCTATACAATCAGATACGGTTCGTAAACATGGACATTCGCAGAAACACGTAGTAGGAGACATTAATATTAAATATAAAGCGGTGATCCGATTATGAGTGAAATACTTCGATAAGGGAGAAGGCAGATTTATTTAAAGCGGTGGAGCGGATGGACAACACGAGTCAGAGCATATAGAGTCGGAGGAAACGATAATAGGTGGGCATAACGAATGTTAGAATTGTGTTCGCTGCGTAGAAAAGACATATTGGCAGAAAGCTCATAGTCAGCACGAAGATATAAAAAGCGTTAAAGGCTCAAGACCAAAATTAATAGGAGAAATCGTCTAGCAGTGGACCGATATCATATATATATATATATATATATATATGTGTATGTGTTAAATAATATTTGGAATAAATACAAAAAACACCATTATGTAATCAAAGCATTCATATTTTCTTTAAAATTCATACAGGTAATATAAACGAAAATTGATTTACCAATATATTATATTATGCCCCCGATCTTCAGATATTCAATATCTTATTCATTCGAACTCGCAAGTACTTAACAATAATCAATTTAGTGGAATAAATTGGTGATTTTTCGATATATATATATATATATATATATATATATATATATATATATATAATATTATTCTGAATTAGTTTCTGAAAGACTACGTTATCAATTAGTTCTATCATTTTACTTGAATTTTTTCAAGTTATTTAATTTTTTCCTTCACGGTGTCTTTTTTTTGGATTTAGTTCATAAATTTCTTCCTTTTCATTTTCTTGCCACACGTTTAAAATTTAATCTGTAATGTTAATCACCAATCTGTGTGTGTGTGTGTGTGTGTGTATGTGTGTGTGTGTGTGTGTGTGTGTGTGTGTGTGTAGGTGATAAATAATATTTGTAATAAATACAAACACGATAATATATAATCTAAGTATTCAAATTTTTTAAAAATTTCATGGAAATAATATAAACGAAAATTGTTTTACTAATATATTATATTATGCCTGATCTTTACATATTCAACAACTTATTCATTTGAATTCGTAAGTACTTAACAATGATCAGTTTAATGCAATAAACTGTGATTTTCTTTCTCTCTCTCTCTCTCCATATATATATATATATATATATATATATATATATATATATATATATATATATATATAATTATTATTTTGAATTAGTTTCTCTGAGAGATTATATATTTTTATTTATTGACTATATTTTTACCTTAATAAACATCAACCAACATTTCGAATTTAATTAACGTATCATCTGTGTCACTGGGATAAATTTTACTAATCATCAGTGTTGCGTTTTGCACGAATATGCTTCATTTCTCCATGCATAACGTTTGCAATATGAAATGGACCGAAAATATTTTCTCAACTGGCTCACAGTTATAAATTGACCACCCAGCATCCTGTTCGTCATTAAGTTCGTGCGGTGGTTTCGGAGTTCGTATACTATAGGTTAAATAACGTGATGCGGTTACACGATTCGCAGTCATTTCATCGTATTTATTTTATTTTACCGCGTATTATGACACGCACGAAGTGTCTAGTGTAATTCCTATTCGTGCAAACTTTTTATTTTTATTCCATTGCGGTTAATACACAGCTCTTAATACACGTTTCAGATATACCACCGCCACTACTACTACTACTATTACACGTGTACTACTATTATATTATCCTAACTATTACTATTATTATTTTACCATCGTTGTAAAGTTAAAAGGCTCCAACTATATAAACGTAATACTGCTGGTAAAAACTTGCACGACAAATCCTTCTTATCAGAACAGATCACCTGTTTAACATGATAATATATGCATAACGTCGTCTTGGATGGTATTTCGAATATATATATATATATATATATATATATATATATATATATATATATATATATATATATATGTAGGTTTATAAATGTGTGTATGTCAGTTCGTTTGAATAACGCCTAGAACGTGCAACCGCACTTCTCATTATAATTAAAATCAGCTCCAACTAAGATAATATGAAACTGGTGAAATTCCTGGTAGATTTTAATAATTTCTCGTACGATTCTAGAGTTTTTATTTATTTAAACTATTATATGTCCGTTTATTTTTAATTCAAAATTCAAACACCCTCTATATTAAGTACTTTATTTTTTTTTTCGTTCTTAAGGAGAATTCGCTGCAATCGGTCGGACTATTTAATTATAACTGTTCATTAAGTCGAAATCAAATTTCGAGGACAGTTTAAAGTTAGTCGTTTATATGCGCAAGTTTGACATTCATTAATTACCAGGGTTAAGCGGCGATACACTCCATACCGTTAATTTTTCCCGTCTATCGTAAAATTTTGTCAGATGGTCGATATAATACAAATATAAGTCTTTATTAGAATTTTTAGCGCGCCACAAATTTTACAATAACTAAAACTAAAATCCCATATTCCGAACAAAAGGTCACGCCTCCTCAACCTTGCCCAATGCTGCGGTCACGGATAATTCTCTCGTATTGTTTATTATAAATAAATTTAATCATCCCGTTTTATTAACCGGCGTTGTAAGACGTTAATTTACACTGTAATTAATGACCAGCCATTTTGTCGTAATATTAACTATGTTCGGTGCGTACCGTTGCCTCTACCAATGTGTCCGCTAATAAACTGCGTATTGAAATAATTCCGCGTATATATAACGTCGCTTAGTCGGCTGTCTATTCTGATGAGGAAATATTGTTTCCCTAACGCATTATATTATATCGTTTGATATTTTTTAATATAGTGATCATCCATTACTGTTTCAAATTGTTTAATCGTTAACCATTTTTCTCGATGAAAATAGTACGGATGTTGGTACCTCGTATTGATAAATTCCTGCTTTATTAATACATTATTCTTGCAATCCGTATTTCATAGTGTGCGAGTTATTGCTATTGGATTGTTTTCATCACGGAGCAATATTAAGTTTCCACTACTGATACTACTGTCGGCTGAAATTTCTTTGGATTAGGTTTTCTGTGCGCAACTCACACACACACACATATATATATAAATATATATAGAACCGTTATACTTAATAATCCGACGGCCATGCTGAAAAATTATCCTAATATAAGTTTTCTTATTCCACACACACACATATGTATACATATACTTATATTCGGGCTGATGTATTGTACGTTGTTTACGTATGTCCTGTTGTTCGTCCGTATTTTATCTTTCACATTTTACTTTTGTCCAATTTTTCTTACGCTTTATCGCCATTTCCCTTTTCATCATCATTACATTATTATCAATGCCATCATTATCATCGTCTGTGTTATACGAGTTTGGAGAAACTTCTCTATTACGCATCTTCCTTCTTGTCATCGCGAAGGGTAGTGTACAACATTTGCGGTTGTTGGATGAAAAGCATTAGTCCCGGAGTAAACCAAAATGTGAAAGGCACCCTCGTCGTGTGTATTGAGGTCTAAGTTTGCCTGATAACAGATGGGATTTGTACATATATGAGCTCTTCGTCGTATACATGTTTATATCATATATATATATATATAAAGCGTACAGTATATACTTTAAAAACATATGACTATGAATAAATAGAGGATTCGTTTTAGAATGATATGCGAAACGCCTTTGTAACTGAAACAGCTAGTTAAGCATATCCGGGCTGCTAGAAAAGGATAAAAGCTCCGTCTACTACCACTGTTAACGATTGTGTATTATTATAGTCAGTTACGTTATAAATTGTTCTTTCTTTTACTTGTTCCGCTTTCTGTGGCTTGCTCTATGCTGTAGTAAGAGTTGTAGTAGCCAGAGAAGAGGGAAGAAGTTTGTTTTGTCGAAAGTATAGGACGGCGGCGGACCAAGAAAAATTGACATAGCTCGGCCAGGCGGTTATGCCGTTGACAGCTCATTAGTTGTCGCTCGCTTACCTCTCGCTATACACCGTCATGAGCTATATATGCGTACGTACTTTATAAGTACGGAAAGCGCTCAACAGCAACGACATGGTTGGGCGGACATCGCTATCCGGTACTCAACCGTTGAATCTCCTTTTGGGTAATGGGCGTATTGGCGTACGCTTTAATGAGCGCACGCCATTTCTTCTAAAACGGGTAACGAAGAAAAGAAATAGAAATAAAAAAAAAAAACGAAATGAAGGACGATAACAAAAAAAAAAAAAAAGGAAAAAATTGAAAACTGCCTTCTAAGTCGTCAAGCTTTGAAATGAAAATAACCGAACAAATATATCGTGGAGGTCGTTGCTGTTGTAGTAAGTAAATCCTTAACCGAGAGCACTGTGTACACACTTCGTTAATGCCCTACGTATATTTCGACGAAGGCCAACTTTATCGACGATTTTGACTGCACCCCTCACCTCGGGACAGCTTAAAAAAGAGACGAAGCGTTTTATCTGACAATCAACGTCTTCGATTATATTGGCGTATCCAGAGCGTTGTAACACGATATCGAGAAATGATCGGAGCTGTCCGAAAGTTTTCAACTGTTTTTTATTTTTTTTGTTATTGTTTCCTTTCTACGTTTCTAAACCACAACGGGGTAATTAAATTGATGACGTACGAACCGAAATAATGAAAAAAATTCGCGTTACGTTTATCATTACGAAAGTTATTATAGATTAAGAAAAAGAAATTATATTTAACGAAATCAGTTATAACGGTAAACGGCATTTCAATATGGGAACAGACAGATACACGAGTACATTAGTAAAACCGGTGAAAAACTGAATCAACTACAAAAAATATGAATGTTCGCTTTTTTGGTTTTTCGGTGTAAACAAACGTGGCGTTTCGATTTCATTAATTTTGTAATAGTGAACATACGGATATCAATCGTGATGAAAGTTTAAAAGTGCATTTAAGATGTCTGAAGTTAACGTGCAGTGTTAGGAAACACCAAAGATGTACACAATAAGTCGAATATAAACTATCGTACAGGAGAAATGAATACCTTATACCGGTAATATATAACAAAATAGCGCAAGAGTTCATTGAAAAGAAAGTACTAAGGGAAAATATGAACACGGTGTAGAGTAACGTATGAAATAAACGAAATAATGAGAAATAAAGAACTTTATACTTGCCCCGCACAATATGGCTGAAATAGAAATCAGACACAGATGTAATGAAGGTAGAGACCATTGCTAATGCAGTTAAACCGCTTCATCGTACCAACGAGAGAGGCATTGATCATAGTAATTCGGTGGTTAAAAAGAAGAAAAACCTTCGAATTGACGCAACAATAGAGTCACCGGTGCTACCCTCTCGTGACAGATTTCCGAAACAACATTTGCTAGATAACCTAATCAGACTAGTTGCAAATTGCGGAGAAGAAAACAAAGCAAGTCTGAGATTCGAATTACGAAACGAAAGCTTTCGACTGTTGTGGAGTCATTTTCATATTGAGCTAAAAAACTGTTTACATTGTTGCATGACTGTCTACCGATTCCACAAAAGTTTTACTTCGGATATGTTTCGTATACTACATATCCACTGGGCATAGGATCTATATGTTATATTCCATATATGTAATCCGTACCTATCAAATGGCACTTTTTAAAGGTTAAATTAATTGTTTTTTGTTTTATTAATTTATTGATTTATTAATTTTTCTTTCCTCAGTGTGCCTGTTTTTTTTCTATAGGTTTTATCATATGTTCCTGCATTATTTTCTTTAAATAATTTCAAAAGTATAAGTTTTGTAATTATATATATTTGGAGTTGCTAAGGTTTATGTATATTGGCTTTAAGTTATGAAAGAAAATTGTTTTCAATTTATGTGTAAAAAATATAATAAAAATTATTCGTTCATTCGTTTATATTGCCATTTTAGCATTCGGCCGTTTTGACTCTGATTAAAATTTACGAAAAACCCGAAGTTTATAAAGTTAAACCGAATAAAATCACAGTATATAATTTATGTTCGTGTGTCGCCGATCAAAGACATTCGGGCGAGTATTTAAGAAGTAAAATGGAATTCACTAACCACCTTTCTCGAGCCGGCGGATTATATCGCCGATCCGTTAACATCTAGGCAGATTTCCAACCAGTAAACTGATGGCGCAATTGGGTAGTCGCTGAACCGTCAACTCTGCAAAGTAATCGCACACCTTTGTCAACTGGTAATCAGTGGTACTCCGACAAGAAGCGTAATTGCAATTTGTCAGGTAGACGACATCGTCTCTGGTGATGAGTTTGCAGCCTTGTGTTGCATAGTGCAAACTCTACAGCGACTTTCGATAGTCAATATGTGGAAAATAGCCACCTAATTAATATAATAGATGTAAACGCATTCTGTATCGCGTCGGATTATTATGCCGATTTGAGCATAGTAATTCGAATCGTTCAAAAATTCCGACGAAACGGATATGTTGGCCGCAATAGTCGATACAGCGTACGGTTCTTTTCGTAATGACGAATTCCAAAGGTATACGCACATACGACGTCCGTCGATTATATTATTAAGCATACGACTAAAAAAATGAGTAGATCGACACGTTGGAAACTGTAAAACTCCTTCGTATCGGAGCAGGTGTAAAGGGTCTTCGAGGATGTAGTGGCTTAAATTTTTGTTAATAATAAATAAACGGCACATTTGCGTATGATTATTTTACGTTGCCATCGATAAGTCCAGATTTGCTAGGAAAACGTACTCAACAACGGATATTCATCGGGGTAGTATTATGTGTGCCTTTCTGTTTAATTTGTATTTATATGATTTTCACCTGTCTCGACGCAACTCTTCTCTACAATGACGAGTTAATTTGAACTACGCTAAAACCGAAGCTATATTTTTCCCAACCGCAGGCGTCTCACATTATTTTAACTGGTCAAAACATGTTCCGTACTTTGAGGCAATCTCGCGGATAATAGAGTCAGTTTTTCTGAAAATGTTAATCGCATTACTGTAAAGCTAACAAAATCGTATCTATAGCACATCAGTTATTTAATAAGAATATAATTCTGTATGAATTATTCGTCCCATAATATCCGTTCCGTAAGCACGTACGTGTTTGGCGTTTTGTTTCAAATAACAAATGCCTCAGATGCGTACTACTAATTCTTGAATGCTGTAAAATCGTCGAACTTAATCTTAAACATACTTAATATTAAGTATCGTATATGCACGATGTTTAGTCGGTAGTAATCGTTTAATTTACATATAATCGATAATTACGACGATTCTAGCCAACTTCAATTTATGCATACGGTAATTATAATAAACGTAGAAGACTTGAACGTAATTTTGTAATGTGAGAATTTTTTTATTATTTCTTCGATTTATCTAAACGTGTGTCGTTCTTTTGTCTTTTATTATTATACTATTATTATAACTTTTTTTTCTTTGTAAAGTTTTTCATAATTTTCTAATATCGTTACGTTATGAATATGAATTTTCTTTCAGTACTTTGTAATTATTAGGTAAAAATTTTTCTTTCATTATTTTTGTAATTGTTCTTCTTTTGCTTGTTTGTCCGTATATAAATGCAGACTTATAAAAGATATATCTGTATAATTCTTCTTCTTCTTTATCAGCTATTTTCAATCCACTGCTGGATGTAGCCCTCTCGAAGTTCCTTCCATTTTTTCCTGTCAGCCGCTTTACTTGCCCAATCTTTTCGAAATTTATTTATATCGTCAACCCAACGTGTTAGTGGTCTGCCTATTCTACGATTTCCGTCTGGAGTCCACATTGTCGCTTTATTTGCCAACAGTTCCTGGTGTCTTACCAGATGACCAGCCCATCTCCATTTTGATTTCTTTATACTTAGTATTATATCCTTTATTCTTGTTGTTTCTCTAAGCCATTTATTTTCTTTCTTGTCTTTCAGTGTTATGCCAATCATTTTCCTTTCGATTCTTCTTCTTTGCGCTACTCTTAGCCTTTCCTCCATTGCTACTGTTGTATTCCACGTTTCGCTCCCATAGGTCATTACCGGGAGCACGCATTGATTAAACGTTTTTCTTTTCAGACTTACAGGAATCTCCTTATTTTGTAAAATATTTTTTAGTTTTCCGCAAGCTAGGGCGGTCATTTTGATTCTTCTCATTATTTCCTCCTCTATTCTATTGTCGCCTTTTATAATCTGTCCTAAGTAATTGAACGATGTTACTTCCTGTATTTTCGTCTGATCTATCATAACATTACTGATGCGTGTGAATTTGTTTCGCAACAGAACTGTTTTGGCTATGTTATTAAATGAAATGGCACAAGAACTTAATATAAAAAGCAAGGAAATAGGACTAAAAATCTGTATACTTACCAGATTATAATTTATTAATGTAGATACTCGTTTACAATAATTAACATTGTGTATCGGTTCAAAGATAGAAAACGAAAAATTAATTATTAACAAATTTTACCAATCTTACGAAAAAGCTACATTGATCAAACGACTTTTATTATTTTTTTTATTCCTTCATCGCGCATCTTAAAAATTAATCGAGACAAATTATACTTCCATCTTAATTAAGCGCAAAATTTAATTAATAAAATTAAGACGAATTCTACTTTTTATCTCTTAATTAAACGCATCATATTCCGAAACTAGTTCGATTGTTGCGACTGGCCCGAAAGAAGAAGAAAAAAATTAGGGAATTTTTTTCCTTAAAACGTTTCATTATTTTTATCAACTTCTTTGTCTTCTCTGATTAAACAAATGAGCGTAGAAACATCATTTTGCGGTTCATTTAATAATTATTAACTTTTTGCATTTTCCTTTCTATAAAGACAATTTTCCTCGAAGCTAATGCAAACAATTTTAATAGAAGAAGATGTGACCAGATGAAAAGCGCCGGTAGACGAATATTAATAAAAATAATAATATCGAAGAACAATTTAATTCGAGAAAAAGAAAAGAAAATGTATAATAATTTAAGAAAACGCATTGTGCCGAACGTAATTAGTAATTAGCTAGAAATTCTTTGGAAAGAGCATTTTCGGTCCTTTCTGATTAAGCACAATGGATAAAAAATAAATTTAAAAATACAACTAATATATATAAGATGATAAATTTAATGAATAAAAAAAAAATCGACAAAGATGATTCGTGGACATCATTTTTAGTCATTATATTAAGTATAATCGCAACGAGTTTTTGCTTTTATATTTTCGATAATTAAATTTTACGAAGAATTTTCTTTCCCAATTAAATAATAATTATTTTCTTTTTAATAGAGAATTATTTCCTTTATTTTTTGGTTCGGATTGATTTGATTTGTTTTGGTTTAGTTTAGTTTAGTTTGATTTTGTTTGATTTGGTTTGGTTTGGTTTGGTTTGGTAGGGTGAAATTTGATGAATGTAGTTATAACTAAAAGTAAAATATCGGAAAACCGCCGCATAGTAGACTGTATGATTATACACAGTAAACGATAAACAATAAACTATACACTATACACTCCAAATTGCAGACTATAGACTATAGATTGTAGACTATGGACTATAGATTATATACGATAAAATGTAGATTATAGACAATAGACTACAGACTATAAACTAAAGAGTGTAGACAATAGACTATTATAGACTATAGGCTATAATAGACAATAGATAGATAAATGGCGGAAAAATTAAATTTACTTTTACTCTACATAATCATTTCAGTCGTAACGTTTCCTTAACTGTTAATACTAAAAAATTGTCTTCGTTCACGATAAAGGGACATTTGGTTGTAATAGAACGTTTCAACAAAACAGGTTGTTAAAATCGCTAAACTATCTGTATAAAAGACAAACATTTTTTCGGCTTTATCAGTTAAACATAAAAGGAAAACACAACAAGGAAAGAAAATACCGAATTAACATGTACAATATAAAATATATGTATATATAACAAAATGAAAAAAAGTTATATAAAATAATCTGATAGTGAATATCTGCTGTTTTTGGTAATATTGTACATTTAAATTAACTATTTTTTTTTCTTTTATATTTTTTATAAATTGTATACATTTTTATATTTTATCTTTTTTTTTGTCTCCACTTGATAATAGCTTTAAAGACCTATAAGGTTTGTTGTCTTTTTATATAAAAATTTTTTAGCGATTTTAACTAATTCTTTGGTTGTTTATTTATTTTTTTGAAATCACTACATTCGACACGCCGTTCAAATTAATAGAGTTTTTCAATTTTACAAAATATTTATTTAACGCTGTAAAAAAACATTATCCAGAGTCATCTGAAAAGTCACATTTTTTAATTTATATTTTCACTACTCGAGTCTTTTTTTCCGATTATTACATACATGAAAATGTATAATTTTGAGTAAAAATAAAATTGATAATGCCCTAACTGAAAGGGTTAAAAAAACATTCCTCTTTCTTTTGTCATGTGCCGTGTAGATCAGCATTGTCCGAAAGCGTGGATGAATTTGCATGTTGTTAAGGATATCATCTCGGAAATCGAGGAGCGAGAACTAATATGCGAGGCAACTTACAGTTTATGTTCTAGAATTCGTGTGAAGATAAAGCGATTGAAAAACTGCGTAATTCTCCATTAGTGACGAACCAACCTTTCGAATTATAACGCAAAGTGATAAATTTATAATTCGAGCACTTATCTTTTAAATTAATTACTTACTGTTTAAACTAGGACAGATTATATATATATATATATATATATATATATATATATATATATATATATATATATATAAAAGGGAGGGGAAAAAGTTAGCTGGCAACCTCGAAAATCGCGCGTGCGTCAGTTCTGAGTAATGGTTTGAGCTGGTGTGAATTATTGAGGGGTTATTGGCCCCTATTTTTTCGACAGATCAGGCAATACAAATAACTATTTACTGCTTTTACAAGAACTACACGCCACTTTGGATGAAGATGAGAGATTCGAAGGACGGGACATAATTTTGCAGCAGGATGGCTCTCCGTCGTATTTCAGCCTAGAAGTTGGCAATTACCTCAATGAGCATTTCCCCAATTGGATAGTAACCGAATCGTTTCGCCCCTAAGGTCCTCAGTGGATTTCAGACATGGACCGTGTTTTTAGGCATCCGATACATAACGTTGAAGATCTCAAACACTGAATAATATGGCTGAGATTGACATCATTAATGAACACCGCACGATCCTCGCTAAATCCATCGAAAAACTTTATTTAAAATTTATTGAGATGAACGGTAACCACTTCGAGCATCTACTGTGAAAATTTTTGTTATATAATTAAATAAAAGTTGAATTTTGTAAATTTAATTTTTTTCATTTTTAAACTTTTCCAAATTTTCAAGTTGATATATATATATTCTTGTATTTAGATTTATATATATATATATTTATTTCTTTATTTCCAGGTAACTGTTCCACGCGAGATTCCACCAAGTTACGCGTCTCTAGGGTAAGTGGTGTACATTTTACTTTATTTCGTCTCGCCTATCGTCATGGGCATTGATTAACTAATTTGCGGGCTGGTTCTATTTTCACATGAAACCATCTAACGAACTTTCGTCGGTGTGTCTCTAAAATTTATTTCGAGTTAAAAATTGTCTTTACCTTTTATTACTGTTACTATTATTATTATCAACAACGTCAACATCGTAAACAGGAAATCGATAGTTGAAGATCAAAATGTTCTTGGAAGTCGAAAAAGAATTTGTTTTTTTTTTAAATCAGAAAAAAAATATTTTCGCGTGAACATTCGACAAATGCCTCAAAGATAATAATAATAATTATTATTATTATAATAAATCGCTATAAATTTTACTATTTTTATTAATAGATATTAATTTATTTCGTGGAACTTTGTTTATTTTTCAAAAATAATTTTCCAAATAACTAGCAATAGATTAAGTAACTTTTTTTTTTTTTTTTTACATTTATTAAGACGTACCGAAGGCGAGAAATTTAAAAGGAAAAAAAAATAGTCCTCAATTATAAGAATTTTTTTCCCCCACAAATAATGAACAAAATTAGACGCCTGTTATTTGCGTCTATATCTTCCGTAACGCGGGATTAAAGCGGGTTACATATCGCAATTCAGCAGGCGGACATATAATATGATATTAAAAACTAAAAGTAACACGAAAATTTCTAGAATACAGGTTATCTCATAAGTAATTATACAAAATGATAAACTATAGATTTGAGAAAATTATCAATGTTTTATTATTAAACCAAAAAATACAATAATTTCACACACGCATATACAGACGGAGCAAAATCCACAGTAGGCGGTGACAAATCACCAGCAGCCTGCTGTTACCAAGTGGATAATATATTACACTCAATCCGACTAAGCGATGGTAGCACTTCTCTGGATGCAGACCTGTATGGAATTATATACTGTATTCAGTACATTAAATCAGCTATACTTCCACATTGAAACATCCTCTCTACAACTAATATGCCGTCAAGACAACAAGAACCCAGTAATATTAGAAATTCAACACAATACCACACAAGGAAAGATGTGAACTACACCTCATGTGCATCCTAAGTCATATTGGAATGCACGGTAGTGATACAGCAGACCTTGAAGAAAGAATACTGTACCCTATACACCATCTACGTGTGCGTCATACAGCCACAGCACACAATTATCTATATACCAACAGCCGTCCACCAGCAAACTATATCCTATGAGAACATTTAACAGAACCAACACCCTTAATCTATAACTGTAGTATAAATTTAAATTGATGGAACGATAAACGAAAAATAACGTTCTGAAATAAGATATAGGATATCAATAAATTAAATTACGTATAAAAATTTCACAGGAAACATAATTATAGTTAAATAATACATTAACGTGCTGAAATAGCTTATAGTTATCGATAATGAGATTATATATATATATATATATATATATAAACGAACTATTTACATACGACCGATAACATCTGAAATAAGATATAGGATATCAATAAATTAAATTACGTATAAAAATTTCACACGAAACATAATTATAGTTAAATAATACATTAACGTGCTGAAATAGCTTATAGTTATCGATAATGAGATTATATATATATATATATATATATATATATATATATATATATATATATATATATATATATAAACGAACTATTTACATACGACCGATAACATATAAACGACGCTGTTATCTTAAGTACGATATACTCGTACTTTACATATATATATAATATATGTATGTATATCTGGTCACGAGTTAAGAAAGTGTGGCGGTATTGTATTTACAGTGTGACCTAGAGCACACGGACGGTATTGTTTTTTGAATACCGTAGTTGGAAACACTGCTACAATGCAATTCGCGTGCTGCACGTTGAGTGATTCGTTTTTGCTTAATTTCAGTTATCATGGCATCCCATAATGAGAAGGAGCGTGCGTTTGGAACGTTACTTTTGACGTGAACCAAAGTTACGCGGTGTACCATCTCGCAATTTAATTTTAAGGTGGGTTGAAAACTTTCGAGATATAGCTTCTTCAACGGATAAAAAACGTCCTGGATCAAAAATAACTGTTCGTACCCCCACAAATATCGATCTAGTTCGAGGGCACCGATCATTCAGAGTCCCGAATTGAACCTGACCAGAGAATCTGTTCGCCGTATATTATTGGAAGACTTGAAATTTCTTCCTTATAAACTGGTAATAACTCGGAAATTAAAAAGTACCGACTCTGCACAGCGAAAACTTTTTGCCGAAACGATGTTGAAGAAAATCGAAGACGAAGAGATCGATTTAAACAATCTTTCGATGGGCGATGAAGCTCATTCCATCCGGACTCGTAAACAAACAGAACTACCACTACTAGTCCGAATCTAAGAAGCCGTCACACAGCGACCGAGTAACCGTCTGTGCTGGAGCCGCGAAGTGGGGAAAGTGGGGCCTTGTTTTTTCACTAATACTGTTAACGGAACGCGCTATATCGAACTCGTTTTTGCTTCCGTCACTTCCTTGTCTCGGTCGTACAGTTTTCGAAGTACGTCCACGAGATCTCGAAGACCTGGAAATTCGGATTTCTTGAGAAATTTCGAAAATTCAGCACCCATGCTCGAAAATGTGTTTTAAAATGTTATTAAAAGACTGCGAATGATATTGTGTTCTATAAACAATTACAAGCTAATCTCTGTTGTTTTTTTTTAAATTTTAAATAAAATTTCATTTAAAAATATTGGTCGAGTAGTTTTTGAGTTATTCAAAAAACAAAACCGGTCGTCTTCTCTGGGTCACTCTATAGTTCTAAGATGTTTATACGTATTACACGTGAAAATTACGTGATCTACAATTTTAATAATATCGTCGTCACAGAGTGAAGTGAAATAATATCGGAGTCGATTATTCGATCCAGATTCGCGACCGAAAGAAAAGTTTTCCTTTCTCGTTTAAGTTATAATTGAGCACGAAGAAGGCGGTTAACTGCGTGTAATATAACTGTCGGTCTGTATAATTTATTTGTTCAAATGCCGGGCCATTTTGTATGCGAAAATTCGTAAAATTTGTAAAACGGTTAATCGTAAGATTATTATTACTATAACGGATGTTTTTTCGGAAATGTATGAAATTTTTAATTTTCAACTTTGACGCGCGGTCAATAAATTTCATATTTTAATTCTACTTTTAAATATCGCGTCGTAACCCGCGACAAATAAACGGGTAAGGATTCTGTTTATTAGTGCGGTGTGAAAAAAACTTTTTGCGAAAAAAGGTAATGCCCAAAAGAAACTTCTACAATTTCGCGATTTAAACGTTTTAATAAGTTTTTTATTTACGTATACATCGTCGGCCATAAATTTATTTAAATAACTCGTTTCTTCCGTTTTAAAATCAATGTCATCTGAATATGTTTTCTTGCATACAATCTGTTCGTTTGAACAATAAGCAACATTGCTATACATGTAGACTATGATGCAACGCTTCCAAATGACTGTCATTTCTCGCTTGTATATCGTTATTTACTGTAGTATATCGAGTTTTATTAAATTAGTATCTACGGACGGAATTCTAGTTCAATCTAATTCGCTTCAAACGTCTGAATCGCACGCTATCATGCGAGATATGCTAACGGATTGACGTGGTTTTTAAGTCGATGAAAATGTTTTCTCGCAAAATTATTTCTTTAACTGTTGAAATGCGGATTGCGTATGTAATCGTTGTGAACAAACCACGATGCCGCGCTAAAAAATATCTCGCAGGACTTTGAACTGGAATTTTTGTATAAATTTTTAAAGTTGAATCACTCACTCTTCCCCACATTGTATATCCATACAGGTTCTAAGATTGCTTTGTGTAGTAATACTTCATTATCAATTGATAAAGGTGACTTCATTACGCACGTTGCTGTATGTAAAGATTAGTGTTGCCGTTTAACGACAGATTACTCTACTTTTCGTTATTTATTTTAGTTATCGATAATTTTGATTAATTCGGACACGTGGAAATTTGTTATATATTTCTATTTCCCTTTGAAATATTATTTATGTATATAACATGTATTATATATATATATATATATAATGAGAAAGATAGAGAAATTAATGGATGAGTTTGAGAATCTCACTTACGGTGACGACGGCATTTCATTTTTTTCTCTTTATTTACAGTTTACTCGATTTTAAAAGTTAACTTTAAGATCGTTAACTTTTGCAGCAAACTTTCCCCTACTTAACTTTCCCTCGTGTTCATTTACTCGCACACACATACTGCACATGTATATATATAAACAACCTACCAATAAATTATATATACGCGCGCGTTATTTATATAATACGCACTATATATAAATCGTACAAAGCCAACGAGTGTATTTGTATGTGTTTTAAGACGTTGTGTTTGGTGGGCGTTAAAATTTCGCGATAAAAGCTGGAAAAAACTGAGGAAACCTTTCAGTCGGGAAATTCGATTAAAACTTTAACCGCTCTATGTGACAAAGTTCAACATTTTGAGAAGCGAAGAAGAATGTGAAAATGGAAAACTAGAAGAAGTAGAAGAGATGATGAAGAAGAAGAAGTTGCTGAAAACGGAATTTTCTTACTTAATACGTTTGCACATTCACCGGCGTGTTTTCTACGCGTCGTGGGAATTACCTACTAAAAGATCCTTTTTTTTTCCTTTGCATTTTGTGCCTTGAACAGTGACGTGAACGATATGCCTCATTTTTATAAGTATTATATATGTATATATATATATATATATCGTGTATACGCAAAAAAGATGAAGACGACGGCAACGGTCGTATGTAGGGAACTGAAAACCCGGTTGAAAATTTATCTCCGCTTTCGGCTATAATGTGTGCGCGGTATGTTATTGCAGTTATGCTTTCCCTGGTGAATTTTTCCAAGACGCGAAATACTTTTTCACTAGTACGCTACAGGCGTACTACGAATACTACGACGATTACCCGGTGCTGGTAAAGCCGTCATAGGCTGAAAATTCGGTGGCATATTTCGCTTGAAATCGTTATCGAAGAAAATTTTCCTAAAACATCCTACAGCGAAATTTCAACCGTTTCGTTACGACGACGATGATGTAATTCGTTATTTTTGTTGTTATTCCTTATTACGAAATCTGGCACAATATAGACGAGATCATTGACCCGCTGGGCGTCGCACAAATAGCCTAATTAATAACGTAATAGGAACACGTGGGTATAAAATTATAAATTACAAGTCTTAAAAGTTAGCATCTACGCCGATTTAATTTAAATAGATACAACGAACGTATACGCGGAGAAATTGGAAATGTAGAACATATAATCTTACATTTGGACACTCCTTCGATCTTGCTTTTAAAATCTTAGACATTCTCACAAACAAACGGGTAATTAATTTCCTCGAAATTCCAGAAATCAACGAAATCTTTTCAAATTCTTCCTCCAAGGTGGTTAACAAACAAATTCCAGTTCTTTTTATAAGTTGAGTTTATTGCTTTTTGTTAGATTTTATCGTTTTTCATTCAGTACTGACGATACTGTAACCAGTGAAACTAGTAGACTATTTTGATGAAATAAATAAATAAATATATATATATATATAATATGTTGGTGTATTGGAGAGTAGTGATTTTATGAATTAACAAAACAAAATAAAATTGAAGTTAATCACTAAAATTTTTTTTATTATATCAGCGAAGCTTTTCGACCATAAAGTCATTATTAAGCTATTGCCAAACATATAATCTTACATTTGGACACTCCTTCGATCTTGCTTTCAAAATTTTAGACATTCCCACAAACAATCGGGTCATTAATTTCCTCGAAATTACAGAAATCAACGAAATCTTTTCAAATTCTTCCTCAAAGGTGATTAACAAACAAATTCCGGTTCTTTTTATAAGTTGATTTTATTGCTTTTTGTTAGATTTTATCGTTTTGCATTCAGTACTGACTATACTGTAACCGGTCAAACAACTAGTAGACTGTTTTGATTAATTTTTTTGGCAATAGCTTGATAATGATTTTTATAGTCGAAAAGCTTCGCTGATATAATAAAAATTTTTTAGTGATTAACTTCGATTATATTTTGTTTTGTTAATTAATAAAATCACTACTCTCCCATACATCGACATTAATGGAACCTGAACCAGGTTCGGAGATTTATAATATTTCAGTTAATAAATATAATGTAACAGATTTAATAAAATATTTAAATATTTAACATTATGTGTTAAAATTAAAAAAACTAGAACGAAGATTTGGTTTAACCATAAATCATACCAAATTATGCTAAAGTTATTATTAAAAATAAGAATAAAATTCCACAAAGCATAAAAGTAACGTTTTTGGCAATAGCTTGATAATGACTATATAGTCGAAAAGATTCGCTGATATAATAAAAAATTGTTTAATGATTAACTTCGATTTTATTTTGTTTTGTTAATTTTATATATATATATATATATATATATATATATATATATATATATATATATATATATAATAACACGAAGATTAACAAAAAGAAAACAAAAATCATGGTGTGCCAGAAAACAAAAATTAACACCGCAATTACTATTAGATAAGAAAAAATAGATCAGACGGAAACTTTCATGTATTTAGAACGGAATGGAAAATGTTTAACAGAGGTGAGGTGTCGAATAGCACAAGTAAAAGCAGCATTTAACAAGAAAAGAAAATTGTTAACATGAAAGAAACTAGATTTAGCCGTAACAAAAAATTTCGTAAAAACATTTGTGTGGTCGGTCTGTCTCTACGGTGCTGAAACTTGGACATTGCGGAAAGTAGACATCGCAAAGCTGGAGGTTTTTAAAACCTGGTGTTGGCGAAGAGTGCTTAAAATAAAGTAGACGGATAACATTACAAATGAAGAAGTTTATAACTGGATTAAGGAAGGAAAACATATTATGAAAACTATCTCTCAACTAAGAAATAGATGGACTGGACATTATTATGGTGCAGAAGACAATGACAAATCAGCATGCATAACACCATATGCGCGCTAGTAATAATATAGTACACTATAAAAAACACACGGAGCTGCATTGTGTCCTGACAAGAAAGCGGTTACAAACAGTTCTTCCGTGTATGTGTGTGTCTTACCACGGTAACGCTAGAAATGGGCACAATGGAATAATAACAAATGCCTAGTTCGATTATTTAAATCTAAATCCGACTAATTACTTTTTACTTTATAGGCTTTCTACCGGAACATACGCGACATAGATCGGCTAACGTGAAAAATACGAATAAATCGATTATTAAACTAACTATTAATTCTGACTGTTCTAAAGACTAAAACGAATAATAAGCCAATAAACAATATTCTAATTTCAAAAAAAGTACCCGTAAAGAAAACCGAAGTAGAGGTTGCATCGATAAAATGTAGATAAAATATTATTTTTAAATAATTTAAAATAAGTTTACGAT
The DNA here is from genome assembly GCA_032883995.1 of Coronaproctus castanopsis. Taxonomy (NCBI): domain Eukaryota; kingdom Metazoa; phylum Arthropoda; class Insecta; order Hemiptera; family Monophlebidae; genus Coronaproctus; species Coronaproctus castanopsis. The sequence goes on from CM065052.1 coordinate 153,332,043, forward strand.
TAGTATTTTATTTCATTCGTATCTTAAATAATTGTACATTATTTAATCCACCTTCAGCTTTCTGCGACTAAGTACTCGTATGCTATCCTATTATTTTTTGTTCAATAATAGTTATCGATGTATCATGCGTAAGTGTTAATCGATTGTTCCCGTTTTACAATGATAAGAACAACTTTCCAATAATATAAAATCGAAGAATGCATTAGATTATATCCGTTTTACATTTATTTATGAAAATTAAAAAATTCGAATTTAACTTTTTTAAATCTCAGTTCTTTTCCAACCGAAGAATTTATTTTTCGAAATTAAATTTATTCGAAAATGTCACACCTATTCGAGCGCTTGTTTAAAACGGTATTATTTTAAAGTATATTCCATTATGTTAGTTTATATCATGAATTTGGAACGAATACTTATTCGTAGTAATATATTAACACACATGTCGAATCAATAATTTAATTATTTTCACATGCGAAATAACCGCGAAAATTTTAAAACGTTCGAACATCTGTATTTTAACTTTTTGTATATTTATACTTACGAATACATTCTAATTTTCGAAAATATGCGTTTTAAATTAATAAATTATTATTATTTAAATTAATATGCTATATACAGCGACTAACGGCTAGAGGCACAGAGGAAAATAAGTATTAAATTAAATCATACAATCCGGTATCATGTAGGAAGAGGATGAGTTAGCGCAGAGACGTTGTTATCGAGCAGTAGCTGTAATGAAGATGGGAAACCGTAGTATGATCTCTGTAGGCTATTAGTGAATTTTACACTATTAGTGAAATATTGTAATTACTTAAATTATGATAAACACCTGCAAATTATATTGATAGTCGGTAAAAACAGAAAACCGCATAAATGTCATATATTCGAGTACTTGTTTAAAGTAAATTATTTTAAACTATATTCCATTATGTTATTTATATCATTAATTTGGAAGTTTCTAATGTAATATATTACACACGTTTCAAACCAATAATTTAATTATATTCACACGTACGTATATGAAGTAACCGTGAAAATTTTAAAACATTCAAACATCTGTATATTACAGATACATTCTAATTTTTAAAAATAATGAATTTTACACCATTAATGAAAACTTGTAATTACCTAAATTATAGTAAAAACAACCTGCAAATTATATTAGTATTCGATAAAAACAGAAAAACATATTGTATTACAATAAATGTTACCTAAAAAATCGAATAATTCATAACTTATAAACCAATTAAAATTAGTAATTTGTAGTATACTAACACTATATTACGCGTTCAATAATCGAATAACGAATAGAAATTATCTAAAGCTACTAACAGAAAGTAACTAAATATAAGTCGCCAATAAGCGACTAAATTGTTTTCATAGTATTAATCTGACTAAATACGACTTAACAACTAACTGCGTCCAGCCGACTAATATGTCAATAAACAACTATTTTATTTTCAAAAAATCGTTCGATTTTATTATTTGTAATTTTTCATTAAAATAATTTGTAATTTACATTATTCATCATTACTTTTCAAATGTTTTACACTTCTTATTACACTTGAAAGATCGTGTATATTATTTTATGCATTTTTATGTTTTATAAAAATTGTTGCCAGTTAGGACAATTAAATTTAAAACGAACAATATTTAAAGTATAAACAGCTGTTTAGACTAAAATGTTATTGTAATTAATTGAAAAGATTTAATGATTTATAATTAGTACATTACATTGGGACATTGCATATGAGGAAAACATTGAATATATGTTTTATATTGTATGAAATGAATGTGATTTAAAGAAAATCGATGAATTAATCGATTTTAAAGAAAAGATATTACTGATTAGTCCATTATGCCTATGACTAGGTAACGTCATGTTATGATTGCCTTGTACGCTACTTACACTGTACAATAAAATGTGTATAGATAAATAGTCGCCTACCTCCAATACGGAGACTGCGCTTGATGATGATTATATATATATATATATATATCGCAGCAAGAGCAAGGAAAATGGAATTACCATTTAACCGAACAAGAAATATCTATAATAAAAGAACGCTCTTTAACAAAATTACTTTATTATAACACGAGTGCTTATATGCATCGGAATGCCTTATACTCAAGGTGGGAAAAGAATTAGAAACGATTGAGAAAAAAGAGAGAAAAATTATGAGAAAAATACTTGGCCCTAACATTGTGAACGGAAAGATATTTCTTAAAAGTAACAAGGAGATATATGAAAAAGTAGAGAAGATTACAGAATCCGTGACAAAGAGGAGAATGATGTTTTATGGGTACGTTAAGAGAATGGACGCATATAGGCTGACTAAACAGACATTTAACTTTTTTGACAGAAACTGTAAAACAAGACTTGGATGGTTTCAAGAAACTAAGAAAGATATGAAACAAATGAAGATTTCGGATAAAGATATTGAAGATAAAAACCAACTGCGAAGAAAAATTAAGGAATTTCATAACTTTCTGGAAACCAACAGAACGAACGCGGGTAGAAAATGGTATGAAAAACGAAAAGAAGATCAAAGCTTAAAAATTAACTGGAAGAAAAAGAAGGTAAAAAACAACGGGTTGAAGAAACTAAATCAAGAAGAATGTCAGCAGAAAATCAAGAAAAAACTGGTGCCAAATGGAGTGAACAAAGAAAACAGTTACACAGTGAGAAAATGAAGTAACATTGGAGAAGAAAGAAGAATTTCAGTCTCTGAGTTTGTTGTTTTACGTGGTCCTCATTGACCGAGATCGATAAATAATATAATATTATATATATATATATATATATATATATATATATATATATATATGTAAATTTTTGCATTTGAAATAATGATCTTCATAATATTGAAATAGTATTGTCCGTTGAACGTGTTTAATAATTTAGTTCAACTATAAATTATTGATTCGGTTGTGACAGTACTAGTCTGAAAAAAAAAAAGCAAAGGTTAGAGTTAAATTATTTTTTAATTATTTGACGCATTAAAAAAAATACATTTAACATCACATGAACACTGTGGAAATGCGACGGGGGAAAATGAAGAAACATCTCCTGTTGGTTTGCCTCGAATGCGTCTTTTAGGTGCCCATTATTAATTTTTACATTTGCAGCGATCGTCTGGAGACGTCCCCTAACAACTTTTAACTTTCTTTCCTTTCTTGTGAAACATATTAAATTAATATATACATGCACTTAGTCTAGGTGCACATTTTTCCTACGATGATTTATTACTGCAATGGTGAAGCTTTAAAAATGTTAAAGTTTGGTTACTAATTGATCTGTTCCATTATATCGCTAAAATCGGAATTACTATGATTTAACAGTATCAGTAAGGCTACAAGTTATATAATTGTCGGAATGTGCGATATTATATTCGTATAAATAATCTTCGAATAAGTGACCCTTTATTGAATTGTACGTTAAAAAATTAGATGCGAATTTTTTTTTCAATATTTGGGAGAAAATCACTCAGATATTTTTCAATGTTTGGGAACACGTTTTTTTTTACCACACCATTATATTTATTCCGCTGTGATTCTTTTTAATGAATTTGCGATATAAATTTATATTATTTTTAATGGGAAACATATTAAGGTTTTCGATATTTTTTAACGAATTCGTGATCTAAATTTATAATGGGGAATCTTGGGCCAGAATTGATGAAATATTTAAGGAAGAATGTTTTGGGATTTTTGGACATTCTGTTAGGAGGTGGTGAATTGTAATCGGAACGTCGCATCTATCACAGGTTGGTGGGACTAATTTTTGGAATATGTGTCCATGTGTAAGTTGCGTATGACCGATCCGGAGTCGACACAGCACCACCTGATCCCTTCGGTCTTCAGGTTGAAACTTCCATTCGCGAACTGACGGTTTTATTGTGTGCAGGTGTGATGTACTTTTATATAGGCGCACAATCTTCATATAACTCTGTACAAGGCTTTCCAATGCCTTCTTACGGTTGCATTGAGCGTGCAACCACCAACCACTATAATTAGGCGTTTCAAAGCATTTTTAAAAGATTTTTAACTTTTTATAATACATTCTTGCAGAATATATAATTAAACTTTGCTTATTTATTTTAATCTTCATAAAATAATTAGAACTTATAACTATTTTATTACATCATCAATTTTTACGCTGTTCTGGATATTTCTGGTGGTCGTGCAGCCATGCAACCTTTATGTACGAGCCGCCACTGGAATATGGTACCCTAAACCGTCTACATGCGAGTCATACAGCCGTATCACACAATTATCTTTATACCAAAAGCCCTCCACCAATAAACTTCCCCTATGCATTTAACAGAACCAACAGTCAGACAATTAATCTACAACTGCCAAACACTCACACCACACAGGTTAAAACACAAAATACAGGGCCTGATACACAAAATACTCTCAAACAACCCTCAATCAATAGGTAGCATTCTAGCTTTTGTAAGAGATGTTGTAATAATTCTGGTAGTTACAAACGGCATATGGAGATTTACATAATATTAAAAAAAAAAAAAAAAAAAAAAGTAGTAACAAGGTGAGTAAAATGGAGGAATGCAGGGTTCATGAGATGTTGAAGAATATCAGAATAAAAGCTTTTAAGAAAAGTCAGTCAGTTTTGAAGTTTTAGTAGACTGAAATTGAGTCTTAAAATTTGTAGTTCGTCAGTTAGTTGGTGAAGAACAAGGGAGTTAGAAAAATTATTTAGTTCTTTTCTTTTAAGGCTGAATTAGTAGAAGGAAAATATGGTTCGGGAATTCGAATTTGGAAATCAGATAAAAACTATAATGCTCATCAAGTTTATCATTGAGAAGATTGCTGAAACCATCATCGAACCGGATATTTCAAACCGGTTTAGTTTACTGTGTAAATTTAAACTTAATATTTCTAAATGGATTAACTATATAAAAGTTTTATTTTTATACGTTTATTTTCTTATATATAAAAGTATATCGTTGTAATTATTCGAAATTTAAATAGAATTCTCTGCATATAATTTTTATCTCGATGAATTAGGAAATAAATTAAAAATTAAATTAAATTGTTATTTTTATATATATATATATATATATATATATATATATATATATATATATATATAGTCGTTATTATATCGTAAAAGAAGATAGAAAAGAAAACAAGAGAGTCTATTTAGAAAGAAAGTGAGAGAAAGCTAAAGAGAGTGTATATACATATATATAATATAATTATACAAGGATCGTAAACGTATAGTAACGAAGTCTGTAGATATCCATCAGGAATGTATTAGGGACCTCGCTATACATATATATATAAAACGAACTTACACCGAAGTCAATTTTTTTTAATCGCTTGATTTTTCCCCTACCCCGTTTGTACGAATTCGCGAAAACGTTTAACTGCAAATTGGTTTCATAATAAAAGGAACAATTTTTAATAATAATAATAATAATAAAAAGTAGAGAAAAAAATCCCGGTAACGTTGTACTATGTTTCGAGGTTTTAATGTTTTTAAAGAAGCTTTTTTCTTTAGTTCAGTTTTGGTTTAATTTAGTAAGTAATCTTTTATAGAGATACCACGGTAAGCGTTAAAACGGTTATTTCGGACGCGTCTTCTACTAAATGCTTATAAAACGTCAAAAAAGAAATTATAATAATGATGATGATGATGATAATAAAAATGAGAACGGAAAAAGAAAGGAAGAGAAAAAAATAGCTGGAAAAATTGTGACGACTTAGAATGCGGGCAATGCGGTGATGGGTAGTGGATGAAATAAAATTTAGTACGAGAAAAAGGATTGATGGTGAAAAGCGGAGAAATAGACAGGACTCGCATTTATGTTTAAATCGGGCGTATCCGAGCGTTAATATCATTAAAAGCTGCCGCTTATAGTTATCGTCGGTCGAGTATGACGATACACACACACTTACATATACGCACAAAAAAATACGCACTACAACTACACTAATCTAATAATAATAATAATAATAATAATAATAATAATAATGATAATGATAACAATAATAGTAATAATAATACTGTAAGGCGGTTAAAACGATTTCGGAGAATATTTTACGAAAATTGAATTTTATATCGACCACCACCACCGCACCTCCGCTAGTTGCGCTAACAATTTAAACTATTCGTGCTTACGTTCTGGAAGGAATTTCTGTTGTAGTCGTCTGTGAGCATCTTTCGATAACAGAGAGTGTCGTAATGATAATGACGAACTACGTTTTTAATTATTATCGCACGGTTGCTTAAGCAGCGCGTTACTCGAAAAACTATTAAGTTAATTAGCCGCATCGATCAATATTTATCGAGATTATACCTGAGGAAAAAGGTTATTCTTTTTAGGTTTTCAGTTAGTAACACACACCTCTATCGAATAAAATCAAAGTTAGGATATTGGATGACAGTACACCAAAAAAAAAAAAAAAAAAAAACAGGCGTCAGGTAGCGGCTTTAACTAGACTACGCCTGGGACATACATTGCGCACGTCTCGACATCTATTACGCGGAAATCCTCCACCTGTCTGCTCAACGTGTAACGAACAACTCAGCTTACACCGCATATTATTAGAGTGCAAAAATTACGAAAAACAAAGGTTAACCTACAAACTAACGAATTATAAAATAGACACCCCACTACTGGATAATATATCGAATACTTGTTAAAGTTTATTGCAACCACCGGAATAACGCAATATAAACTCAACAAGAGACGCAAATGATCTTAGCAATAAAAAAAAGGGATATATATATATATATTAAAATAAATTTAGGAGGTTCCCATTAACTCGGAAGTTCGAATGGGACATCGACCAAATGATTTATCCTAATCCGAAGCTCGATATAACGAAGCGGCTGTCGCCCCGAGTATGTCAATACTAAGTGATTTGTCATTGCCTGTCCCAGTTTCTTAACCGACAATTTGCCCCGGATAGATGAGTTGGTCGCAGGTCTTTTTATCATTAAAATTCTCGTCTCTGATGGGATACATATATCTGACGGTCGTAATATAGTGACATCGAAACGACAGCTTCCTAATTTATCGCCTACATGCCGATCTTCGGCTTCATGAGCGCATTTCGGGAATGGTATCTATGTTACAGCACTTATTATATGCGTCTCCATCTAGTTGGTGTGCTCTCTTTTGGTCGTACAAACATTTACTTTCTCCAAAACTATCGTCGTTTAGATTCCGTCGTGTGTACGCATTAGTTGTACCTGAGCTCTGTTGATAATCTACGAATTATGATAATTTCTCTTAAGTGAGATGTATTAGCGCGTTTTTTCGTCCACGAAAATCTACGAAGTTATTTATATATATATTTTTTTAATCTATATCGGTCCACTGCTGGACGTAGGTCTCCCCAATCAATAAAGCCTAATCTCCCGTGCGGGCCAGACAAATTGGGAGATACATACAACACACTGACACCCATCCAAGTAACGTTGTTTAACTTCGGCAATTAGACGGAAAGCCGCCGTACTCGACACGCTATGTCCGTCAGCATATATATATATATATATATATATGAATAAGTAACCTTTATTTAATGCAACTTACATAATTCAATTCAATTCAATAAAGTATATTTATGTTTTTATACATCAGCAAATAATAAGTAAATAAAAAATGCGCATACCGAGCAGCGTTAATGCTCTTACTACGCGTCTTAGGAAATAGTGTACAAAGAAATCTTAAAATTTATTTTATAATTATACAATAATTATACAGGGAAATACACAACTAAAAATCCTGAGTAGCCGAAAATAGAGAAATTAATTAATTATAGTTTGATCTTAATAGTACATTAAGGATATGGGTAAAATTATACAAATTATATTAAGGTTAAACAAATAAATAAGAGGATAGAAGAGAGAAATACTGATACAATAGATTACATGAGGATAGAGACTTATTAATAACGACTTAAGTAGTTCGACAATCTGGTGCTAGAGAAGTGAATGTTTAATTCTTTTGTGTTTATATTTTTTATATTTTCTGATCAGCGAGTCGCGAGTATAGTTTCCAATTTGCTGTACGATAGGGTAATGGCTAGTCAGGCATTTGCTGTAGAACCTATCTGCTTGTTCCTGTACTAGCTCAGGAATAGTACGCTGATGAAGAGCTGCATGCGTGTCAGTTATCTTAGTATAGTAAGGGGCATTAAGTACAATACGCAGACATTTATTTTGAACAATTTGTAATTTATTTAAGGTGGAATTACTAACACCGGACCAAATTGGGCAAGAGTATAATAATATCGGCAGTATGTATGCTTATTAGTTTGTTTTTAATACTAACTTTAGAGCGTTTGTGAAAAATGGGGAAAATTTTATATAATCGGGAGTGCGCTTTGTCCGTGATGTGTTTAATGTGTTCATGGAACGATAGTCGCTTGTCCATTGTAAGACCAAGATATGTTACACGAGGTTTCCACGGTAGTTGCCTGTTGCTTATTTCAATGTGGTGAGTTATTTGCGGCCTGCGTCTCGTAAATAGTATAGCTTCTGTTTTTTCGGTGTTAATTTTAATTCTCCACTTTGTGTAATATTTGTATATTTTGTAATAACTTTTGGTGAGTCTGTTTGTTATTGTATCGATTCGATAGGAAGCTGTAAATAGAGCAGTATCATCGGCGTAAAGAGATGTATCAACATCCCTCAGCCGAGGCAAATCATTAATATATAAAATATATATAGGAAGGGTCCCAAGATACTACCTTGTGGAACTCCAGCTGTTAGTGTTTTAGTACTAGAGTAGGTATTATTTACCTTAACAATAAACTGCCTATCAGTTAGATACGATTTCATGATCATTACAAGTTGCTTGGGAAAGCCATAATGAATCATTTTGTATATTATGCCATTGTGCCACGTAGTGTCAAATGCCTTTTCTACATCTAACAACAATAGTCCAGTATGTTTGTTCAGGTTAAACTGATCAAGAATGTGATCAGTAAGGCTAGCTGCATGACGGTTGAGAGTTGGGGTCTGAATCTAAACTGGGTTTCGTTTATAATACTATGTTCATCTGAGAATTGTTTTAATCTTTGAAGTATTACTTTTTCAGCTATTTTACTAATGTTACTGATTAAACTAATAGGCCTTATATTTTTGGGTAACGAACTATCTTTCCCCACTTTTGGAATGGGAATAACAATTGAAGTTTTCCATATTTTAGGGTAATGACCAGTGATTATAATAGCGTTAATTATATTTGTCAAGTATACTATGGCTATTTTAGGCAGGTTCTTGAGCATTAATGTGTGTATTAAGTCTTGTCCTGTGGATGACTTGCATTTAAGTCTTTTTATGAAATAATTTATTTCTTTTGGTGTGGCGAGCTTAATTAATGAGTCAGATGCTGGCGGAGCGCTACAATATTTACGCACAGTGAGATCAACTTTTTTTGTATGAGGAGAGGGTTGTGTTTTGATTATGCACTTGATAGTAATGGTGAGCTAAGAATTCAGCTTTATCTTTATCAGAATATGCAATATATTTATTGTGCGTTATTGGCGGAATATTAACATGTACGCGCGCGAAATTCTTAACTTACATAATTGTTTATCAAAATAAAGGGAACCACCCCAGCAAAGATTCTTCCTACCTGATGCTATTTATTTCGGTTTATTCAGTGCCGTTTTGTAATTTCTGTTTCCCAGGGATTTTTTTTTCAATCATCCCCATGACGTGTATAGTCGTGACCTTGTATTTTTTCAACGTGCTACGAGCCAATTTCGTTAATCTCTTCGTCGGTTAGTTATTTATAACAATAAGTATATATCATTTTAAATAAATGTATGGCTTATTTATTTCGTCCTGTGAATCCGAGTTATTGACATTTTATTAATTAGTTACCTTTTTATTTGCTATATATTCTACTGACGACGCGTGCTTAACAAAATTCCGTCGTGAATGTCAGGTTTATTAAGTCGTGAAAGTATGAAACCAATTTATTAATAATTTATTTTATTGGATATAGAGTTTATTTGTTTATTTTTCACGTTTATATTTAATTATATACATATATATATAAATAGCCGTAGTCGCCTTTTTGTTTTTTAATAAAATTATTAATTATAGGAATTATTTGTTTCTGCCAGTATATATCTTATCTTATCTCATATATATATATATATATATATATATATATATATATATTTCTTCTGTGCGTGTGTATGTCGCTGAACTCCTCCTAAACTACTGGACCGATTTTAATGAAATTCTTTGGTGTCTTCAGGTAGATTTGAGAATGGTTTAGATTTACAATTCGGTTCAATTAAAATTGTTTATTACTATATAAATTTTTTAAAATTTCCGAACAATTTCGCCTCTTCAAATAGCAGTTTCTGTATAAGATCTATCGTAATAAAGCGAAAAAAAAATTTAAACCTAAGCCGAAATTTTAGAAGGAACGGTTTTACATACGATTTTTTTAAATTTCACTTTTTTCGCAATAATTCGCGAACTATTCGAAAATTGGGAAAATAGTTTAAACAAAAGATATGCGTCTAACGATGGTGTTGTCGTATTTTTACACTAAATACCCAACGAAGAAATTTGAGGTCAAAGGGCTTAATGGCCCATTTTTAAGACCCCATGGTTCGAGTTGACGTTAGACAAAGGTAGACTTGGAGATCTATCATTCGTGTAATAACGTAAACGTTACAGAAATTAACCAGTAACGAGAAATTGCGAGTTAAAAATCTAACTTTCGATTTTGAAAACATTTTCGAGTAATTTGTGATGGGCCGATTGTACAATAGCATGGCATATCTTGAATTATAATACGATGTAGCCTTACCTTGCGTACTTCCTATCACCCCAGAATCAATAAATGTATTAACTTATTACCTGAATTAAATATAATTTTTTATTTAGTTCAATAAATCTACAAAAATTAAAAAGTATCGGCATATCATTTAAGGTTCTTTACAAATTTGTTAAGTGTTTTGTATAATTCCTAATTCTCCATCAGTATTTTTTTTTATTAAATTCAGCAAATAAGTTAATACATTTATTCATTCGGGATATATATTATATATATATATATATATTCTTAAAAATAAATTTACTTAAGTATCACACTATCTTTGACTGGATCTCGCACATATGGCGACCTCATTTTTCGTCTAAAAAATAAGTATACATCTCTCAGAAATTTGCTAAACGAGTAGCAAAACTCCGAAATATACATTTTGAAAAACGCTAATAGCCGCACTCGGGCTAGCTAACCGTTTCAGTTACAGTGTTACCTACACTTGTACGTAGATGAATTTTTAATAATGTTCTATTACGATAACGGAGAAGCGTATTCGGATGACATCGGTAATTCGGATGACTGAATGCGTCTGATGTAATTCTTCTCCACCTAACGACTTTATCCATCGTAGCGCTCGCGGCTTCTTGTAAATCTAAGTCACCGATCGAGAGCTGTTCCTCGACTTCTTTTTCCATCTATCTTCCCGATTAAGTGTAATTTTTTTTCGCGCGATATGCCCGTAATATTTAAATTGTTTTAGCGTAGAATGTCTTAATTCTGAATATATTCGTATAATACAATACGTAAAAAATACTTAAAGTTATCTAAAAAGGAAATCATTGTATTAATTTCTTAATCTTAAGATTTGTAGACACTTAATTTGAAATGTCAGAATTATCTAAATATATATTTTTTTTTATGTTACTATATTCCCCGGTACACATCGTGTTGTATTTATTTGATATATTTCATTCTTGGGCTTCATCTTGACTTTTTTCCTTCTGCGGTGCCTTTAATTATTTCTGTTAAACGTTCATTGTGTCTAAACATACGACATATCCATTGGTATTTTAATTTTCCTAATCAGCTTCTATTTTCACGAATTAATCTACTTCTTCGTTACTAATTTATCTCTGTCCGCGTTATTCTTTCAATTCTTCTCTAACGCTGCAGGTTTCCAACGCTTTTCAAACTGGCTTTGCGTTATCTATCGTCCCGGCTTCTGAACCCTAAGATAAAACGCTCGGTACGAATTTATCAATTTCCTCTTAATTTCTATAATCGTGCATATTGATTTAATTATATTTCTTATTAATCTTAAATCTACAATTTTGTGCCTTTTTCTTTTCTGAAGCCGTACTGACCTTCGCTTCAGTTTGCGCTCTATTTCGTTATCGATTCTACCGAGCGGAATTTTTCTTCGAAGCATGCGGAAGGAGACTTATTATTCTGCGTTCTTCATTCTTAAGCGTTCCTTTCTGTTTTTAGATATTATTGGCTTACTTAACGCTAAAGTCTGTTGAGAGCTCAGATTTTTCATATAGTCCTTTTATTAAATCGTATATTTTAGTTGTTTCATCTGAGGAGACTTTAATAGCTAGGTACTGATTTTCTCAAGTTCTGTTAGCATTATTCTTATCATTATCTACTGACACGTTCTCCATTGAACTGCCTGTTTAGTTCTCGTTTAATATCTTCTTTTTTATATAAGTCCTCCATACATCTCTTCCCATCTATCGTTCCATTTTCGTTTAAAATTCTATGCGTTTCGTTCATAAAAAATTACCCTAGTATGATTATATATGTTTATATGCGCGCTTTCCAGACTTCATTTTTTTTTAATGGTTTTTCCACCTCTGTCGAATTTCTAAATATGGACGATGGAAATTGCAACTAAATATATCCGAAAGCGATTATTAGAAGACGTCCATACTACCTCTGCTCGAAATAAATATTAATTCCAAACGTGCTCCGAAGAAGTTCGTTATTTTCTCGATAGAAGATTATTTAATGAACATACTAAATATGCGATAGACAAAGTCTACGAAGCAATACTTTTTCCGATATTTAACGGAAAATCGGGCCTTACCGGATTAAATAAAAAATGACCCTATACAACTGTTATTCGTCCAAGATTTTCCTGTATGGTCTGCTAGCTCTTATAGTACGTATAACAAAAAAAAGCTTCATATAGTACAAAATTATTGTTGTCGAATTATATTAAAAATGCAACCCGTTATACAAAAATGTCATATTTACAAGAAGTTATCGGTAATAACTATGATACGGCACATCTCCGTGCACGATTACTAAGTATATAAGCACCGTAGAATTAAAGAGTAGATTTTTATAAAAATTATTTTCTTACTCGTAATTAATAAGTATCGATTGTAAATTGTAATTATCTGATTTTTTACGGGTTAACTTAAGTATTTTTTTTTTTGTCTTTTTCTCTCATCTTAGGGGTTTTTTCTATTTTGCAGGTTTTTTTATAGTGAATATTAAAAATTTAATTTATCAATTCTAAAAAGTAGATTAAAATTAATGAAATAAATATCTTCTTGTTCTTAGCATAAGTTTACACACCTCTTTTAATGCTTTTATCTAATCTATAGAATCCAACCGATTCAAATTCCTTTCATTTCCTCACAAACGCATTCCAGTTTTCGAACATTATTAGAGATTCTTTAATCGATATAGTCGGGTACGGTATTATCCGATCGCGTTATATATTTTCTTTACTTCTGTCATCATCATAATAATCGTTAGTCGGCGTATACATTTATATTGTCCCTGAGGCTTTTTCTATCTTAGGTAAAAATTATTTCAATTCATTAACGTACACGAAATATTACTTTGCGCAGTTTCTCGAGTCATATTCTACCGCGTACTCGAAAACCGAACTATAAATACGATTACCGAAATTTATCATTTTCCGTTCAAATCAATAGCGAGCAAATCGTTCGAGATAAAACTATAGTCATTCGAAAAATTAAACAACAAATAATTAAAAATAAAAATTTAATTCGGAACGTAATTAGTAAAATATGAAAACTCGCAAAAAAAATATATATGTGTGAAATTATTACGCGCGCGATAAGAGTCTTCCAATTAACGCGACCGTGTTAACACGAACGTCCAGCAGTGAATTAGGCGCATCGTGATAATAATTAATTCGGGTGTAAAATAATTGAAAATAGATTCAGAGGGAAATTAGGACGTTAAAATTCGACGTATTTCTGAGATAAATAATTAGGCGGGTTTTTTCTTAAATTACGCCTCGGAATAAAAACGCTAGTAGCTTATTTTCGCGAATAACTTCGAAATTATTGCACGTTAATTATTATTATCATCAAATCAAATTTATTCCATTATTATCATCATCAAATCAAATTTATTCCATTATTATCATCAAATCAAATTTATTCCATTATTATCATCAAATCAAATTTATTCCATTATTATCATCATCAGATCAAATTCGATCGTTATGATGATTATTAAACAGAGTTATTCTTCGGTTAAATTTGTTGAACGTTGCGATTTTGTACAACTTAAACCGCGCGTCTGTTATAAATAGGCGAAATTAATTCCGAAATTATCCGAAATTTTGATTTATTGGACCATTTTCAGTTGTTTTGTCACGCAGCAATTTTACTCAATTTTACTGCGTATAATTTATTAACTATTTCCTCGTACGACGTGATTAATTACGTATATAGCCAGAAGAAGTTAAGTATATGAAATGGTTACTGTGAAGAAGGTACAGGTATAAGTTTCTTCACTATTTACACGTGTATATATACACACGCACACGCATATATGTATTTATTTATACCGAAGGTAGTTAATGCCTTTAAATAAATTATCAATTCGGAATGATAAATTTCGGAAACTGCACGGAAATCAATTTGTCACTTATGAAAGGCGCGCTCTCTCGATCCGTGTATTCCGCGTACGTAGAAATCGTATAATTGGCTTATGAGAGAGGTTGATGATATTTTTAATTTACACTTCATATTCAAAAACGATAAACAACCCTGACACGTAATTCGTTTCGACTGTGGTAAAATAAACGGGAGAAACCTAAAGAACGAATCGAATTATACGGTATGGCGTGCCAAAGCGACTTATCGAGCACGGAGCAACGCCCGGGGAAGATATTTCTGGCATTATCACATCTGGCGCCGAAATACGTATCTAATTCGCGATAACCTAAATATCCATGTTACGTCTTAATGAAGTACGTATGATAAACCGAATAGTTCTTCCATAGATTTCAGTTATAAAGCCGAATATTCGAGCAATAAATTCAATCCTTTGCTAATCCTATCGAACGATTACAAAGAAAAAGTAAGAAACCCACTTTCGCTAATTCTGAATAGAGTTTAACAATTCGAAATATCGATTCTTCTTATGCGAGCGTTGGCTGTCGTGTATGTGTCAAAACTTCTTTTCTCTGACTTCTTGCACGAGTTTCTGTATTGACCATGTTTTTTCGTCTTCCTCGACTTATCGACTTATCTACATATCCTTTTATATTTGTCTCGTCTAATTACACGGCCGAAGTAAGTTTCCGTTGAATAAGATTTTATTAACCTTCTCTAAATTTTGGCCATCTCTAGAATTTTCCGATTTGATGTCTTGTTTATCAATTCCAGTCGATTTATTTGCATTTTGTTTAATGTTGCCGCATCAATTTAATATAATAACATCGGATATATGTAGCACTGCACAGTGTTATCGATTAGAACGTCGATAATACACGCTCACGACGATAAGAATTAACCGATTCCTTAATCCTGAGTTTCAACTGTAATACCACTCTCTCCGTCGCTAAATCTAAATGTCTAATTGGAGTAGGCACGAAGTTCAATGTGATGAAATCATTTGGTAAAATGCCTGTACTGTAAATTTGGTTAAATAAATTTAATATTGTGGCGGTAAGCCCTTCATCAATTCGCAAGGTAGCCGGTCTTCTGTTGCTTTGTTACTACTTCTGGCATTAGTAATAGCGGTTTGCAACTCCTATATTTTTATACTTGGTCCTATTTCTTCATCTTCCAGTCGACTCACACTTTCGTATAGATTTTCGATATATTTAATCCATCTGTCTCCAATTTCCAATTTCTTCGTCGCTTCAGCACCATATTTATTCTTGATTTTACGCATCTTTCGTGTGTATTTTTTGTATTGCTTCATCGTGTTGTTTGTTTCTGTATGCTTTTCTTTCATATTACGACTGCTGTTCAGTTACTCGTATACTTATCCTGCAATCATTTGCCGTTCTCTTTTCTACATACTGCAATTACTTGTTTATTTAACGTCTTGTACAACCTCCCGTTCTATCTTTAACGGCTCTTCTTTTGTTAATTATATTTTTTAGATAATCATTTAACCGCAAGTTCTTAGTATTTCTTATATTATATGATATTGAGGCGGCGAGGATACTTTCTTTTAGATTCTTCGAATTATTTTCTACCGCTTCAGGTGTATCGCTTAATGCATCAATTTCGGTATGTTTTGTTTAACTTCTGTAACTTCCAGGTTCCCGTATTGTGTCCTTCTATTATTTTCTTCAATTTGATTTTGCAATTTAAAAAAGGTTATCTCCGAGCTCTAATCCGCTCCAGGATATGCGTGACATTTTTTCACTCTATTCTTATATCTTTCATTAACTTAAATTAAAAATCTATTTGATTCTCATATTTACCTTCCGGACTAGATCACGTATATTTCTCTTGTGATTCTTGAACCGAGTGTTACAGGTTTTAAAAGCATGACTATCAGCGAACTGTTCTCCGAAGCGCAATATTTTCTTACTGGTAAACTCCGGTTCTCTCAACTTATCTTTGCATTAAAGTGGCCAAGTACGAATATTATACCGCGTTTTGTTGTTTTTAAAGCTTCGTTAATTTGTAAAAATTTTCTAGTTCTTCGTCATTACTATTCGCGGTTGGTGCGTATGCTTGGATTATTATTACTTGACACGAGTAACAAACGTACACAATTTGACCAGTTTAAACCAATTTCAGTCACATCGATAATAATTTTATCATTACCGATATAATCTCGAGATGATTTTTTACGACGTTGTTTAATGGTAGTATTTTCTTCGTCGAAGTTTGGCGATTATCATAGCTACTAAACTCATCTCTAGAATTCTGACTTTTGCCAGAGAAAGCGAACTCCTAACGTACATATGAACTAGACACATGTCTCCTTACAATATATAATAACCCTGGTAGTTACAAACGGCATGTGGAGATTTGAAAAATAAAGTAGGCGTTTATCAGTGTCGAGATGACGGTACGCGTGAAATTTTAATACTTAATAAAATTCTACATTTTCTGGTGAAATGTCTCAATTTTAAAAATATTTAAATAGATACATTGAAAATTATCTAAAATCACCTAAAAACTCAATATGTATAGAAATTTATATAGCCGTTATTATAACCTATATGATTTTGTTAACTGTTTCAGTCGCGATGTCCTCTATACGGTAGGCGTGAAATTTTAATGACGAATAAAATCCTATATATTCCAGTTGAGGGGGAAATGTCTCAATTTTTAAAAAATTTATATAAACGTTCAAAGCTAATAAAACGGCTTTTATAAAACTACTTGTACTTCGAACTCTTAAAATGCATGATCGATGTAGTAGACAGATTTAATCGGAAAATTACGCGTAAGTAAACTAAATCTTTATCATTTTGTGGGGAAATATCGATTTAGCTCTTTTCTCGGAATTTTATTTCATTCGGCAAAGTGTGCATTTTAACGCAAAGGCGCGATAATTAAATGAAGTAGAGTCGGAGATATAAATGACTGGACGGAAAAAAAGAAAACCCAATGTAATAAATGGTAACCGCAACACAACCTGAGCGCAAATCTAATCATTGGCAAGTAAATTACCTTATTCATGCGTTTCTATGTAGCTTGTAAAGTAACCTTTTAAAAAGAAGTACCCTCGATAATATTAGTGGTATAGTAATAGCTTTTATACTTCGATATAACTCACGTATTATTGCATTGATATGTGTGTGTGTGTAAACGGAAAATTCGTAAAGATTCGGGGGAAAGATAAATACTACTTGTTGTTCGTTCTTTAATACAGCTGCCCCTTATACAAAGGTATACATAGATATATATATATATATTAGAGAGAGGAGTTGTTGCTTTTGGTCTTCTAGTTAAGTAGGTCTCCCATAATTCTACGCAACCTACTGAATTTTTCTTTCCTCCTTTAGCAGATAACGTAAAAGACAATGCACGCCTTGTATTCGTTAGATAATTTCCCCAAATGTATATTGCACGCACGTAAGATAGTGTGAACAGATGTGGAAGTCCGGGTAAGAAAGAGAACTGTATCACGTAGTTAAAGGCAGACATATAAATCAAAGCCACTTTTCTTTTGTAACAATGCAATACAACGTACCAATACACCGGCCAACTCGTACACACTTATATTATTATAAATACGCTATATTCGCGATTTCCTCGTTCCTCTTTAAATATTTCAACCGAAAGAGGTTTTGTGTGTGGTTACTGCACGTGATTATGATGAAAATATCTCCGCCTCGTGTCTGTGTGTATAGAGAATGTTTCAGATCATCTGTTAAATAAGGCATTATCGTACTACATATTTGAAATTGAAATACTTGTAACAGCAGATATGGTGTATAGACGTATAAAATAAAAAATATTGGCGGTAATAAAACGGACGTATATCGGAATATATATTCTTAGGCGAAAGTTTTATCGTTGCGATGGAAAATAAGATGGTGTTATCGTTTATTTCGTAAGTGTTACTCGGATAGAAGGAGACGAAATACCCTACCTACCCTAGGATATAGGTATAGATTTTTAGCTATGTAAGTTAACAGTATCAAACCAAAGTTAGAGGTTTTAATGCCATAAGCGCGCGCACCATTTACCTCCTATAACGTTGTTGTTGTTGTTGTTACTTCATCAGAAAGCGGATCAATATCCCTGTCGGAGTATTGCTGTTCTCTAACAAAATTGCTTACACCCTTTCTAGCGTTCTGTCGTAGGAAGATGGGGCAATAATTTTTCCTCGACGTGCTTTACCGCAAGTAATAATAATAATAATAATAATAACAATAGCGTGTCCGTGTATTTTCGTGGACTGCTATTCTCGAGTATTCGCATTCTCGTTCTATACCGCAGTTTGTTTTAATTTCAACAGTTACTCCACCAGCATTCCTATTTTCTACGTACAGACTTTCTTTCTCATATTCGTAATAGTTCTGGATATTAACGTAAAGCAGTTTCCCCTGTTCGCCTTCGTGTTGAACGAAATAGATGAATCGATCGAGATGAAATAATTTTACTTCGAGAATATGAGAAGGACGACAAAAAGCAAAGACGGCATAACGAACATTTTCGATTGGAAATTATTTTTTTTTTTTAATAGCCTCGAAGCTAAAAAGAAACGTTGGATGTGAAACAAGCATCCTGGCATTCGGATATTTTATATGAATTGCGAAGAAAGTCATCCTCTGTGCCTTGTACCTTGTGGAACGTGCGTTAAAATTTCACTATATTTATTCCATATCGGCCGGTGTACAACGAGATAGTGTATATTCCGCTACTTTACATGGTTGTTCGCTGCAGATTTTCCGGACGGAGGAGATGTCAGCACTGCTATGTTCGCTGACGACACGACGCTTGTAGATAAAGACCGTATATTAACGAAACTACAAATGGTTTCGAGTGAAATTGAAATGCGACTAAAGCGTCAATGCGCTCGGATTACGTTTACGTTAAGGAATTTAGTCTGTCCTGTTGAGCATATTAGTATAAAACGCGAACAATTAGACACGGAACGTGGAGGTTTGTATGTTCGGCAATTCAGAGACTTAACCGTTGCAAATAAATTATTAATTCGTAAAAGCTATCATAAAGCCTGTGTAAGGTCTCGTGTTGTGGCGCTAAAAATATTCGTGTAAATAAAATACAGAGGTTGCGAACTAACTTTGTTATGTATTGATTAATTTCAGAGGGCGTAGCAAGGTAAATATCTGTCGGAAGAGTTGGAATAAGTAGTTGAGACCTAACATTAGCCTTATAGTAATGAGTACGTGGAATTATATCATGACCAGAGCCCATATCAGAGAAGTGAGAAGTCAGTAATTCAAGATTGATTTACAACTATATTAAATATTAGGCGAAAAGATCAGTTTAGGGGCATACTTGTAGTAAAAAGAAATTAGAAACTTAAAAAATGATGTTAATGATACATGTAGCGAGATTATCGATGTAGAAGATAAAAAGGTGTTTGTGCGTTATGGATAAAAGAAGAATAATATACAAACAGGTTTTAAGATGGTAAGATAGAATAACGAAGTTCGTATAAAATAGAAATCGCTAGCAAGTATCGAAGTACGGCATCGCCTTATGGGATTTTGATGTAATCGAGAAATGATACCGTCACATTAGGATATTTACGTAATGATGATATTCATTCGAATCTGCGGATAGCTATTGTCAAAGATGTCAGTAAGAGGTTTATTAAAGTACACGATAAACGATTACATTGTAAATGCGGAAACAATACAACTGCTAGAGGATGTGACATCACACGTCTTAAACGTATGCGCTAGATTTAGTCATGTAAATTTATCCAAGTCTCCAGACTTATTCTAATTAAATTAATTATCAAGCATTTATCGATGTCGTATTTAATTTAACAATTAAGATTGTATCTTTGAATTTATCAAAAAAACAAAAAATCCGCAATAAAAATAAACTTAATCTCCTTAACCTATCATTTCTGGAATAGTACTTAAATCGTCATAACGCGCGCTAATAATTTTATTAATTTTAAACGTATCACATCTAGTATTTAACTGAATATCTTATTAATATATCTGCAAATAATACAAAATTCTTAACCGCTAATTCAGTTTTTAATCAAATTTACGGTTTAGTAATTCGGTTTAAGCTATTTTTAAAAGTTGTCGTAAACGGCATTACTTTTGCTTTATGAAAATTCTACTAAATAGAAACAGTCGAGTGTAAAAATGACGGAAAAACACAAATTGAAATAATCTTGACGTTTATTGGCATATTTTAGTTTTTTTTTTTACATTTTAGACAATTACGAGTTATCGCGTTAGTTTAATTTTATTTTTGTAACTTATCTCTTTATATGATATCGCATGTTCCTGTTTGTGGATCACCGAGTAATTTTCCTAGTATACGATATTTTAGTATTCGTCTCCGCATTTGTCAGATTTCGTATAATCATCGTGCCAAGTTATAGGGATCATCAGCAGTGTAGTTTGCGACGCATGTAATATTGAAGATAATAACGAATATCAGATTTTATCCTGTTTCAAAACATAAAAATAGAGAGAGATCTGTCTCAAATTTTATCGACAAGTATCTACTAATACAAGTTGAAGAACTTATTCTAGATCCTACCTGCTCGGATGCGCTTTTCGTCTTAAAAATTCGATATGTTTTCGTATTTTAATTCTAATCTATTTACTGCTAGACGCCCGAAATATGGAGTGACCCAGAGAAGACGGACAGTTTTGTTTGATTTTCGAATAACTTAAAAACAATTCGGCAAAAACTTTTTGATGAAATTTTATTTAAAAATAAGATAACGAAGGATTCATAACATCGTTCATATGTCCACAATTTGCAACAATACATTCATTCAGTGTTTTTAAAACATTTTCGAGCACTTTGAAATTTCTTCAGATATCCGGGTTTTCAGATGTTCCCGATTTCGTGTACGGGTGTTTCGTAAACGCGGCACTTAAGAGGGGTATTCCCGCGGAAAAAAAATCGCGTAACTTTAAATTCTTTTCGAAACTCTCTTTGCATTCAAGTCGAAAATAACGTTTCCTCCTCGTTATAAGATACCGTGATAATTGAAACGGGAGAAAAATGAATCTCTCGTCTGTACGCTAAACGTGGACACGCGGCTTGCATTATATATATTTATTATATAAAAGAAGTTTACAACGATTACGTATTTATGCTGTTACTGCTTAAAGAATGACCTATATTATACATCTTGCATTTAATTTTAGCGCTTACGATATAGCTGATAGAACTTGTTCACAATTCAAACTATTCCGATAGATCCACCCGTTTCTTTTACGCAGATTTATTTCGTCATTATTATCATTATTAATTTTTATTCGTAGAGAAATTTTCGTTGCTCGAAATAATCGTTTTCTGCTTTTTATAGATAAAAAAAAAACGATGCCTAAAAATGTCTTCTAATAATTTTCGTATTTACGCGTGTATGTGTGTGTTTGTTTGCGTACTTAAAGATCGTTTCGTTCCGTTTTTAAAGAAGAATCGGCTTTTCAGAAATTTTTTAAAACTTAACGAAAATAGTATAAGCGCGCGAGACTATAAAAGGATCATGAATAGAATTTAGAAGAAGAAGAAGAATTGGAGATATTATTAAAAGAAAAATGATAAAAAAAAAACTGAAAACTGAAAAATCTTTAAAAAAAGCTTATCTTTTCAGAACCGCCTTTTCAAAACGCGCGGAAGGTTATCTATTCTTTGACCCTTTCGTTAAAGTTCGGCCTTTTTTTAAGGGAAGCCGTTTTTCGCATTTTTCTTTCGTCATGAAAGCCTTCTTCTAAGCCGTCGCTTTTTAAATTTTTCCCCCGTGTATTCTCCACCACCTTCTATAAAATAAAATTACACAATCGTTTCCAGATTGAGACGACGTTTACATTTTAGGTGTGAAAAATTATTACATCGCCCAGAAAATACGTTTCTCCTTTTCATAGAGAGGGCTTTCAAATGTGTGTTATAAAAAAATAAATTCCCACGTGTGTGTGTGTTTTGCCTATATACTAACCCTTTCCCGGATCTTTATACGTATCTAACAACCATTTACACAGTCGAATAATCGTAATTAATTAAATATTTAAAAGCTACATATTGTATCTTCTTTATACTTACGTGCATATACATATTTCGCATACGTATATAATTTTGTGCTTACGTAACAGGTATATAATATGTATACATTGTAACTATTAACAGGTAGATGTCGGAATATAAATATACATATATTTATACACACACACATATATATATATATATATATAGAGAGAGAGAGAGAGAGAGATACGTCTAAATACCAATAGAAGATCAAATCTACAACATTAAAAATAGTTTTCGCGATGCATGGGACGTGAAACGTATCCCCACCGCTAACAAATTCCGAAACATGGAGTCAACCGCAACTTCATGGAAAACAACTATACCAACATGACGGGATGAGATTGTGTTAACTCGGCTTAGAATTGGTCATACCGCACTAACGCATAAGCACTTACTAGAAAAGAAAACACTACCAATATACTGTCACTGCGAACAAAAAAACATTATTAACAGTCGCATTCTAATATCATGCATGCCACTTCAAAAAAAAATTCCATCCCAGGTCGGTTTATATCGATACACACGGTAGTTTCCGACATTCCGGAGGAACTTAAAAATGCCACTAAATTTCTAACAGCAATAAACGTATATCCGCTCGTTGGAATAATTAGCCTCCGTGTTTCTCTAACCTAAGTTGTGGTACACGGCACCTTAAAAGAAAAAAGAAAAAAAAAGTGGTGTTAGAAAAAGAAAAATGATTCAAGCGATTTCTTTTGTTAGATAGTAACGATTTTTATAAACAATTTTGGACAGCGAGAAATAACAACTTTGTCTAAGTAAACGATTTATGAAACAAATCATCATCATCATATTCGTTGGCTCGGTCCGAGAATCGTGAAATTATGAGTTCCGATTCCTTTCAAACTTGTTCGCCATATGTCCCTATTTTCCGCGAGTCTTATAACTTGCTGGAGCGATGAGGCCGCAGTTAATTGTTTTATCCTATCTGTGTACCTGGTTTCTGTCCTTCCGCGTATCCTTTTGCCTGCTACCATCCCTTCAAGAATTAATTTTTCTACCGAAATACCTCATTATGCGCTGTATTACTATATCTCGTAAGCGTAGATCCGATCCTACATCGTTCAAAACAGAGAGGTTGGTTCGTTTTGATTACATCTCAAAAGCATCAATGCGCCGAATATCAGCTGCTTTTAGTGACCAGCATTCCGCAGCATATAGAAAAACAGAGAAGACTAGAGTATTCATTAAGCGAATTTTCGTACTCATTGAGATGTCGTGACTTTTCCATATCTTTTGTAGTTGTCCCAGTGCCAATTTAGCTGTTGATATTCGATTTTTAATTTCATCGGTAGATGCACCATATTTAGTAATTAGTGATCCCAAATATGCAAATTTATCAACTACTTGTATCGTATCCCCAGTTTATGTATATGGTGCCGACTGCAGTTATTCTTGTCGATAATCATTATTTCAGTTTTTTCTCGGTTTATTATCAATCCAGCTTGTTTACTTATGTTCTCAAGCTTATGTAAAAGGCTGAAAAGTTTTTTTTTGATGAGGCGATTATTGTTATATCATCAGCGTACCGTAAATTATTAATAATTTTTCCGCCTATTTTTACACCATCTTCCCATTTTTCCTAAGTATCCATTCACTGTAAATGTTAAATAAAATGGGGCTCAGAATACATCCTTGACGGACACCTTTTTCAGCTTAAAATGCGTCAGTTAATTTATTATTGATTTTTACTTTTCCAATGTTATTGTCATACAGCGCTTTAATTAATGTTATTAAATGTCGCGTTACGCCCATTTGTTCTAATATCTGTCCCTCCATTGTACACAGTCGAATGCTCTGGAGTAAAAACCAATGTACGCTGAAATATTAAATTCGCGACTTTTCTCTATTATCTGTCGCATATTCAGAATTTGTTCTCGCGTACCTTTTCCTGGAATAAAACCGGCTTGCTCTTCTGATATCTGTGGCAGTATGTACGGCTTAAGCCTCTCATGCATGATATGCAGCATTATCTTACTGGCATGCGATACAAGGGCGACCGTTCTATAATTTTTGCATATATCTCGCGATCCCTTCTTATGAATTGGGACATATATTGATGTTGCCCAATCCTTTGGCCATATGTTTGTACTCCATATATTTTGACATATGCTATAGAAAATATCTATTGATGCCTCCCCCCCTAAATATTTGAACATCTCCGATACAATGCGATCTTCTCCCGCTGCTTTAAACAACTTTATTTTCTGTACGGCTGAGCGTACTTCATCTTTTAATAAGGGTGGTTCCTTTTCAAAAGCGTTATTGAGTGTTATGCATCTATTTTGTTCACCTATCTCTTCCATTAAATTCTTGCAATATTCTTTCCACCTTGTCAATATTTCAGTTTCATTAGTCGACGTTATTCCGTTTTCATTTTTAATACCCACGTGTTGCGAGGTGAATCGTCTCGTTATTTGCTTAATTTTTTGGAACAGATCTTTAACTTCATATTTATTTTTGTTTTCTTCTATATCCTTACATATCTTATTTAGAAAGTCGTTTTTATCCCGTCTACATTTTTGTTTAATTATTCTACTTATGTCCCGGTATCTTTGTGTTGTTATTTCATTATCTAAACCTTTCTTTTTAATTTCTTTGCGTATGTTTATCACCATCCATGTGTCTTCTGTAATCCAAGGTTTTCTTTTGTTGTACGGTATAATATTAGCCTTTTTACTAACGTTTTCTAATACTTTTTTGGTGTATTGTCAGGTTGTATTGGCTTTCTCAAGCCGATCTGTCGATTGTACAACGTTTTTAAGCTCGATTATTCCTGTGTTTTTTTATATATATTATCGTCTTTTAAATACCATCTGTTACGAATGTTGTTCTTCATTTTATACTAGTTTTATTTTTATTTTTGCGACTAACATTTGATGATCACTGCCACAGTCTTTTCCTGGATATGTTTTTGTATCATTTATTGATGATGTCCACCTTTCATTTACCAAGATATAGTCAATTTGATTTCTATATCTATCCTCTGGAAATTTCCACGTATAAAGTCGTCTGGGATGTTGCTTCAAACCCGAGTTGCATATAAACATTTTTGTGCTTGCGCAGAAATTAATCAGCTGATCACCTCGCTCATTTCTGACACCGAGTCCAAATTTGCCCACAACATGACGTAGTTCTTCAGGTTCGTGAATTGTTACTCCGATTTTTGTATTAAAGTCGCCAATCACAATTGTCATTTCTCGGGATGGTATCTTTCGCATCGTTTTTTCAAGTATAGCAAAATTTGTTTATGGTTTCTTTATCTGAGTCACTAGTTGGCGCATATATTTGTATAATGTTCATATTTGCAGGTTTTG
Source organism: Coronaproctus castanopsis (assembly GCA_032883995.1). Classification (NCBI taxonomy): domain Eukaryota; kingdom Metazoa; phylum Arthropoda; class Insecta; order Hemiptera; family Monophlebidae; genus Coronaproctus; species Coronaproctus castanopsis. Next base: position 153,358,101 of record CM065052.1, read on the forward strand.
CTTTTATCTTAATGGCTATTATTCTGTCGTTCACCATTTCGTATCCAATCACTTTGTCGCGTATATTCCTATTTATTATGATGGCTACTCCATTCCTATGTTGAGTTTCATGACCAGAATGGTATATTACATTATTATTGCTTATGAAACATCCTCTTCCTTTCCTGTGAGTTTCTGATATTCCAAATAAAGTAAAACCGGATATTTCGCGTTCAACGATGGCCAGTTTCCCTGCATCAAGCAGACCTTGGACATTCCATGTTCCGACTTGTATAGTTTTCCACATGTTTATTCCAGTAACATACTTTCCACGTAATGCCTGGTTTCCTACATCATCGTGGCCAGTCGCTAATTTAACACTCTCGAGCCCGGACCTCGAGCAGCGCCGATTGCTAGTCGGATCGCATCGCACAACGTTATTACATATTCTAGAATTCAAATAATTGTTCTTGGAAAGATACAGTGGTGGTTTTCCGTTGCCTTCCAGCGGAGTTTCTGTCGGGGTTTTCTCCCTTAGCCTTTACATCCTAACCACAAGGCAGCGGGTTTGTTTATTTTCAGGGTTGTCTCCCTTAGCCTTTGGGTAAAAACCCTAACCGCAAGGCAGCGGGTTATTACTGAGGAGGTAACGATTTAAGGTTTTTACGGCGACCTATACCCGCCGAGGGAGAGACAGTCATAGGATTTTTGCAGATTTTTTGTAGGCAGGTCCTCAAGCTGCCCATCTGCATCCTCGTGTCTCTTACCCTGTCACTACCGGATCACCTGCCTGAAGCTTTCCACCAGTAGCCGCTCTATATCTTGTAGGCCATTCCACTATCCGCCACCAGTGGACGCGCCCCGCATTGGTTAGAGCTCCGGTCCTCTGAGGTTACAAGTACCCTCAGGGGGGGATGAAATAAATACGTGTTAATTAATTATCTATAAACCAGAAAAAAAGAGCGCGTATGGCAAAAGAGTAGAATACCAAAAAATAAATACAAATTAAATATACTAACCAGACGAGTTAAACGCGCATTACAAGAAATAAAAAATGAAACATTTTCCAAATATGTATCTACTCTAACACCAACCGAAAAATTTGATTACAACCTTTGGAAAGCGGCAAAAAACATGAACAGACCAGTGAAACAAAACTTACCCTTGAAACAGAATGATGGACAGACGGCTAGAAGTGAAAAGCAAAAGGCTGACGCTTTTGCTAAATATCTGTCTAGTATCTTCAAAATAAATCATGTAACCACCAGTTCACCACTTCCCGATATACAACCAAATAATATAAAAATAAAAATGATCTCTCCTGCAAAGGTTAAAAAATACATTAATCTCTTAAATAATATGAAATCTCCTGGATTTGATATGATAACTGCTAGGATGCTAAAGGTATTACCAAAAAAATCAGTAATCTTGTTGACATATATATTTAACGCTATTGTGAGAACATCATATTTTCCATCTCAATGGATGTTCTCACAAATTACTATTATCCTGAAACCCGGAAAGGATAGTACACAACCCTCAACGTACCGTCCAATCTAGCTGCTATCTATTTTTGCAAAACTGCTTGAAAAGTTAATATCAGTCAGACTAACTGATATAATGGAAGAAAAGAAAGTTATTCCAAAACGCCAATTTGGTTTCAGGAATGCTCACTCCACAGAACTGCAGATCCATAGAATTGTGGAGATAATTGAAGAAGGTATTTAAAAAAAACTATATAATGAAGCATTGTCTATAGATATTACAAAAGCATTTGACAGAATATGGCATGAAAGTTTGTTATAAAAAATCAAAACAGCATTTCCTGACAGTATTATCAACTTATGAAATCGTATCTAGCGAACAGACAATTTCGTGTCAAATGCTGTGATGACTATTCTGAACCGCATCCAATTAAAGCCGGTGTTCCTCAGGGAAGTGTACGAGGGCCACTACTGTACAACCTATATACAGCGGATCTTCCAACCGTGGGTAATGTCAAAGTGGCTACTTTTTCCGATGACACATTGCTCATTGCTCAAGAAGCCTGAAGTGGCAGTTTCAGCGCTACAGAAAAGCTCGGACACTGTTCTACAGTAGGCTCATCCTGGAAACTAGAAGTGAATCCTGATGAATGCACCCATATCTCATTCATCAATAGAACAGATCATCATAGTCAATTGTCACTAGGTAAACATATTGTACCAAGAAGCAACAGCATCAGATATCTAGGAATACACTTAGATCGCACACTAAGCTGGAAGGTGCATATACAGAAAACAAGAAAACGACTAGATATTAAATTAAGATCTCTTTAATAAGGTATCATTTGAACCTCTCCTTAGCCAATAGAGTATTAATATACAATGTAACAATAAAACCAGTATGGACTTATGCTGTACCAATGTGGGGGTGTGCGAAAAATACTAAGAGAAATATAATACAACGCTTTCAAAATAAAACTTTAAGGCTGATATACAGAATGCCGTGGTACGTTACCAATGAAGCTATTCATCGTGAACTTGGGGTTTGTATAGTCGACGAAGCAATAAAGCAGTGGGCTCGAAGACATGCAATACGCGTACGCGGACACTGTAATGAGCTGGTCGCTGCGCTTCCAGACGTCACGACAACCCAATGATTGAAAAAACTAGAATTCGTGACCTAGTTTAAGAGAGGGGCTGAATATATCAATGGATGTATTCCCCATACAAGAGAAGACGATGATACCCTTCATAGATAGCCAACATGGCTAGGAATGAATTGGCAGAAGTAGATAAAAAAATTAATTATCGGTAATAATAGCGACCGATAATTTAAACGTTATGTAATAAAAATGTTGAATTTATATAGAGATGAATCTACATGGAGTGCCAATGTAGATTACGTACTGTTCGCCAAGTAAACTTTTATAGCGTTTGATTTATTTAGAAAATATCGTTACAAACTTCTCCCCCCCCCAACACTAATATATTGATCGCAATCTAATCGCCACTAACGTGTGTTTGTCGAACAAGGTACAATGTTTATTCTTATTTCCAATATATGTTCTATAATGTTCATTAGGTTTGTCGCACGATCTAGGCAAGGTTTCGTCTTTCTTCGAGTGTAATAATATTAACATTAATCCCTCTCGTGAAGTTTGCACTGCATTTCTTCATTTGTAAAAAAGAAATAATTCCTCTTTTAAGCACCGAAAGAGTTTTTTCAACGGTGGGGTTAATGGTCTTCTGCAAGAGGTGGAGAGGAACACGATATAATTTTTTATCTTCCTCATTGAACTCGAATTTTCGAGTATATTCATTGTTATCGAGTATATCCATTGTTATATCCTCCATCCTTCTATCTATTATTAATTTTACACCGTGCAGGCTTTATGATGTTTTAAAAATAGTTAGAGTCAGAAGGAATTTTCGGGGTGTGTGATAAATACACTCTTATACTTCAAAATATTCCCCCTATAAATTTTCCTAGTAAATTTTCAGTTGAATAATAAAGAGGCTGTAGCCGTTGTTGTTACACAACTATTAAGTACGAGATCCCTGCGAAGTAGTGAAGGAGTTTTATGAGTTTGAATTTATAACTGTTTTAAATCTAGATAATAGTGTCCTATGGGCAACGATTTTGTTCCATAATATATATCATCATTGTTATCACAGTTTAACTTTTCTACCTATATTACAATTTTTGGGTTTTAAAAAAAAAAAAATGTCAATATATGTATCACGTGTATCTATGAAAAAAATTGTCTACACACGTATAAGAAGCGAATTTCACAATATTTTAAAAGCAAATATGTATATGAAACCAAAGTGTTGACGCTGGTTATGTGTACATCTGTTCATATTTAGTTCCAAATAATTCAGAAATGAATATAAAAAATTGTTCTACTAATTATAATTGGAGGGTACAGTCAATCTTATAAAATTATCTCAGATGGTTATGTACATTGAACATGTCAATTTTATATTTTCAACGTTCTATGTGTCGTTACATTCAAAATCACGTCCTTTATTATCATCGACGATATTCAATTAATTTAAATAATAATAATTTATATTAATCGATTTTGTTGTTTTCAAACGGCTCTAGTGTGTTAGGAAAATCTTATTTATTAGTTTATCGTTAATTAATTCGTTTAAATTCGTAAATCGATTTATTTGAAAAGTTCTTTACTTACAAAAATTGGACTTCAGCGCACTCGGGAATTACGGGAAATGAAATAGTTGATAAAACCACCAGAAGTCGACGCTTTATATCAGGAATACTGGGAGACCCAGTGCGCTCACACACATCTTTTACAAATCAAACCAATCTTAGGACATTGGAAAACCACAGAACAAAATAAAAGCCGCGACGAAGTAGTTATAGATTACAAACAGGCCACACCCTACTTACGTCGCAATACCTACTAAACAATACGCCTGCTCTAAAATGCCCAACATGTAATACTCCAATAACAATAAACCACATACTACTGGAATGTGCAAAATATGCAAACCATCGAAACCTTTACAATATATGAACCAGTTCATTAGGAGAAATACTACAGGATGACCCTCAAAAAATATATATTAAAATTTCTTACAGACACCGGATTAATTAATGCCATATAACCCTACCCTTAGACACAAATGATGTTAGTGATCGAGCGTCTGTGAATAAAAGGGAAAAAAAAAGTGATTTCCTTTCTTATTCTTAACATTAAAGAATTTAATATAAAGATTGATAGGTAAAAAATGTACTATAATTTGAGTAATTAAATCGTTCGGAAATTTCTAGTCTATATTATAAATTTATTATTTATGTTTTCGATTAACTAGATACTAGAAAAATATGATTATAATTTATAGAATATGATCGTAAATTTATAATTATTGTCTATAGTTTTTACGTTAAGTGATTTAAAAATGAAATAAAATTTAGTAACCTTAATATTTATATACTAAGGGTGTGTGTTAATTATTTTAACATATTGTATGTAATGAAAAGGTAAATATTTTATATGATCGCTCGAACTGAATGACGAATTTTAATGTTATTACATAAAATTTTCTCATATGATTGCCGGTGGTTGTTTCAAACTGATTAATAGCTTCATTTTAACAATACGAGACGATTAAGTCGATGTATATTATAAATAAAACCAAATCACCGGCGGAACTATACAAACGTAGGCCCCTCGTAAAAGTTATTTAATTTTAAATGAATTATACAGAATATTTTACAACATTTGATCGAGAACGGAAACTTATCGGACACTAATATTATTTTAAATATTTATAATATAAACTTTTAGTATGTACACTTTACTATCCTATTTTTCAGATAATCGCGTATTAGGCTAATTGACGTTAAAACACAAATTATCGACGATGAATGCCTTATCATTCGACGATCATAATTACTAAACGCTCCTTCTACATTAAACGAGATAACAACGGAGAAATTATTACATTATTTATTTTATAACAAAATTCGAAATATTAAGTTCAATTGGTCTAAAACTATATTGCTATGAATTAAGTAACGAAGATTTATTTATTTAAAAATTTAGGAATAATTTTTTCATAAACTTTATTTGAAGAATTTAATATGCACGACGTTGTTAGGAATAAATTTCACGTATTGCGTTTCTGCGTTCACTTATTTTGTTATTACTCGATCTGTTACTTCACGAACATCCATATATATATATATATATATATATATATATATATATATATATATATATATATATATATATATATATATTTATTTATAACAAAGTAATAAAGAAAAGAATTTAAAATATTATAAAGGAAAGGTTTCTACCACTATTATTATTTATCTGTGCTCTGGAAAAAGCATTTAGGAAACTGGATTGGGAACAAAGGGGCATTAAAGTGAATTGTGAATTTCTGCATAGTCTATGTTTTGCGCATGATCTAGTATTGGTAGGGAAAAATTTATTCGAGCTAAAAGAAATTATTGCCGAGCGAGATGCAGCTAGGAAAGAAGCTGGCCTAAGTATAAATATAGAAAAAAACAAAAATCAATACGAACATAAGCGAAAAATAAAAATTGAAATATACGGCCAAAAAATTTAATACGTAGATGAAATACTTTATTTAGGGCAAAGACTAGAATTGAGAAATATGACTAAAAGAGAAGTACATAGAAGAATTACTTTAGCTTGGAAAAAGTATTGGTCTCTAAAATATATATTTAAAGGTTCGTGTGGGATTAAAGCGAAAAGTGAAGTATTCGATAGTTGTGTGGTTTCAACGCTGACATATGACTCTCAAACGTTAATTAAAATGGAAGAGCAAAAAATAGAGAGAGATTAGTCAGAATACGATGTATAGGTCTATCTTAACTGGTCGACGAAAAAGTAGGATTAGAAATATATTTATCAGAGGAAAATGCTAGAAATGTAGTAAACTTTGTTCACGAATGTTGAGCTCTACATGTTGTGAGATTGACGGATAATAGATGGACATATAGGATAAAAATTTACTATATTAGGAATGAAAAGGGAGCGAGATAACTAAATTTCTATATAACAAACAATACGAGAGAATTACACAGGACACCGTAGGGAACGATCAACGTTGAGAGAGGCCTCTGCTCAGAATGTGGACTTTTAATTTTAGTTATTGTAAATTTGTATTTGATAAATATCCAATAAAGGCTTTTATTATTATTACAATATATAATTACAATATATATATATATATATATATATATATATATATATATATATATATATATATATATATTACACCTATGTACACGCATATTACAGATAATATAACCATCGAATCGACTGTATAATAATACTAATGCAAAATTGTGTGCTCTTTTCTATCCATTTAGCTATAAACTTTGATTCGATAAAAAAAAAATAACAAACTGAACCGTAGCAATTTTACTAAAGGTGTGTAACATGTTAAATTAAAAACTAAAATTTGGCAGCTTTATTCATATATATATATATATCAATACTCACCCGCTCATACCTGATCAACAGAACTCCGACTCCTCAATGCACCGTGTGTAACGTCAAGCTTTCCGTCTCCCATTTCATCGCTGACTGTCTTTTGTACTCCTCACTCAGATTGTCTCTCAACCTTCCCTCCTCACATTCTCCTCTCATCAAAGATGAATACTACTCTCTAACCTAATTATGTTCTTACCCATGTCTCGTCCCTGCTTAATTTAACTTCCTCTCCCTCGTGCCTCTAGCCTTAGTTGCTGCACACGGTACGTTAATTTAGATAAATAATAATGATATATGTATATATATATATATATACTGTATTCCTCGATCTTGTATGTATACTCATTTCTATATTGCAATACGTATTGTATGGTCGGTTACTTGCCTACATATGTGTGTAAAATAATCACATAACCTCGGTGGCAACAGTTTTTGCAAAATAAAAAAAGAGCTTCGCGGAAATAAAAAATATCTGTACGATTTATATGATTTTTTTTTCAGAAAATCTTTTTCCATTTAATTTTTTGACTCTTTTTGAAAAAAAATATTTTTAATATTTTTTCTTGTATATATATACACATATAGTGTGTGTGTGGTGTGTTTATATATTAATTCCATAACGAATTTGTAGTGGCATTTTTCCACAGGAACGGTGTTTTTCTCCCGTCCTTGGAGTTTTCCTTATGACGAATAGGTCGTATGCGTGTCACGTAGAACTGTAAATATAAGCCAGCGAGCAACGAACTTTATAATAATCGTTTTATAATAATTTCCCGGTTTTATGAGCTGACGTAGTTTTTGCTGCGTATTATCATGCAGCTTGTAACTGAATATTTTCCGTTTAGCAGCTTTTGTATTCTGTTTTTTGTTTGCAAACACCTTTGACGATTTACATTCTATTATCTATATGACGTCATTTATTTGCTTTCATTTGTTTCATAGCGGATTATCTCTAGTAACGGGAATTAAATCGAAATGATATACATCGCTACTACTATTGTTACTAACTACTACACTATTACCGTTACTGCTACTATTACTAATAACAGCGGAACTATAGCTATTTGGAAATTTTAATATTTTTTGCACCATGATTAGTAGCCTACTCATCGGTATAAAATTTTTCTTCCAGTTCCATCGGTTTGATTCTGTTAAACCGCCGAACTTCGAGCGAATTATCCTGCAACCCGATCGCCGTATTGTTTAGACGTGTTTCTAGTGTATAAGCATAATTTTTTGCGTCACGGGATATAATTTCCGGAACAGACTTCATTCCAAGGTCTTCGTGGAGCGTTAAGTTGGTGACGTATCATGGTGCACTGAAAGCAATCCGGAGGACTTTGTACTGGATCCGCTAAATAATCAATATGTTGCTGTTTTTAGAACAGTTCCACAGCGGACGGCCATAACGCCATTTCAAATCTTGATTATAAATCAATAATTTATTTACTTTAGATTACTCTATGTGTTTCCTCCGTGTTAGACGTTGGTCAACTTCCGTTAACGTATGGAATGTTATCCGATTTATGCGCATTATTTTTTCTTCGTTAATAGTTATTATCATTATTATGATTATTAATATTATCGATATTATTAGTTTTGTTAACGTTAGGAGTATCTTATATGACATCAACCATAGTAGAAAATTAAGTAGCGGTGGAAAACAGTCGCATGTTTGGTATGCGGTTCGATTAAAAATCACACGATGGTGATATATGTGTAGGAACATGATCTGAGTTTTGTGCGATCACGATTATTATTAAAAAATCAATTGAAAATTAGTTAAATCACTAATATTTATTTTCTTTAACACAAAGCTTTTCGGCATTTACGCCATTATCAAGTGAAACATTTTTAACAAATCATAATTTTAAAAATATAAATTAAATATAATTACTTAAAAATATTTGTTGGTGATTGTGAAAATATACTCCAAAAATGCTGTTCTGCTTCTTGTCTATTTTTTGAATTGTTGAAATTTAACATCAATATATATATTAGTGATTTAACTAATTTTCAATTGATTTTTTGTAAAAAAATCACTACATTCCTCATTATATATAAAAAATTAAATAAAAACGATTATTATTAATTATAAAATACGAGATAAACGTTACTTCAGTTTTAAAAAGGTAGCGAACGCCCAATTCGCTTATTAATTAAAACGTATCTCACGAGAATATAACGCGAACAGAATCTATTCGGATAACGCGTGAAACTTTAACGAATTAGTGCCAACTGTTTCGGGTTTGAACCTCTCGCAACTCTTGAAGCTTCGGTCTTCAGTTATGCTACAGACTCGTTTGTTATAGATAAGAGTCAGATTATGTTGTTTTAAAATAACTTTATAGCCATGGCAGAAGCGTAGAAACATGAAGTAAGTGAACGAAACGAGATAAGAATTTATTATAAACGAAGTGTCAACGATGAAATGGAAATTGTGTACATTACACTTCCGAATCCTCGCCCATCACACTTGCGATTTAGGAAGCCATCTCGAGAATAGGGTGAAGGCGCCCCCATCTCATAATGAAAAAATTTCTACTTCCTACCAACCAACACTGCACCGACCTAAAATACGATGAGGGGTTACACTACCGGTACTATTCCGTACCTCATTCCATATTTCAGTGTGCGACATATAACGCGGATCAAGATATATATATATTATATATATAATAATAATAATAACCTTTACCATAACTAGTAGTATGATATATATATATATATATATATATATATATATATGTGTATATTATTGGAATTTAGTTGCTCGTATATAGATGTGGAATTTTTTTAGTATTAATACGTGCCCGTATAATATATGTTATTACGAAAACGGTTTAGGAATCGATGATGCATACACCCTTTTTCAAATTTGCTTTTCTAGAAAATTTAAATATATAAGCTAAAAAACGAAATACAAATATGCCTGTATGTAATCCCTAGGGCTATGGAAACTATTTAATATCTATTCCTCAGCAGTTTATTTCAGTTTAGGCAAATAATTTCCTACACACACATATACATATATATATATATATATATATAAATATTGCGTTATTATTATGAATATTTATGTGGTCGTAGTATTCGAATTTTTTAGTATTATATATGATACTAGGTAAGTTAAAAAAATAATAATAATAATAAAAAAGCATTCACAATCCGTTTTAGAAAATTTTATCTTCTCGTCGAATACAATTTCCATTTTATATTTGATCTTCGTTCGCTTACGTTCGCTTATACATAGTTTCATATTTTAATATGTACGCATATCACACACACACGCGCGCGCAAATTAATTTTAAATTTTTCATAAATTTTCGATATTTTTCTCACCGAACGAGTTTCTTTTCACTTTATATTTATACCGAAATTAATTATTACACACAAAAAAAATTATTAGTTATTCTTTATACACGATAAACGTTATCGTTGATAAACGTTATCGTTGCTAAACGATGAAAAAATTTCGTTACAATTTGAAAGATTGGCCTTCGCGATAACTCGTTTGTTTTCTAGTGTTCGAAGATGATGAATTTGAGGAGCTTTAAAGTATTGAAAGGTAATTCGCGAGACGAAATAGAATACGTAATTTATATATACGTCGCTATAAAGCGTCAGGGAATTTCCTTCAGATGATGATGGTGATGATGTGATATATTTCGTGGCAAATATGACGACACTCTTGAATCGATTGTGTTCAAATTGCGTTAACGATAAGTGAAAGATGAAGAAACGCGAAATTCGATAAAGTTGACAGCTTCGCCTGAATGCTATACGAGTCGAATTTTAATCTAAATAACTAGTAGTCATCGAGTCGCATAATCTGTTAAATACTCATTATATAAAGAACACTTAATTCATCTCATCGAATAATCGATATATCGAGTGACTAGGAATTTAAAAACAAAAAACAAAAATATATATATATATATTTCTCGAAATTATAGTTAGAAAATTAATTTAATCGATGTGTTTAAGGATGTCATTTATAATTTTAACGATAAACGAAATGCGATTGTCAATTAAATCGAAGACGAATACAATTATTCCTACTTACCGGTCGGAACACGAAACAGCGGCGATGGACTCTTAAATATCCCCTCCGTCAATACTGTTAAATACAATTGAGGACATTGACCTGTAATAATAATAGATTTATTATATGTACCTATATGTAACATGATGATTACGTTTGTAACATACTACTATACCTTCCTGTTATGCTCTCCTCCCAAATACTGCTAAATAATCTTGTTGGTCAGCTTGCAGTAATAAATAAGAAAAAAAAAATCCACGTAAAAATAAATGTGCAATGGCTAGTTACGACGTTTGATAACGAACAATATGATGATAGTTTTATATATATATATATATATATATATATATATATATATATATATATATATATATATATATATATATATAATTCAAATAGAAATTATATCACTTACAAATTAATGTACCTGCGGAAGTTGGGAGGTACTTCATAAAAAAATAATGATACTTTTATCAAAAATTTACTTTTTACATAGAAATTTTTCATAACGAAATAAGTTCTTTTGAACTTTATTAGCGTACATGAATTTCTGATTGAACAAATACTTGGCAAATTTTAATATTCGATTTTGTTATTTTCGCAAATTATCTTAAAAATCTGATATTTATTTGAATATTATTATTATTTTTAAATAAATTAAAACGAATATTCCAATATTTACTTGGTTAATTTAGTGAAACTTCAAATTTTTATTTCAAGTAAATTTTTTTCTTCTTTAGTATTTTATGTTTTTCTCCTTTTCCCTGTACCTTTGCACACCAGCTTTTACTATAGCGCTGTTCGATATTCTATTGATTTTTCGTTAAAAGCTCGCAGAAATATTTCGAAGAAACTGAGAGAAAGTTTTCGAAACTCGAAATGGTTAGGCAAACGTACATTTTAGTTAAGATTGATAGTTTGGTTGACTTGTCAAACAAAACAAAAAGCTTTTATTTTTTATTAGAGGAATAATACTTTTTTCAGACCGCTGCTTCAATCAAATTGAAGCTGTCCAAAACATACTAAACAATATAAGAAATTCGGAATTGATACAAAATAAAAAATAAAACAATGAATCTCATTCGGCGATCTCCCAAATCTAGTAAACTTTTTATCTAAAAATCATTTACAGTCACTACTACTATATATATATATATATATATATATATATATATATATAAAATGTCGCGATGGCCTAGTTGCTACAGTGCTCGACTGTCAACTTCACGGTCGGTAGTTCGAAACCAACACGCGACATGAAAGTTTTTATCATTATTTAATTATTAATTATCACGGAGAAGGCAGTGGCACCCCAGTCCGTACATCATATGCGCGCGCATCTGCGTTGCATATAAAATAATACCTTGAATGCTGGCTCATTTTGCACGTAAAAATAAACGTACAATAGCTAGTCACGACGATATATATATTACGACGGTCGTTGTATGTTCACCTCCAAATAAAAACCAATAAATCTGGGAAATACAAATTTTATATATATATATAATATATATATATATATAATATATATATATATATAATATATATATTATTTATATATATATATATATATATATATACATTACTTATACTGATAATCCTGTAAATTAAAGTATCATTCTTTTCGTCGCATTTTCCGATTTTCTCGTTCGCTTGAAAAATAATTATCTAACGTCTCGGGAGGATTGTTCCATACGAACGATATATAAATTAATTAGCAATACACGAAATAGGGAATAATATTTAGTATTAATTTCGATAAAATGGCAAACTAAATATTTGATTTATTTATTCATCTAGATAGGATTAAGGTTTAATTCAACACTCGGAACGTTATATAAATATAGTTATAGTTATTACTATAATTATTAGCAAAACAGTACTTTGTCGAATAAATTGCACTTTTAAAAGGTTTTTGTAGACTTTAATTATTAATAATTAATTGAACCTTATTTATAACTATATACACTTCTTAAATATTCGAATAAAATAAATTTCTGATAGTTAACTAAAAGAAATTTATTAAGAATTTTGAACACGTTCATTTTCCCACATTGTAGTTGAAAATCTCTGATAATTAACATTTTAATACGAAAAGATTTTGAAAATTAGTAAATATTTAAATTCCCGCATATGATGGTATACGTAGTGGGGTGCTAATACCATCTTTGTGATAATTAAGAATTACGTAATGATGAGAAACTTAATAACCTTTTTATGACGCAGTGTTGGTTTCGAACCCGAACGTTGATTTGAAAGTCGAGCATTTTAAACATTTTGCTAACGATATATATATATATGAATAAATAACAAAATAAAATAAAAACGAAGTTAATTACAAAATTTTTTTTATTATATAAGCGTAGCTTTTCGACTATAAAGTCATTATCAAGCTGTTACCAAAACGATATCTTTTCAATTGTTTCTCATATATTTCCTTGTTGCTTTTTCGTTGTCCATCTTTAATGTTCGGTCTCAGAATTTTTCTCATAATTTTCCGTTCCTTCTTCTCTATGAGCTCGATTTCTCTTCTTGTGTTCATATTCGGACATTGTGCCGCATATAGACATTGCGGTTTAATTACAGTATTATTATAATGCCGTATCTTCGTATTTATAGATAATGACTTCTTTTTATATATTTCTCTGGTTACATTGAATGCTTGTTCCACTCTGGTTAATTCAGCCCGTTATTAATGAAATACATCTGTATACTCTAGTCTATATGTTTGGGGTAGCGTAGTTGCTAGAATGCTCGACGGTCGAGGATTCGAAACTAAAACGCGACATAGAAAGTTTTTCATCAATGTAATTCTTAATTATCACGGAGAAAACAGCAGCACCCCACTCCATATAACATCACATGAGCGCGCACCTGCGTCGCACATGAATAGTGTGCCTCGAATGCTAGCTCATAAGTGTACTAGGGCTAGTCACGACATTCGGCAACAATGCGACGACGATAATCCTAATCTATATGGACGCTCTGTCGCATACCATCTCCGATCGTTGCGATAATTCTTCTAACACCGTTGGACGATTCGTAATTTTTAAATAATACAACGATTCGAATCTCTCGAAAAACTTATAATTTCTACTATTTCGTATTAGGTTCCAGACATGATGTATATTGCGTTGAAATTTCGTAGGACGTGTCCGAGGAACGCGTCTGTTCCTATTGTTACGGTTTTTAATATTTCAATAAAAATACGTGTAAATATATAAATTCACTTGGATCTGTTGTAGAATTATTTGTTTTATTTTGTTTTCATCGGTCTCCGGCACAACACATACTAACGTATTAAATTTTTGAAAAGCACAATTGCGAAGTAGCGGTTTTATTAAATTGTTCCCGGTGTAGACGTACGGACTTTCATATACATAAACACACGTCCTTCATTTATTAAACACGCTGAAGGTTATTTATAAATCGTGAAAGCGTCACATCCCACTATATGTCGCCCTATTTTATTAAATACGTCCTTTTCATATGCTTATGTCAAATGAGGCGAATCGCCTATCACGTTGGGTCTTGCGTGTGTGTGTGTGTGTTTAGTACTAGTAAATGTCGAGATGATGTGAACGCAACGCGCCTTTTATACTATGGTGTTCTTCGTCTTGCTTCGTGAATAAATCATCGCACCGTCTCTGTTTTCCATCCGGCGCTTTAGGCTTACGCCGATTTATTCGAAAGCTGTTTGAAAAGTTTGAATGTAAATTAAACACCGGCCCTTTAACGGTATACACAGTAACGAATGACTCCGCGGTTCGTCTCGTTTACCTTATTGCTCGGACCGATTTAATAATATAGGACCTTCATCCATGCATAGTTGAGCTCGGATAAAAATCCCTCTGCGTCAATGGCTGTTGCGTTCCTTATCTCGTCCCTGTATCAATACGTGTACTTTTGTATTCTGCTGACAACGAAGGACAACACTATCGTGTAGATGATATTTCATTGCGAGACGAACCATATACCATCGGCAAAAAGATGCTATACACGTATATATGAATGCCCTTTTTATTCTGCCGGTTGCACGATGTCCGGACCGCGCTTATAATATTTCTGTAAAATACTAAGAGATTGCCTTTATTGTCTCTCTGTCTTAGTTTTCCGTTGACAGCAGACTTATAAGCCGCATTCCGGCGCGGTTGATAGTTGACTACTTCTACTTATCGCGCGTAAGTTTTCTAGTGTTTATTCTTTGATGAGGGATAAATATGATCCCCGTTTTAAACGGGAAACTTTAAAAAGTTGAATATTATCTTCCGGACTTTTTCTCGATAAACAACTTGAAAATTCTTTTTCATTTTCATATATTTTATCATTATATCATCGTCACCGTCGTTATACGTTTATGTCGTGTATATATACCCTGTATGTAAGTTTTACGGCGAAATGTGCCTGCGAAGATATACACGATGCTCGAGGAAATTATGTTGATCTACTACTATGCAAAATGACGCGTAAGTTTCCGTGAAAGTTTTAAATATAAAATTGAATGATAAATATCTGCGACACATTAAACGACCGAGCCTCGTTTCCTATTTACTTTTGACTTATGGGATAAAATTTATTCCTCTCGAGTCGGAAAAAGCGACTTGTTGTTGTTTTTAGTAGGAGTTGTGGTCGTAGTTTTAGTATTTGTAGTAATAGTAGTTGTATTAAAAAAAGAGATGTAGAATGGAAAATGGCGAGAAAAAGACAACTTGGATATCGGGAGGCTAGACAATATGTAAAACTGATGGTGTAAATGTCTGGAAAATGAGTGAGGCGTATAAATGACTTTTTAGAACGAGTGGAATACTATATTCAGTAAGTAAACTCTTTAAATTATATATATAGTTGTATGTGTATGTATATGTATAGATATATATGTGTGTGTGTATTGGTGTATAAATATTAATTAATTAATTTGATGATGAGGTAAAATATAATTATACACATGTAATTTTTAATCTGAATATATGTAGAGATGATTTTATAGTGTGTATCACAGTTTATATATGTTGCGTGTGTGTGTGTGTGGAAATAGTGTTGCATACATATTATTTATTTGCATGTGTGTATACTAATATAACTATTGTTCGATAATTCATGTCAGCTAAAAGCATTAAAGTTTATAAATTGCTTATCGTCTAATTGAGTAGCACACGTATGACTAAAATCAGTACTATACATCCTAATAGTATATGTGCTCGGTATTATCAAGTAGGTTGCGTATTTGGCATTTATTTGAATGCGCTATTTTATACTTGTATATTCCTTTTTAAACATACCATATGTTCGGTAATATAAAGTGTACGTTAAAATAATTTTTTGTATAAAATTCTGGTAGATTCGTAGAATACTTGTACACTCCCGATTTTCGTTTTTTTTTTTTTTAAATATCACAAATTATTATTTATAACGAGTTACGAAGTTAAAAATCCGCGGAAACCATTTTTGAAAGTCTCGTTTTTTCTTTTAATTCTACTGCTAACTAGCCGAAATAAACCTGACCGATTCTAACCTAACTGAATCTAACCTAACCTAGGTATTTTGTTATTCTGGTTTAAATGTGTCATTCTCGTTTTTTCTTTTAATTCTACTGCTATACAGCCGAAATAAACGCCGATTCTAACCTAACTGAATCTAACCTAACCTAGGTATGTTTATAAACATACTTATAAGTAAAATTTAAAAGGTTGTAATTTACAATTAAAAATTTTTTCCGCGTTTTTTTTTTTATTTTTTATTCCGCTTAGGGAAACAAAACTCATCAAGTTATCCAAGCCCCCAATCGATTCGGAGTTGTACAAGTATTCCTCGAATGAACCAAACGCTACGTTATTTAATATCAATTGTCTATATTACGGACATATTGTCTGGTTACATTCTTCGCAAAGCATTTGATATTTTGCACTATACATTCAGTTTTAAATTATTTCGGCGTTAATATTTTCTCATCCTGTAAATAATAGAGATAACTGTGTATTATTAAATTCACGGTGTACCTTTATCTAATTCTTTATTAAGAAAATATTTACGCGTTTCTTAATTTCGAATATTATTTAGCGCCAGCAATCGCAATACGTGACATAAATCGTTCTATATGATTTAATTAACCTAACTACAACCATTCTCTGAAAAGTCTTTAATTTCTTCTGAAGTCGTTTTACGTTAACCATATCGATATTATGTTAGACAAAATTACACTTTTATATAGAATTAATCGCTTCTTATAATTTATTATGTTATCGTTATTATATATATATATAGTTCATCGAATATATTTATAAATTTACTAATTTTATTTTATAACATAGTTGAAATGATTATAAAATTTTAAATTGTCGTCTTTTAAAAACCCGTAAGCATTCAGTTTGTGCGACATACTTTAAACCGTATTGCGTTAAGTTTAATTTCTTGTTTTTTAATATTTCGTTGAATAACGTGTAATTTAAGTTCGCATCATTAGAAGAAGAAGAAGAAGCAGTGTATTTCTTATTATTAAGTTACATGCGCATAAGCATATTAAATTTTAAAAATGAACAATTTACCCGTACCGAAATATAAAACAAAAATTCTTCCCAGACAAACAAAAAATAGAAAAGCTTATATGATAGGCTTATAAATATCAAATGTATAAATTACAGAGGAAAAATTTTGTATAAAAAACCTGTTCCAATATATTAGAATAAAATTATAACTTACTCTATCACAATATAATATCTTAAAAATATCTTAGTCTATTTGATGATACTAGAATTAGAATTTAATAGCCGGCTTACTATAAACAGATATGTTTTATACGTCTGTGCTTGTACCTCTTATATCTGTGTCGCAGAGACTGGTAGTCGTAATCTCCTATCGAATGTATTACTACATTATCAGATGAGCTGCAGTTGGCGAAAAAATTTTTCGCTGTATTTTTAATGATTTCTTGTATGTAAGGAAACGTTAAAATATCATGCATAGATTTAATTTTAGTAAATCTTGGTTTATTCAAGATAATTCTTAAACAATGATTTTGTAGTTTTTGCATCTGATTTATACTGCTGTTGCTAGCATAGCTCCAGACCGGACTCGCATACAATAATTTTGGTAGAATAACTTTTTTTGAAACTGAGGAATTTATTTTGCGCCAATAATGCAGACTTTTTGTTAAATATTGGAAATAGACAACCCAATTTGCGCATCGTTCTATTTACACAATCATTAATATGCCCCTCGTAAACGTAAGTCGTCTATCCATAGTTATGCCTAAATATCTTACATTTTCCTTCCAATCGAGGTAATTGTTTTTGACTCGAACGAAGTGATTAAGTAGAGGCCTACGTCTAGTAAAAATGATTGATTCAGTTTTTTCATCATTGACTTTAATTTTCCATTTGTAGAAAAATTTTGATATTTTATCAATTGCACTTTACTGATTGCGTCAATTCTATAAGAGGATACCATTAAAGAAGTATCATCAGCATAAAGGTTTATGTCTACTCCCGGAATAGTTGGAAAGTCATTCAAATAGAGTATAAAAAGGAAAGGACCTAGGATGCTCCCTTGAGGTACCCCAGCTTTAATAAATCTCATGTTAGATTTATGGTTTTTTATTTTCACGTAAAACTTCCTGTTCATTAAATAAGATTTAATAGTGAATACTAGATAAGGAGGAAATTCATATTTGATTAATTTATAGATAATTCCATCATGCCAGGTTGTGGTGAGTCACATATGATAGATCGACTCATGCTGAAATCTCTTAATCTGACCAAGAGTACTTTCTCTAATATTTTACTTAAGTTACTAAGTAAGCTCACTGGCCTTATATTTTGTACCAGAGAGGCATCCTTCCCCGGTTCTGGTATGGGTATCGTTACCGACAATCTTCACTACAGAGGATAATAACACAGACGTAAACATGAGTTGAACATATTGACTAAGGCAACTATTGCTTTGAATGGTAGATTTTTAATCATTTTTATATTAATTTGGTCATGACCAACTGAGTTGTTAGAGATAATTCTTTTGATCGCTTTAGGTGTTGTAAAATTCCTAGGTAAAACTGTTGCAGAAGTATGAAGTGAATAATTGTTTATTGTCTGCTTAATTTTCCTTTCACGATATCTAGTTGACATGTGATCATTTTGGCCATAAATAGTGCTAAAGTGTTCAACTAAGATTTCTACTTTATCTTCAATTGCGTACGCAACCTTATCTGCACTGATTGGGATTTTTATAGGGGGCAGTTCGGTTTGACTCTTGCAGAAGTATTTATTTACTCTCCATAGACTATTATCAGCTGGTGATAGGTTTTTGAGGAACTTATCATATTGTTGATTTCTTTCAATGATTAATCTTATTTGTACTGCCTTGTTTAATTTAGTGTACAATCTTTTATAATTAATAGTGTTTAAATTATGAGATCTTTGTTTAATTTTAATAAGCATTTTTGTGCTATTTGAAATCGAATTTGCTCGTGATTTTAATACAACCCGCGGGATAGCGTTATGTGCGGCTTTTGTTATGATAGAATTAAAGTAGGTAATGTATTGATCTACAGATTTTGAATTAGGTAAGGTTTTCGGAATGTTGATGTCTTTTTGTATGCATTGTTTGAATGTATTCCAGTTTGCTCTGGAGCAGTTGAAAGACTGAATCGGTTTTTTGTAATTTAATGACATGTTAAACATTATTGGGTTATGATCAGATGATAACTTGCTTACAGATATGGGAGTACTAAGTCCGTGATAGTTCTTTGCAATAACAATATCAATAATACTAGGTGAAGAATTTGTATTTCCGGGGAAATAGGTAGGCTCAGATGGTGTTTTAATTTGAAAGTTTAATCTGTTACGCATGTTTAGTAATATATTTCCTGCTCTATTGACATTGTGACAGTTCCAAACTCTGCTTTTCGCATTTAGATCTCCAATTATTAAAACATGCGTTGATGTATTTAATAATGACTTTATGTCTGTCTCAAAAAAGGTAGGCTTAACTGGTGGTCTATAGGCAGCAAATATTAATATGGTCTTATTTCCTATTTGAAATTTAGCTCTTACTGCCTGCACCTGTTTCAAGCGCGGTACAGGCACTGGGCTGCAGTGCAGACTATTATAAACTATTAGAGCAACTCCCCCTGAGTTATTTGTGTGGTCAGTACGAAATATTTAGTAATTTGGTACTTTAATAGTGGTGTTCGTATCTAATTTTGTCTGAGAAAGTCCAACTATGTGTATATTATAGCTCAGCATGAATTGTTCTAGTTCTAGTATCTTATTTGCTATTGAATTCGCATTCCAAGCAATTGCATTCACTCCTTCTTCACACATGTGCACATTCAAATACTATTACATAAACGTATCAGCTACACATTCAATGACAGTGGTAATTATGGTAAATGTAAAACGACCGTAAACCAGATGTTTATTGTTTGGTATACTTCATTTAGGTTCTAAAATGTAGCTTTTGTCGCCCATTATTATAGTTGTAATATATTTTAGAAATGATAGAAAAACGTTCGCGGATTTTGCAGCGACATAAATTTCGCAAAGTATTTCGTACAGCGTTGATAAGCTGCTGAGTAGGATAAAAAAGATAAACTTGAAATATGACGTGAAAATCATCTAAAGAAAACGGCAGTTACTTTAAATAATGTACGAGGTAAACACAAATCAACGTACATAGGAACACCGCGAGGAAGTAATTGTTATTGTTTATTATATGCACGAATGAAGAAATAAGAAATTAAGTAACAGTAAGGTGTTCGCTTTTGCATAGTGACAGTTCACAGGTAAAATGAAGTGACAGAAAAAGGATATAGCAAATAGAGGGAGTCGCGATCTTACAAGTTAGTACGACAAAATCAAAATATATGCTGCTGAAACCGAAAAGAGTGAAAATGACTTGTACCAATCAAACATCAAGATGCACACTAATCGAGCAGAGAAGAGCGAGCGTGGAAAACTTGGTTGTAACATAATCGAACCTGTAAGCGGACATAATTATCGGACATTTAAGATGAAACTAATAGAAAAATTTGAAAATTAACTGACGTCGATAATATTAACGGTAAAGAAATTTTGAAATTAATATACTTTGCACTAGTCGAATCCAAAATAAGATATGAGCGTGGCTAGCGACGTCTAAATAATTGGAAAAAAGTCTGAATTTAATAGATGTTCGGTAGCACGGGCAAAATAAACTGATTACGTGAGATGTCGAAATTGATAAATAATATAAAAAATCGGGAAGTTAAAGTAGGAACTGTTACAAGATACGGGGAATAATAATAATAATGAGAAATTGAAGACTGTAACATTTTACGTGTAATTATATAAAGTAAAATAAATAAAAATTTATAGCGAATAGTAGGACACTTTTTTTTTTTTTTATTAATGCATTTATTTTTTTCTTAAGATATTAGTAAATACAGTCTACTATATTTTAATATTGAATGACCGCATCTCCTGCACCACCGTTAGGCTTAATCAGACAGACGCGGCTCCTTACAAGAGCATTCAGATTATATGTAGACCAAAGTCTAAAGTTATTTATATATATATACATTCATAATTTCATTCGTGCGGACTGTGTACTTTCCGATGAAGCATTTATTCACACACGCATTCAACGAGTTTACTATACAATAATTACAATGTTTATATATCTAGAAAAATATTTATAATGATATATCGTACATGATTCGCAATAAAAATTTACAAATATTTACACATAATTTTCATAATTTGAATAAGTGATCTAGAATTCACATGTGGTGTCATCGAGACGACATTGGATAAACACACAAATACAATCACACACACTTACACGCGCGCGCGCATATACACACAACGCATATATACATATAATTTTATACCAACATTGCACCACTGCGCGAAGCTATCAGTTATTTTTGAAATCTGGAATGTAATACAATGTGAAAATTTCGAAATTATTTGCTATGGACTTGTTTTTTAGATTAAAATTTGTTTCATTGAACTTTCTTTCCTTGTTATACAGCGGACAATCAAACAGTGTGTGCCGCGCTGTTTCTACTTGGCCACAGGGGCATTTATCATCGTTCTCTAGACCAAATCTACGAAGGTATTCGGCGAGTTTCCTGTTAATAAGTGCGACGTGTAAAAATTTGGCTTGAGGATTATCTTATTCCCTTACGTCTCTTATCAAAGCGTAAGTTTGACGTCCCGCCAAATCTTGCTCCCATCTGTTTTGCCACGTTTCTAGAATATATTTTCTTATATTATTTTTGACTTGACGCGCACAAATTTTGGTGTGACTGAGTGGGGGTTATACGGCTTGTTTGGATTAAGAGATTAAATTAGGACGCTAAAGATTTGTATAACTGAGACGCATTATTATGATTACTATTATTATTATTATTCGCGTCCGAGCCAATTATAACGCAAGTTAGATTAAATTAAAACTCGATTAAATTAATTTATATTAATATTAAATCCTCTCGGACCAGTTTTAGGACAATTCTTCATTTTACATCTAACGCCAACGAAACCGCATTCAAGTAGATGTAGTCTGTACCCCCGGCCAGAGTCCACTTTACTAAATTCTGAAGGCAGAGACCTCCACATGGTGCTAATTCAGATTAAACTCGACGGCGATGTATCTGGATTTTATCCTGCTGAGGCTGGCGTTCCACAGGGCTCTGTTTTGGGTCCAATTCTATTTCTTTTGTATACACATGACCTCCCAGTTAAAACCAACATTGAGGTTGCAGCATTCGCTGATGACACAGCATTGTTTGCAAGCGACAACGATACGATAGCGGCGTCGGAAAAATTACAGGCCGGTTTAAATCACCTAAAAAAATGGGCACGACAGTGGAGAATTAAGGTCAACCCATTGAAGTCAGTACATGTCACGTTCACAAATAGACGCGATACATGCCACCCGTTTATCTTGATGGTCTTATTCCACAGGAAAGTAAAGCTTGGTATTTGGGGGATGTATCGACGAATGACGTGGAAAACACACATTCAGATGAAGGTAAAAGAAATAAACATAAAACTGAGAAAGATGTACTGGCTCCTGGGCAGACATTCCGAGTTACCTCTCAAATCGAAATTATTGTTGTATAACGCAGTTATCAGACCGGTGTGGACCTACGGTATATCCCTTTGGGGTACAGAATCGGTGTCTAATATTAACACGATGCAACGATGTCAGGCAAAAATATTAAGAATTATAACAAATGCGCCGTGGTACGTGCGTAATGACAACCTGCATCGCGACCTAGGTGTACCATATGTGCGAGAGGTGATCCAAACATATAGTGAACATTACTTGCACAGATTAGAATACCACCCGAACCGACTGGCAGTTGACTTACTAGATAGTGTTAACGATGTTCATAGACTTAATCGATACCCCCCTTAGACCTTCCACATCGGTTTGATTGATTGGCGAGGTAGCTCGGAGTATCATTGGTGAATGATATCTCCAATCCTGTCACGACCCATATAGATAAACTGCTTATTGGCTATGTAAGCCAGATTGCAATTTTTATACAATTAAAAAAAAAAAACAAAAACGATGCGAATTACAACAACGATGGATAATCTCCGTGATTTCTATGCGAATATTATATTGCATCGGCCGAACATAATGAGACATATAATTGGAAGTGAGTATGTAAAGTTCAAAACTTATCTATTTACTGTATATTTCAGTAATAATATTACTAAACGGTATAGAACCGTCGGCAAACGAAAGCTTATGTTGCGCTGAATTCGTGTATTATCTGTATTGCATAACCAATGTGAAAATATATATTAAAAAAAAAAAACAGTTAAAATCGCTTAATTTTTATATTATAAAAAGACCGGAAGCTTTTCGGCTATTAAGCCATTATCCGGTGGATGTAAAAAAATAAAATATAAAAATATATACAATTTATAAAATTATAGATTAAAAAATAAAAAATCAAATGTACAGTATTACAAAAAAAAAAAGTGAAAAAACAGTTGTTTACAAAATAATTCGATAGTGAATCAATAAAATTTATACGGGGCTAAATAGCGGGAAATATAAAGACTTACTAATGTGAAAAATTGTTATAGTTAAACGCACTTCGAAATGAATTTAATAAATTATTTTTACTTTTATTATTAGTAGTTTTCTCTTTTTATAATGACTTTTTGTATGTAAAATTTTATAATTTCGGTTAATATTATTAATTTCATTCTTTACAACGTTTTCCAAATAATGATTTTTCGTCAGTGTACGAATTTAAATGTTCTCTAAATCTTATTAATTGTCTACCTATTTCTCGTATGTATTGTTATTCACATTGATTACAATTTAATTTATTTTCAATATATTTCTCTTTTCTATTTCGTTGTTACTAATTGATTTCTATAACGCGTTTTTATTTTTTATCGCTAAATCTTTTTGTGTGTATATTTGTAGCGGTTTTTTTTATGTCCACCCGATAATGGTTCATTAGCTTGCGGTCTTTTTATATATAAAAATTCGACGATTTTAACTACTCATTAGTGTTGATTTAAAAATAACTATCTGTTTAAAAAATACGAGAATAGCGTTAATAATAGTAGTAGTTAGAAAATTGAATATACGCGAACGTTGTGTATTTGTGGCGATTTTCCTCGATAAAATTAAACTACACCGGTTATTGCAGAATTATAATATTACCCCGAGGAAATAGCGGTAGCAAAATTGAAATGTTCGGTGGATAAATCAGTCAGACTTTATTTCCGGTTAACCGTTACTACTAGGCGTAGTTAATAGCGAAGTAGCAGACCGGATCGCAGATTAATTACTACTGGCTCCCGAGGAAGTCGGCAAATTTCTTGGCGTTTCGTTGTTGTCGTCTTAGTTGGAGGAAATTAATTTCCGCGTCGTCTATTTCGATTGGATTAATTTACGCGTAAAAAACGGTTTTTCCGAAAATTAATAATTCTATCGCCATCGCGGTGGTCGCATTTAATGCGCTTTCATCGTTGTACGTCGGTTGGACTGTTTTAAATGGATACCTTTTTATTTATACGCCGGTATGCGCGGGCAATTTTCGCATTTGTTAAAAAACCTTTTTAAAATTTGAAGAAATTTTAGTCATTCCTACAAACATGAAATAGGGAGAAATTTCGATGCTGCAACGGTAGTGTGGCGGTCAATTTACGATTTTCCCCGATTATATGGACGGGCAAATTATTTTAAACCTCCTCGAACTTTATGACCTCGCTCTGTGGGACTGGTAGTATGAAGGTTAACATATATTTAAATGTAACTAGAAATATAATAAATAAATTTAAAAATCGTGAAAACAGTTAATTTTAGAAAAACAAATTATAAACACAACAGATAGTAGGAACAAATGGAGAGAAACGTGATTTCAAACGCCATTTACGAATAGTTTTTAAACTAAAGTAATAAAATTTAAAAGTTTATTAATAAGGAAATAACTTTTAAAATTAATAACTTCGTTTTTATTTTTAATAAAATAACTTTAAATAATTTTTAAACGACGTTTAAAATAACGTTCGTGTAAATTATTTATTAATCAGCACTATCGATGTAACCGAAAAAGTTGAAGTCACACTATCGCTGTACGGGCGAAATTTCGCTGTAATTTATGTTTTTGTAAAAACATGCGAATAAATAAAATTTCGGAAGTGTGTAATTAATTTTCAAATCGTTTTTTACAAAATGTAACGTAGCGTATCGGTGAGTAAATGTACGTGTTTAATTTTTTTTTTTTTTTTTTTTCTGGAAACAGTTATCTAAAAATAATTTACGATTTATACGTGCGTGTAAAGTAAGCTCCATCCATCAGGACACGATGATAAACTAGATGCTGTATCTCTACATCGGCGTGTTTTAAAATTTTAAACTATTTATATTCGCTTATTCGAGATAGTAGTAATTATAATTATTCGCGTAAAATTCGGAAATACCACTTATTTTTTCCGCGAAATGAATTGTTCGGTTAGTACAATTGAAACTTCACGTAAAGACTGTTAAATATATATATATATATAGACTAAAATTGAGTTTATACGCGTGTCTTCAAAATTATGACTAGTGACGAAAAAGATTTTCACCGGAAACTCAAAACTTTTTGAAAAAAAAAATTAATTTTCAAAACCGTGTTTCCGAATTTATTAAATCAACTAAATCGAAATAAAATTTAACATTACTAAATATATTTAATTAAAGCACGATTGTTTTTTTTTAAATATATTATACTTCTTTCAAACTTTAATACTTAAAATAAACAAACATTAATGCCAATATTCTTTACTGATTGGCTAGTATCGATGACGGATTGAATATTATTTATTTTAAAAATTAATTGCAAACAAATTTCGGGACGTATTAGATTTAAAATTATTATAATTAATTACGAAAATTTAAAAATAATTTAAACGTAATTTTTTAGCGGATATCAAAATAAATCGATCTTAGACTGAGAAGCGATATAAATATAAAAAATTATGTTTAAAATTATTTTCGAATTAGTTATAATAATTTTCAATCGAATTCACTATAAAATTTATTTGCGATTAATTTAAAAAATAAAAAATATTCAATTCTTCATCGATGCTCCAGTCGTAGACGGTCGATAATTAAAGAAATTAAGATAGGGAAGATTAAAATTGCGCGCGAGTAATTAGTGATGTTCATCGATTAATAACTGTTAGAAATTTAAATTTCAAAGAACACATTAAATATTTCGATGAAAAATCGTTTAATATACGCAAGTACTTGCCGCTTAAATGCAAAGCTATCGGAATGCGCTACCGTTCTAAATGTATCATTTGTACGCTTCAAGAACGTATATATGTTAGAAGGCAACCGTTGACGAATTTATTATCACGTCAAAGGCTTCAACACACCGGTCACAGACATTTTATCTGAAATTAAGTTTTTTCGGACAAGGAATTTACCGGTGCTTGGAGATATCGCCAGTCAAACAATTCAGGAACCTTCGATTCCAGTAATTCCTTCGTTCGTCAATCTTCCAGGCAAAATAGAAAACTCGTTTCTTCTTATTATACATCGTCTATAACGTCAACAATATTACGTTCTATTCACACACGAATTAGCTCCTTCGTCATTCTGTACCCATCCTTGAGATGGAGAGCAGATCGCCGATGAAATATAGAATGTACCGATCAAAAGTCCTGCACGTATTATAAGTAAATGAATCCCTTTTCCAACTAATTTCAAATGCTTGCTTCGCAGAACAATAACGTATTCATATTCAATAACACATCAGCATGTAGTATAAATATTTAATAAGACATATCATCCATTTCTTACAGACCTGAGTGAAATGATTAAATTAAAGAAAACAAAACACATTTTTAACTACTGGCTGTATCAACTATATTTAATCATTTCTTACAATTAAAGCGAAAATAATCCCCGTTGATATAATGATGGAAGGGAAACCGGGATCGTTTTATAAATTCAAGTAAAAAAATATAATTAACCGGAGAATCAAAACGAAGGCAATTTTCTACAAAAATTCTCCTAATACTAACTATTACAAGTAATAGAAAAAAATTAGGTTTAATAAGAAAATTCGACTATTCGAATATGAATGATAAACGAAATATAATTAATTGGAATATAAAAGGTACAACAGAGATTTAATAATCTCTTTTGTTTGTTTATATGCCCGCACCGTGTGTTGGCTATTAAAGTCACCTGTGATTATAGCTGGTTTGTCTGGAATATCCATCATTCGTTGTGGCCACTTGATATTGGGTGGTTTGTAGATGTTAATCATAGAAAGTTTTTTCACTTAAAATATTATTTTCATCAGTTACTCTAATAAATCTCCATTCCAGTCTATTTTTTATGTAAGTAGCAATTCCATATTGTTGATGGCAAATTGCTGCTGCTATAGTACATCCCGGTATTTTACCCACTCTTATTAGCAGCTTCCCATCTATACGCGTTTCTTGTACTAGTATAGCATTTGTATCATATTCTCGTGATATTCTTTGTAATATCTTTGCACGGCTAAATCCTTCCACATTAATCTGAAGTATTCGAATATTATTATTTTTCAGTGAAGTCGCGGTCGAGTTCGGGTGAAAAAGGCTGTTTACGTGTTTCCTTCTATTGTTAATACTTCACGTGTTTGACCTTATTGCTACCCATGTGGCGTGAGGTGCACAGCACACTGAACTGTTTCCCATATTCTTAGCTATTGTTTATATAAACAATGTTACCAGGCGCACGACGAGCACGTGATATGGGACGCGCCCACTATAACAGATAAAGAAATAATACGTTTTAAACGTCATGATTTGATAATGACACCTCGTTATGATTGTCTTCTATAAAACTTTCAGCGCTGTCATAAGTTGTCCTAAATATATATATAATGAATCGGGTCGCGTTTCAGTAATACTTTATCGTTCTGTTCGCGCGGCACCAGTTTTGATCTGATCAGGAACGATAATTTTTAATAATAAGAATGAGACTTGATGATTTCGCTATCCATCCATTCGGTCGATAAATGAGAATCAGCTGGTTAAGAATGTAAAGAAGTCACGGAGGGTAATGGCAAACTAGTTCCTATTGGCTTTGCCTAGGGGGAGCTGTTTAGTCGGTTCTGTACGAATATTCTGTCTGTCGAGAATCGTTTAAGTAACGCCTTCTAGAAATTTCTGAATTGATGGAGTATGTGATTTATATACTCCCTCAAAGAATTGACGATATTTCTTATGAAAAAAAAAAATGTACTCAGGTAATAAACAAATAATTATTTATTCTAAAAATTTTTAACGAAATCCTGAAGAATTATGTTTAATTATTTTCGGGATATCGGTCCTTCTCGCCGATTTAATGAAATAATTGAACAGAGTTATAAAATTTGTGAGTATATGTATGCTTGTTCATAATGTTGTAATGTAAATATGTATATGTTCGCGCTTAATATATATATATATATATATGAAAAATGAGTAATTCGAGTATGAGAGTAGCTTAAATCGCCCAAAATAAAATCGTTTGTAACAAGGAATATAGTATGTATACCATTTTATTCAAATACATACATATGTTGTATGTAATGGGAGTATATCCGTTTTGTGTGTTATAACCTAAATGATTTTTCACATTTATATCTCTGTAGTTAGGTTTAAAAAGATGAGCAGGAGAAAGGAAGCGCAAAACGCAAGATTGAATTTGCAATTCTGATGAAGTTAGGGTGAACGTGGGAAATCCTCTTAAGCTAAAAAAGAGGGAACATTCAAAATTTCTTTTTGAAGTGTATATATATATATATTCATCTATATGTATGTACGTATTTACAGATACATATATATATATATGTATTTATGTATACATACTTCGACTTTACCTTAAAAATATTCTAAAAACAACGATTTTATCCTCTCCCGTCATGAGTACAAGTAATAAATCGGTAAAAGTGATTTCTATCCTTCTATAGGGACTTTTAAAATCTTATCGACATCAATGAAAATCAAGTGTTTCAATACTTTAATATAATGTTAATGTGTGAAACATTAAATTTGAGCGATGGAACAAATATATATATATATATATATATATTCTGAAGAAATCTGGACAGAAAATTTTAACTATTGGCAACTCGAAACCTCCATTGTTTCCCCCCTAAACTAACTTCCTTTTTGTTTTAAAACATGGTTCTAAAAATTCATAACTTCAAAAATTTAGAATTTCAATTTTGGAATTAATTTTTTCTCACATTAGAAATAAGTAAGTTAAGAAAATTTTTGACACATGTAATACAAATTTGGTAATCAAAAATTATTTATCACTTGAAAATAAGTAACTTAATTAATAAAAGATTTATAAATTTATCATCAGACATCAACATTTTCTGCTTGAAATTTAAATCTAAGTATTTAAAAAAAATTTAATGATACAAATATGGTGGTTTTATTCAAATCACAACTTGGGTGATGACGTAGCTTGCGGTTTTTCGGAGTATATTATAAATTAACTCAATTTCGCGCTCCTTTTTGTTTTTTTTTTGTGCGAAATGATCAATTATGTGATCGAAATTGGTCTTCTATGTTAGCTTTAATTATCTTCTTTACAATTGGTACGCTGCTGAAATTTGATAATCAAGCATTTCTCATAGAGTTGAGTTAGTAGGATTTTACACGCTTTCGTTCGCAATATGCTGTTGTTACTGAAATGCAAAATTATAGTAGAATCAACTTCATTAATTGTGGTCGACAGGAAGAAATATTGTTATTAGTTAAAAATTTTTACAGATCTAATGATATCGTATGTTCATCAGGACTCAAATAAAAGTACGTCAATTTGTTCTGTAGTTTTTCCTTACTGAAAAAAAGGGTAGCTGGTCGTAAGAGAATTTACTTTGTATTGTATAATACACTTCCAAGTAATCCGATTCAATAATACTACTGTGAATTTGTGGTTTCAAAAAGTTCCACAAGGACCAGGAAGCTAGAACCCTTCGACATTCGTTTATTGCTGCGAGGAAAAAATAATAAGGAACATAAATAATCTCGGCTCCAAATAATTTTACATCTTTTATGATTTTAGATTCGTGCAAAAGAGCCACATTCATCGCTAGTTGAGACACGTTTCCTTCGCCGTTGTTTACATATGAGTAAAGTCTCAAAGTTTAAAATTCAGTCAAACGACCGAATGACGCATCCTGAGCAAGCCCGTACGAGGTGGATTGCTATTAAATTCTCCGGCTTGTTTACCTTTCCAACAAGCTGGTACTCGTTTCTAACCAATTAGAATGACAGGTGATTTAGCCAGTAGACTTTTAAATTCGGGGTCGTGCGAATAGAATAATGTTGAAATATTACCACTGTACCACGTGACCCATAATATATTTATATATATATATATATATATATATATATATATATATATATATATATATATAATATTATTCTTCCAAAACCTGTTAAAGATATTAGTGATATTCGTAATATTCGTCCCATTAGCTTATTATGTACTTTTAGGAAAGTCATCGAAAAAATTATACTAAATCGGTTAAAATCTTATTCTCTAACTGAAAATATTCTCAAAATTGAACAATTCGGTTTTAGGGATGGTCATTCAACAGTGCATCAAGTTGCCAGAATAACTGATTTCATCACCGACAATTTTAATAATCACTCTGGTTTATTGTTAATTGATATTGAAATACAACTCGGCGCAATGGGATTTCGTACAAATTAATTAAATTCGGTTATCCACTTCATCTCGTTAAATTAATTAGGTCCTATTTAAACGATAGAACGTTTTACATTCATCACCTACATTTACAATCAACACCTAAAACTCTTTTTGCGGGTATTTCGCAAGGAAGTATTTTAGGTCCTTACCTATTTTTAATATTATTAATCGATTTATACCTTTCGTCCACGCGCCTTTTTATGCTGACGATCTGGCGTTATTTTGCACATCGTTCAGAACTGATACAATCTACAATAGATTACAAAAAACGGCAAATGCTATTTACAAGTACTATAAACGCTGGAGGCTAAAATTAAATACCGAGGAATCGCACACTATACTGTTTACTAAAAGATTTTGCTCCTTCTCTGCCTGATATTACTATTAATTATCTAGGAGTTACTCTAGACTCTCGTCTTTCATTTAACGCGCACATTAATAAATCTATCGGTGATGCGAAAAAAAGTCTCATATACTTGCACCAATTTTCAGAGTTACCGTTCTCATCTTTCTTCAGTAAACAAGAAATTTTTTTGTTTTTTTTGTTTTTGTTTTTTTTTTAAAGCGGGAGGTGGAAAATCTTCGAAAACTACTGATATAATAAAGAAAATTAGTTTATTTTTTCTTTAACGCAGATGCACTGCAATAGATCCAAAATCAGCGTGTGGGATTTTGACCCACTAAAAACGCCCTCCCTCTATAAAACACACACAAAAAAATGAGTTTAAATAATATGATGAAAGTCTGAGGGAGAATGAAAAGACCTCCACGCTTAAAATTAGCTTATTGCGATGGAAGAAGCGAATACATAGTCCCTTCTTCCATCAAACTAACACTAATGAGTTTATGCATACATATATAAAATAAAGCAAAAATAAAATAAAATCTTATAACAAAAAGACTTTACAATGTAACTTAAAGTTTAAAAAGTATTATTCGTAACTAAAAAAAAATAAAAACTGATAATATGGATATTATCTTAAATCCAAAGAACAAACAAAAGCCGCAATAAAATAAAATCTTATAACAAGGAGACTTTAAAATGTAACTTAAAGTTTAAAAAGTATTACTCGTACCGAAATAAAATAAATCAAAAATTAACAATACGGATATTATCTTATATTTAAAAAAAAAATCTACATAATACAAACATTAAAGAAGAAAAATCATAAAGAGAAATCGAAAAAGAAGATCATAACAAATTGCTGTGACAAATTTGTAAAAATAGTTAAATTTAAATATTAGTCAAATATAAAATATAATTAGATATTAAAACATATTGGCCACGCTATATAAAAAAAACCCTGCAAAGCACTGTGATGGTATTGGGATCACGGTTGATTTAAGCGTTAATTGTAATACTATAAAAATTTGAATTTTAATCGCATGACCTGTTCAGCCAGCAAAAGGAAACTTCCAACTTGTCTACTATGGGCCCGAATGAGGCCTTTATATAATATCGAAAGTTCCCTAAAGAATAAACCCCAAGCATTTCTCTGTAAACGCAACAACTTATTATAATTATGGAAATGGGAAATGAATGATAATTTAGGATCTATAATCCTAAATATTTTAGAGATGCAGTATATAAAATACTTGAATTAGATAACAATCTGATCTGGCCAACAAGCGAGGTCTTCCCAAACACACAAAAAAACCGGCATTTAGTGGGAGGAAAACTTAAACCTACATCTGTCACCCCACTTTCCAGGTATTTAGAAATACATGCGAGAAGTAGTACTGACATGAGGCTCTCAGCTCTAAACACTAAACACAGATCATCGGCGTAAGAAATTAACTGACATATAGCATTGATATCAGAACAAAAATTATCAAGCCTAAAGTGTACAGTAGAGTACGAGAGTAGGTCCAAGGACAGAACCTTGTGGAACTCCACAAGTTGGTATCTTAGCTCCAGCCGATGATCGAAGTTTAAGCGGAACGATTATTCAAGTAGTCTATGATAATATTAATTATAAAAGGATTAATTCAATTAACCTTAAGAACATCGACAATTGCAGACCAACAACAATTGTCGAATGCCCCTTTAATATCATAAGAAATGACAACAGTGAAGCAGCCGTCTGAAATGTACTGTTCAGCTGTAGAAACTAAAGAATGAACAGCATCAGCTGATAGACCTGAGCGAAAAACAAATTGAAGATGGTGCAATCCTAGCAGTGATCTTCTGTACCAGAATCTCATTGACAACTTTTTCATAAACCTCCTCAATGCAACTAAGCAGAGAGATAGGCCTATAAGCTGACAACTCTGACGGATCTTTGCCCGGCTTTGAAAGAAGCCTCAAAGAGGCTAACTTTCAAAAATCTGGGAAAAGGTCAAATTTTAAACATTTATGTAAAAAAGTTTGCAACAAAGCAGGATACATACAGTGAATTTTTTAAACAATTAAATTGCTGACCCTATCGTCAGCGAGCGCCTTTTTATTTCGTAAATTTTTAACTATAGTCGGTAATGCAAAGCCAGTGTTGCTGAATATCATTAAGTGCTCCCCGATGGACTAAAATACAGTACATGCATTCCACGCTGAATATTTCTCATATTTATAAATTATCAAAGAAATTTTATGATAAAAGTATCATGACAATAACTTAATTCAGGTAATCGGGGATTATGCTTGATCTCAACATGCGTTACACTACATATAAGCATCATTAAGCACCGATTTCTAATGTATACGATCAGATATTACGATTTTTTATTTTTATTTATTCATACACAAGTTAAACAAAAATTTAATATATAAGATAATAGGCTGTTTTTTTTTAATTTTTCCTATTGTTATTGCACTGGTTATTTTCTTTATCGTTTCTTCAGTTTTGTAAAGTTATTTGGTCGTATTTAACTGCTAAACTTCAAGGATACTTATGTGTGTATGTACATATAAATTCTTTATAATTTATATAATTTTGTATTGAAATATACTATACTATATATAATATTGTTTTGATTTTAATCATTAAGCGCGTTCAGAGTTGAATTAAGCTGTTTTATTAAAAAAAAAAAAATATCGTATCTTGTTTATTCGTTTCCGAATTAAAATGATAAGCGAAAAAATAATTTTTTAAAATAAAATATGTTTGCACAATACCGCGGTACGCTCGACGGTCAAACTCAACGATTGAGGGTTCGAAACTAAGTATCGAGGTAAAAAATGTATGAAGTTTTTCATCATAACGTAACTCTTTATCATCACAGATATGGCAGTGGCATCCCACTCTGTATACCAACATTATAATTAGTGCCCCGAATGATAAACGCACAATTGGCTAAGCCACAACGTTCGGGAACGATCAATGATGATCATGATGATGATGATGACGTTTGTACATTGTAAGTAAACATTACTAAATAACGGCGATAGCGATGATAATCAATTTTTTTAGTAATGAGAATGATATTAATAATGGCCGTAATATTTTTTATTAAACGTTCACTTTTCGATTTCGTCTTCTAAATACCCGAATGGGTTTTCATGTTTCCGGCAGAATTTTCTCACCGCCGAATGTCTTAATGGATTTTTCGCTACACAGGGTGGTGTGTTTTATTTTCGGTCGTTAATAGATTTTAAACATTGGCAAGTGAAAATCGTTGTTTGCTAATGGTTTCCATTATTTCATTGTTCTCCTTCTATCGCTGCTATACCGATATTAATGATTATAGAAACAACATCGACGCAAATAATCGTAATAATAACAATAATACAAATAATAATAATAATAATAATGATAATATTTAACATGCCCTTAAAAAGTTCTACATTTTAGGAAATATTGATAAAAATTCATTTTTGAAAATATCCCTGTCAGTCGTGCATTATAAAATTTCGACGTTAAATTATATATATATATATATATACAAATGTTTATTATTAGGCGAAATGTAGATAATATTTTTAAAATTCATATATTCCACGTGGACCAGAAAATAAATTTTTTTGTTAGCATTAGAGAATTCCGTCTACCGTATACATCGCGACGGAAAGGCTTGTAACGAAATATCGGAATATTCATAGTTTTTAATTAAATTACGGAAAATAGATAAGATTTTTAACAGAAACTAGTCCCGAATTGAGAACGTTATTACGATTAAATTTAATAAATAAACCGTGTCTAGAGAAAAATCTCCATTTAACAAGTTTCGATTTTTAAATCGTGCCTTTACTTAATAAGTACACGTTTTTTAAAAATCAAGCTCGTAACGGTGATTAGTAGATTATATTTTAGTTCCGTTATTTTGCATCGGTTATTTCAACGTTCCAATCAGAAATATTATGAAAAGTGTGGAATGCAGTGGTAAAAATAAACAATAAACAGAAGTAAAATCACTAAATGTTTTTTCTTTATAAATAATCACAACGCTTTTCGGCTGTTATAAGCTGTTATCAAGTGAATATATAAAAAAATAAAGTTTAAAAGTATACATATAATTCTGTAAAAATATAAACTGTAAAAGATCTTAATTTATATGTACAATTTACAAATTGACTTTCAATTGTGTTATTGTTTATGTATAAAATTTCGACACGTTACCGATTGTTGATTATGTTGTCTACCGCATTCACACTCGGATTATTTTACAAATACCGTTTTGTTACTTTGATAATTTTTCTAAATTG
Source organism: Coronaproctus castanopsis (assembly GCA_032883995.1). Classification (NCBI taxonomy): domain Eukaryota; kingdom Metazoa; phylum Arthropoda; class Insecta; order Hemiptera; family Monophlebidae; genus Coronaproctus; species Coronaproctus castanopsis. The sequence continues at coordinate 153,393,954 of CM065052.1, forward strand.
TTATATCTCAAGTAATAATACTTTTTACATTTTATATTTTTATAAATCGTATATATTTTTATCTTTTTAAATATTCACTTAAATAGCTTAACAGCCGAAAAGCTTTGTGATTTTTTTATAAAGAAAAAAATTTTTCATTATTTATTTCCTTTTAGAACATATTATAGTCCACTGCATCTTCTGATGAAATTTTTGAAAACTGACACTATAGAATTACTCGCCATTTTTTACCTTCGCGAATTAATATCTCCGAACCGAGAGAAGATTTAAAGAATAAATTAATAAGGCCAAATATATTGAACAATAAAAGAAGAATATTAACGACCTTAATATTCGCGAAATTCTTACGTAGAGTATATGGACTCTAACACACGTATAAAGAATTGAAATAATTCACTATAGTATACGACGGAAGTGGGTAATGGACTATATGTCATCATTATAGACAACAGCGCAGCCACAATGATCTTCATTTTTTGATCCATCTGTAATGTGGTATATTGAAAATGTGACGTATTGAGAGAGGAATTTATTGATTTCCGGCTGCGATATGTTTCGGTTCTCGGAGCAGTGTACTGCAAGATCGGTATCTATTATTGCTAAATCTACGTAATATTTATTAAATATTTTCATTATCTTATTCATTCCTACATAATTTATTGATCCTAAATAATTATTTTTATCTTTTTCTGTATTTTTATTGCTATAAGATTTACTCCACATTATACAAAATTCTAGTAGGATTACATACTTATTGTTATTTGTTTATGTTTTTTTTTCTTTATTTTCTTTATCTCTGTCTGGTAAAATTTGTCCGTAATGTTTCTACTGATTCTACCGATTATAATAATAATAATAATAATAATATAATCATCATCATCATCATTAAGTGCCGTCTCCGTATCGGAGATAGGCGACTACTTACCTATATATTTTTTGTTGCGTAGTGTAAGTAGCGTACAAGGCAAAATAATAAAAATAGTAATAATAATTTTATTCGGTTTAATTCGAATAATTGAGCGAAACGCGTCATTATCATAATTATTCGTTTCAGCGAAAGACATCATTAAGAAGTAAACGATAATAATTCTATTAGTAGCCTCGCTATAAAGTGCATATTGTCATATCGTTTATTATAAATATCGAGTAAGATCGTTAAATACATGTTAGAAAAACAAAAGATCGAAATAACTTTAAAAGTGGGATGCGTACGATGTGTTAGTATTTCAAAGGTGCCTCTTTAACGTTCGTTATTAGTAAATAATATTTGTAAATTATTTTCTTATGTTCTAGTAAATAAATAATTTATTTTCGCCATCTTGTCAGCACTTCAACCTCGTGTGGCGTGGTAGGCAGGCCTATTTTCCGAGCGTTCTGGTCTGAAAAAGAAACGAAATGTTTTCTTATTAAACACGGCTGACTGTTATCGTTCCGAATTCCAAATTCATATCGACGGTTGCTCACTTTCATTTGCCTTAGCATTCTCAAAGGACCTTTTAACTCGTCGAAGTAGTTGAACCAAAATGGTAAAAAAAAAAAAAAAGAGTTACCGGCGACGAAAATTATGCCCGTCGCTAAGAACAACACCTTTGAAGTATTTATTCTAGAATTTGGAGTTTTTATTTCCTCGCACGGTGCGCTTAAGTGCTCTTCAATGTTAAATGCGACCGATGGCAGTACATTTTCTATGATTACTTCGAGAATAAATTATTCCCTTTTATAGTTAATGTTCCCGGTGTTTTCTTAAATAAAATAACAATAATAATTACGTTATAAAAATATACATACATAATCAAGTAATAATTCTAATCGTAATAGCAGTTATATTATCGTGCATGCTTCTCAGTCTTCGACGTTTGTCTTATTTACGTCTCGTTCTTAAAGATGAGCACTTTCGTAATAGGAGCACTTTACGCGACTCGCAATATTGTTTTGAAAAAAACTGTTATCGCGTATACGGCCAGTGTAGTTAGTTTCTATTAAATATTAGCGAGAGTGTCTTCGAATAGTTTGAAATGAGTACGCGTAGAAAAGTTGAATTTGTTATCTAACTGATTACCGTTTAATTTCATCATCATTATCGGCTGTTTATTTCTTATTCTAACGAAGAAATGGCTTCCGTTTTCGTTATTTATGAAAATAATCAGATAATTTATGTAGCGTCTATTAAAGATATTATCAACGAATGTGTTAATAAAAAGTTGTATAATCGATTTATAAACAGACGGGAATGTTTTAAATAGATGATGATGATATCGTATTTCTTCGGGTTGCTTAGATGTCAACATCACGGTTTCGTAATTACGTGTTGGACATATTGCTACCCACGATGTGGCGTGAGGTGCACAGCACAGTTTGCCGACTGTTTCCCGTATTCTTAGCCATTGTTTATTATAAACAATGTTACCAGGCGCACGACGAGGACGTGATACGGGACGCGCCCACCGGTAGAGATCATTCGTATTAAGAAGAGGAACTAATTCAATATACTATTTTCAAGGACCTCCGTCTGCTGTTAGTATTAGCAATACGGAATCACTGCCGATATGATTTTGTTGTGTTTAATCTACTTAGATTTAATTTTACTGCGATGATTCTTCCAACTTTGCGCAGTTAGTCGGCTGTATTATCTTCGTCTCCAGCGATACATTTTGCTGGCATACCTATCGAATAAAATTTAATATAGGCGAATATTTATATTTATATAATACAAAATCCGCTCGTGCGTAACACAACGCTGTACGCTATATTTTCCGCAATTATCGTGTATATCCACAAACGGCTAAAACGTTAATTTACTTATTAATTTTCAGAGTTTTGTCCGAGCTTACTTCGTTTTTTCGAATCCACCTTAACGATCAACTGACACTAGCGTTTATCCAGAAATACGTGCGCAATTTTAATTCCATTGTCACAATTTTTTCAGTACTCGATGTGGCATTATTCTAATATTACCATCCCGATTAGGAAAAGGTTTTACACACTGCTCATTAGATCTTCGATATATTCACTTGTTTACGTGTACCCGTTAGATTTGAAATTAAATTTTCCACAGTTTTACACACTGTACTGAATGGAACCCTTTTGCGTAGTCAACAAAATATAAGTATATCCTCAAGTTGAATTCTAGTTGGGTTTTTTCAATTATCTGTCTTACACTAAATATATGATCACTCGCCAGTATTTTTCCCGGTAATAAAACCGGCATATTCTTCAGTGATTTTATGAAAGTAATTTAACCACGTATGCAGCTAGTTAAACGACGATAAAAAAGGATATATTTCTGTTTGGGGCAGCGATAGAAATGATTTTTTTTAAAAATGCAATCCTTTTCACCACAGATTTGATTCGCAATTAATGTATGTAACATTAAATGGGGTTAAGCATTTCGAACGTCGTCCTATATATCACACCTTACGATTACAAGTGAAACATTAGGCTATAAAACTTCCAGCTTAACCTATATAACAACGGCCATTTACTAAATACATCCACCTACTCTAAAATTCGATATCATTCATCCTGTTATCTGGTTATAGATGTCGTAATCATGTAGTTTTTGTCGTCAGTTTCTGCAATTTATTCCTATCACGTAGACTTGTGTTAGCTGGCGCACTGATCATATCTTGGATATAATTCACAAAACGATTCGGTGGGCGACCTCTACTTCTTAGCCCCTCCCCCCGTATTAATCCGTGTATTATCGTCTTCTCAAATTCATCTTATAGTATGTTTATCATACAAGGACAGATAGAAGGAAAAAGAAGTCCGGGAAGAAGGAGGACAGATTGGCTAGAAAATATTAAAAATTGTACCAACACATCTTCGTTACAACAATTAATGGCAGATGCGGGACAACTTAAGATTGGCATATTAGTAAGATCGCCTACGCTCTATTATGAGTATGGCACGTAGAATAAAAATAATACGTATAATATGTCTAAAAAACTTAAGAAATCTTCTTTTTATTTTATACCGAGTTTTTTTCAGTATTTTTCAGTATTGACACGTTACTCTGGCGTTCTTTCTGAGAAATCCTAGTAGCATATCTCGAATGTTTTTAAAGAGTTTTATTCGTCTCCCGTGACTTCGAGCCATAGCGTGTTATTGAAACTATCGATGATTTGTTTTGGTTATTTTAATCTTTCCATATCTTTGTTAGTCTTGTTAAGGTCATCCCAATTCGTCGTGTAATTTCTTTTTCATCGTTTCGTTTATTATTAATGCACGCTCCCAGATACATTGTTTCAGTCTTTCTTCGAATATCAGGAACTGACTTAAATGTCGTGGGTACTTTTTTCCTCGTCAATAGTTTTCGAACGATTTAATTTCCAATTGGCTATTTGACTAAAATATTCTATCCGGTTTGGAAGTTCTCCCAGTTCTAATTCGTTCGTCGCCAATATTATCATCTGCATATCGCAGATTGCATATTTCCCTTCTACAAATAAGCCGCATAATTCATTTGCATAATATAGACGACAGTGTATACACGCTTGTCGTATCATTTGTTACAATTGGCTAAGTTCCCAGATCTCACAATATGTCCAAGTAGGAATTTGATATGAGACATCATATTATTCAGCTTTATAATCGTGGGTCTAGAGTGAAGTTTAAGTGGGTCCCTTCTCATTGTGGTATTACTGGAAACGAGGTGGTCGCTGAATTAACGCGTTATAATTTATCAAGTGTCCCTTGCGAGAACATTACGTGGAATTCTGAAATGTTACCAAAGATTAAACAATTTTTACTAATGGATTTTCAACAGTATTACTTCGCCGAAAGTCAGAATAAAGGGAAAAAGTACTTCGCTTTGGTTCATACGGTTTCCAGCAAGCCATGGTTTCAATTATACCAGAACGTTTCGAGTATATATATAAACTTTATTTAGACTACGTACTGGGCATAACTTTTCTCCCTCCCATCTTATTCCGGATGGTACATGTGATAAAACAATTTTTACTAATGGATTTTCAACAGTATTACTTCGCCGAAAGTCAGAATAAAGGGAAAAAGTACTTCGCTTTGGTTCATACGGTTTACAGCAAGCCTTGGTTTCAATTATACCAGAACGTTTCGAAGGATTGTATATATATAAACTTTATTTAGACTACGTACTGGGAATAATCTTTCTCCCTCCCATCTTATTCCGGATGATAATACGTGCTATGTTGACAACTGTGTTGAGCATCAAATTTGGGTTTGTCCGAAATTTTTAAAGCATAGGGATGAGCTGTTCTCTAGTATTTTACAAAAGTGGCACACATTACCTGTGAGTATTGAGTTATTTGTTTCTGAACCATTATCTCCTGTTACAATTCTTCTTCTTTTCGTTTCGTTATCCGATCCGGATGTCGTGACCTTATTTGATGCAAGTTACGAGACGTCGCCATTTATATCGATTCGGCGCTAGATTCATGATTCGCTGTGTGTCTACTTTACATAACCTTGTGATTTGATCAATGTAACGGCTCATCGGTCTACCTTGACTCCTTTTTCCATTAACCTTTCCTTGCAGAATTGTTTTCTCCAGCCCATTTGCTCGTATTACAAAAGAAGCCTAGCATGCGTATTTCAATGGATGGTACTAATTGTTCAGTGGGTTCGATTTTTAGTTCTTTTAAAACAGAATCATTTGTTCTGTGGACTGTCCATGGGATCCTCAAGATTTTTCGGTATCCCTTCATTTCGAAAGCCGTTTAAATCGAATATAATTGTTTACGTATGCCAAAAAAAAACCACTTAAATATAGAATAACTGCGAACAATAAATTCAAACCCTACCGAACGTGGATATTAATAGGCGCTCTGATCACCTTCGACTACAAAACAATCTGTATCTAAAATGTCTGTATAATTATTTTATTTATACTATAGAGTAACTTTGTTTACGAGTATTCTATAACTAGTGCTATGATTACTAGTTTTTATTTTCACATTCTCTTTCATCATATTATTGTTATTTTTTTAATTTTTCGCGTGGTACTCTTTTTAAGAATAACCTAATGTCGATTAGTTTATTATTATTAAGCAGTGGCGGTTTGTGATTAAAAAACCCAGCGGTTGCACACGTTTCACGCAACATCGCAAAGTAACATTAATAATATCGAAGTCAACAAATTACAATACAAATAAAAGATAATTTTTTAAACCGTAATCAGAAAAACTAAAAATTATGAAGTTAGATTATCAACCCCGAGGTAAAAAATTGTAATATTAAACTAAGATATATTAAAACTTCATTTCCGCATAAGTATAAAATTTATATAATTAGAAAAGTAAGAAAATGTTTAAAATACTAAAACTAAACAATTCGGTAAGTTATTTTTATTTTTTCACAATTTGCAAAAAAACAATTCTCTGAAAATTAAATAATCAATTGCGGTATAAATAATAAAGCTTTTCAGTAAGGAAAAAATGTACATGAACAAGTAATAATATGAACCACATAAACTGTACAGAGACAATGAAACAATTCACACCCGAAAATCTACTACGCAATAAAAGATAGAAATTTTAATAAGAAAAAGTAATCTCCGAAAAAGTAATCTCCGAAAAAGATGGAATATTAGTTCTAGAGTTCTAGACTCGTTCGTTTGTCGACCAGCAGTATGCTTACGCAACCACAGCATAACGAGATAAACCTATTCTACCGCGTCGTGTGTGTGTGTGTACTTCAAGAACTGTGGCTGCAAAAAACCAGCAGTCGCTAAAGCCCTTGTAAACTGTAACACCCATAGCAGCATTACATGCAAAATTACCGAAAAATGCTGTATATCGATTTCCGATACATTCTTCAGGTTGCATCGTGTAACCACCAACCGTTGTAACTAAGCATTTCAAATCAGCTTTTAAAAGATTTTTAACTTTTTAAAAGATATTTTACGAAAACTATAATTAAAATTCACTTTAATCCCTTTATAAAATAATTAGTAATTAATAAAACGAAATAAAAAAATTAATCGCTATAAAAAATGTTTATTAACGCAAAGCTTTTCGATAATCACGTCATTGTCGAGCATTTACGATCATTGGACCGTCCACAAAATTCAGGAATAGGAGACCTACGATGTTGGTTTGGCTGTTCGTTTATCTAATTACTTCGGATTGACAAGTCGAAAGAGATTGTAGCCAAGTTAATTACCGACCTTCGTAATGGAGATGCGGATGAAAAAGAAGGAACATAGCAATTAATTTTTTTTTTTTTTTTTTTTTTTTTGGGGCACTGCTGAGCAATCACAACCCACTAACGTGTTGATAAATAGTTATTATTTATATATTGATGTCACAATTGGTTAGGAATTTGTAAAGAAGGAGGAAAACACGGGAGTCATTAGAAAAAATTAAGGAAGTGATAGAGAAAGGAGGACGATAACCGATGGATATTAAGGAATTCAGGAATGCGAGTTTGCAATTGAAAAGGATGTGGTTTTCATCGGCGATAATTTGTGAATCGGCTGGATGGGGACAATATGGGGGAACTGGAAATCTCAATACGAAACATGTGAGCCGGAAGACGATTGTGTCCAGAACGTAAACGGGTGATGGTTGTAATAAATTTTCGGAAGTTGAGGTGTATGTTGGACAAATTAAAGTACCAGGGAGTAGTGAACACATTCACCGAAGCTTTTACCACTATTCTCGAATTCTATCCGACCACCTCAGAGGCGTTTCCTCGACGAAGAGCGCATCCAGTTCATTTGTACGTAGAGTATGACTGAAAAATCGCTCAACTCTAGTTTTCCATTAATAGATACGTTTCGGTTCGCCGATATCGATTAATATAAAAGCTGTCCGTGGTAATTTAATCGATTTTAATCGAATATCGAAAGATGTATAAAAAAAATGTAATAGTAATAATAATGATAAATGCAAAAAAAAATGAAACGGCTAATGATGTTAAGCTACGGCCGTGTACTACTATTATATAAAGGCTTTTCCTTATTGCGATTATATGTGGTGCTTTCGAAACGGATAAATTCATTTATCAAACTTATCCTACAAACGTGCGGCCGAAACCTTACACAGAGTATACACAAGCAGACGACGGAAGATTTTACTGGCAACGGAAGTGTGTTTTCCCAACGGTTATCATAACCTGTTACGTTACTGGATGAAGTTTTTTATTTTCGCTTATTATTTTCTCGTTATTTTTAGTTTTTTTTTTATTCCTTTTTTTTCTTTTTGTATACTTTGCCGAGTTTTATGAAATTATTCCTCGTTTTGTATCTTCTTCAGTTTCGCACAAACCCGTCCATTTTCAAACTACTCGTATAGGAATTAATATAATGAATTCGTTTTTATGATTTAACTTAAAATGTAATGTGTCGTCCGATTATTCTATTACAAATCAGACGGCCTGAAATTAGATTCGTCTAATGCGCTCGAAATAACTCCTTCGTATACGTACTCCGCTAACGGACGCTGAGGCGTGAGCCCCTTATCCGTGAGTACTTCTTTGTGGACGGCTAACAGATCTTCGCTATGTAAACTGGAAGAAATAATCATATTTAAGTATTCGCCGCATTGTTTACAATCGACAACGATCCGAATCACGAGCAAGTTTGAATTATGTAGAAAAATAGACATGACGGTGGAGAATTCAATCCATCGAAGTCAGTACATATGTTACATTCACAAATAGACGCGATACATGCCCCCCCGAGTTGATCTTAATGATTTAATGCCACGGGCAAGTAAAACTCTGTACTTTTTCATGTGATATGGCGACGAATGAGCGCATTAAGATGAAGGTTAAAGAAATAAACATGAAATCGAGAAAAATGTACTGGCTTCTGAGTAAATCCGAGTTTCCGCTAAAATCGAAATTATTTATTATCAAACCGATGCGGACCTATATCCTTTTCAGGTACAACATCGGTGTCTAATATTAGCATACCGGTCGAAAATATTAAGAATTATATAATAAACGCGTTATGGTACATGCACAACGACAATCCGCATCGCGACCTAAATGAACACGTGCGCGAGGTAACCCAAACAAGTAGCGAACGTTATCCGCACAGGTTAGAATACCACCGGAACCGACTAGGAGAACTGGTTTACTAGATAGTGGCAAGTCCATAGAGTGAACCGTTGCACACTGTTAGACCTTTCAAAATTTAATTGTTGTCGCATCAGTTGCCCTAAGACTACCGGGTATTTCCCTTTTTTTCCTATGTCCGATATTCTTACTTGCATACCCGAAAATAATAGCGGAGCTCGTCGTAACGCCGTTAATTTCGACTCGATGACATTTTCAATTGCAACTTTATCGCAAGATTATTAAGTGAAATTTATTTCGTCAATCGGTTAAATTCGCAGTAATTCAGATGGAAGCGCGTAATAAATAAAAAACTATGAATAAACACGCGCGCGCGTACATATATATATATATAATATATATATCTAACGAATCGTGTAAGTAAACAAAATAGATTGATATTAAATTCGACAAATGAAAATAAGTATCTCGCGATAAAGTTTCTTACGGTATAGAAAAAACGCTAGAATTACGTTTGAACATTGAAAAATCGCTCTGGTACAGGTTGTACTCTATATTTCTATCTGAAAAGCTAACCGCATGCGGCGTTAATAAAAGAAAAGTCGGCAATTTTCCAACAGGCAGGTGGAAGTTGGTTTTCTTCGTACAACCGCCAAAATTGACCGACTATCGCCTGTCTGTTCTCGTTTCAACTTCAGCAGTAGTAAAACGCTACGTCTTTGAACATTACTCGTATCGGGATTAAGTTCGGTAGTTGTAAAATAAGACGGTTGGATGAGGACGAAATGAAAAACAAACAAAGGGAGTAAAATGAAAGTAAATGCTTCGGACGCTACGCCTTTACGTGTTACGTTAGTAATTCAAAGGCTTTACTCTGAAAAAAAAAAAAGAAAAGAATAAACACAATCGCTCGACACTTTACAGCCGACAGCTCCGTTTGAAGTTACCACTACAATTGCTCTGAAATTACTGTAGTAATTGTAATTCGAACGATAAGGATTTTAAGTTATTTCATCATCCGGCCACGGAGCGAATCACGCGTGACTTCCTTTTCTGTTCTTTATAACATCCGGTCGTGTAAAACCTCTCGGAAAAAGAATTTCTTGTACGGCGTGTGGAAAACTTTGAAAACTGGCACTAATAACAACGACAACTAACAACATCGACGTCTCTTATTGTTGACATTATTTAATTGTACCGAAATTCTTTCTTCCGAAGCTTTTTCGTTCTCTTTTATTCTTCGCAAACTGGTCGAATAGCTTAACTTGTAGATGATTTATGGAACGTAATAATAAAACAGAAGTTTAATCAAATAAAAATAAAATATAATTTAATACAACAATGCGTCAAAATTTTTCTAGTGAATATATATATATATATATATATATATATATATAAAGTTTTGATTGTGGAATGTAGTGATTTTATTTATACTTGATTACTAAAAATAGTTGAAATCACTAAATTTATTTAATTATGCGAAGCTTTTATTAAATTCAATGGTAAAGTTTAAGGAAGAATTAATTTTAAAAAGTGTATTGTAAAAATATTATTCCTAACTATTAATTTTTTAATCACATAAATATATATTTTTCATTGTTCAAACACATATTTTTATAAAATAATTATTTTCTGGCTACTGTTCTGTAAATTTTATATTACTGACAATTGATTGTGTTGTGTACCACAGTCATTGTCAGATAGTCTTAAGTATTCATAATTCATTTTTGTGTAAAATTGTAAACTTAGTTTTAAATTAATATTTTATGATTTTATATTAATTAATTTTAATTGTATATAGCTTGAAAATGGCGTAATTGCCGAAAAGCTTTATATGTTAAAAGAAAATAACAAAATATCGTCAGTATAAAAAATTGGTAGGGCGTCGCCTAAATTATCCTCGTCGGCCAAACATTAATAGATAAACAAAAACACCAGGATACATTAATGTTATAGTGGGACTAGAGCTAAGTTTTGATCGAGGAGAGTCGACCGATTGATTCGCCTGACTTCGTCACTATTAGCAAATTAATAGCCAGCGGATTAGAGTGCGCCTACCTAGTCTTTTCGGTAGCGCTATACGTTTGCATTTCATCTTTGACCTATGGTACCTTTAAATCCCAGTAAAGATGATCATTCGGAATGTACTAGTGTGCGTTAACTGCACCTTAGATCGTAATTGCAGAATAATTTTAATATTCTTTAACTGCAACCTCTCCCCATAATTGTAGTCTATAAGTTCACATCGGCTTGAGCATGGTAGTGTAAAGAGTACTAACTCGGAATTCAGATTTGAATCTAAGTTTTAGTTTCTTGCTTTTTGCTTTTTAAAATACGATCTTTTCAGAGACATAACTCGAATTTAAAAACACTGATTTATCCGTTTATCATCGAACCGATATGCACCTACGATCGTGCGATCATCCAAAGAGCGCAGGAACAAAATCGTTCGCCCGATCACAAGAGCGAGATGGTTCCAGCGTAACGATGATTTACATCGTGACCTGCAGTTGAAGAAGGTGGATGAAGCAATTGGCGCTTTTGCATATGCGCACGAATGGGGCTACTACTGGCTCATTTCTGTCTAGTTGAAAATTATAAGGTCGTTTGCCAAACGACATAATTCTCGTCAACGAGCAAAATAGTTTGTATCATTTAATCGGACATTCGCCAGTTATAGCCTGATCATCTGCAAATTTTAGCGTTTAGGCGAATTCCATATTTGGTGTGTGTTAAATTTAATTCGCAAGACACGCTTCTTCGTATACCGTTTTTATATTTCGAAAGTTTCTCTCATTTAAATCGAATAACGGAGAAACTGAAATACGAACTGCTCTCGAAAGTTATTTTTTCAACTTTCCCGAGTAGTCACCGCGAATCCCGTCGGAGAAAACTAACGAGAACTCGAACCGCGAGAAGACGAGTGTTTCTGCTTTCCATGTTTGTTATCTGTCGATATGGTACGTGTATTCGGTAAGTCCTTTTGACGCATGTGCCCTATTCGCGTTTAATTCCATTCCATCGGCTACGATCACTGCCCCTCGTGTCACCCGCAACATTAATATCATATCGTTCTCTCTTTTTCCTCCTCCTCCTCCGAAGAATAACGACAGAATAATAATAACAGCGATGTTTTCGTGACGCATTTACAAAGTAAACAAAGTCCGCCTGGGTCGGTTTTTTTTTGTTCCTCCTGTCCGCTATTTGCAAATTCGTGGTGGCCTACTCGTACGATGTTTATTCTTCATTTCTTCTTCCACTGTGTACGAACCCTTCTCGTTGTTTTACTTTTACGTCCGACCGCTTTCGTTTGCTTTTTTTTTAAAGAGCTTTTTTCTCTTTTGTCTCTTTTCTCTGGTTACGTGTATACGTACATACTAGCGCGTAGTTTGCTATTATATTTATACTAATAATATTAACGTTAATTAAATTTCGAAAACTTTCTTAATTCATCGACTGCGAAAACGAGTCGACGTGGTTCTTTTAAAAATCGCGACCCCATTCCAACGGGCGAATTTCGTTTTTTCGAACGAAACTTCGTTAATTTCAACTGACATTCTTAGTCTAAATTTCTAGTTGGACACAAAAAAAAAAAAAATCTCACGCTTATTTCGTTTCATTTATATAAACACCGTCATATTACATCGTACCTACTCATTTACCGAGAGAGAACATTATTAATCGATTTTCTTATATGAAATCCCGAGCGTCGGATAAAATTACTAACACCGTTGTTAAAAAATTCCGAATTGTTTGCTAATATGTTTGAATCCCTTTTAAAATTCCAGATATTTCCTGACATCTGGAAGGTTGCGGATATTAAGCTTATCAATAAACTTAATAAAGATTACACGAAATGTAACTCTTATAGAGACGAATAACTATGTTAAATTCATTCGGTAAATTATATGAAAAGATCAATTAAATGAAATCGAATGTAAAAATATTTTGCGTAGAAATTAGTTTGCGTTTAGACGCAACTCTTCTTCCGAGATGGCAATTATTATAAAACTTAATGACTTTATTGTTTTTGGAAAAGATAATAACTTGATAAGCGTAGTAATAACATTTGATGTCAAGGGTGCGTTTGACAATTGTAAGCACTCGAAAATTATCGAAATCCTGAAACATAACTCTGTAAATCCTTACTTAATAAATACTATTATTAATTATTTAACCGATAGCAAAGTTATAGAATATCTTCCGATAAATTTACCGCGTATAAAATCATTTCCTGTAGCGTACCTCAAGGTTCTATTTTAGGACCGACTCTGTGGAATGTTTTATATTCGTAACGTAATAATTAAGAAATCTTTACTATCGAAAATGCCGAATTTACGAGTTTTGCGGACGACCTGTGCGCCGTAATTAAAAGTCCTTTAGAAATTTATAATATCAGAAATATTTGTAAAAAAGCTTTCAAATTACTTTCGATCAACTACGAATTTTCAGTCGGAAATTACGGTAATTTAATAACAGGCAGGTTTCTAAATTTAAAAGTGAACTTAAGAAAATCAATTTAATTTATAATAAACCATTACCTGTGATTAAATCCTTTCAATATCTAGGAATTATTGTAGATGATAAATTAAAATTTGATAAAAAATTCCTAATGCTCCTTAAAATTCAGCCAAATTTAGGTGAAGTATAAAGTAAGAGTTATTATTTACGAAGGAGTAATAGAATCGATGTTTAATTACTGCTCGAACATATATATGTACATAAAATAAATTCAAATATGTTCGATAAAATCCTGGCTAAAGGAAATTTTTGCTTTTTGGTTCGTTATAATAGAACTGTGTCCACTATGGCAGCACTGGGATCCTTAGTCTTTTTAAATCAGCTTTAATTTCTGAGTTTAAAATGTTTAAAATATATAACGATAAACTTCACTTAGTTAAAACTAACGTATTAGAATCATATCTCAATTTAGTATCGAGTTAAATTATAATATATTTAATAGCGAGAATTCTTTCATTAAGGAAATTAACGTAATTATATTCGATTTATGGCGGAAAAGATGGAGTAATAGTTTGCTTGGTAGAACAACTTTTAAGTTAGCATCGAAAATAGATTTAGCGTCATAGACCAGTTAGAGATAAATTTATATTCCAGGCAAGTGCTGTCTGGACACGGCAAATTCGGTTAAACGTTTTAATATAAGATCGTCGGGTTTATTTTGCGGTTCATCGATTCGGTCGAACATTTTCTATTCGAATGTTACCGAAGATATTCGTAGAATTAGCAGTTTTTGTGGCTCTCTTGTGAATGATCAAATAGTAATAAATAACTCGGTTTAAATATTCATTAAGTCGTTTAATCGTTTAATATCGCTTTGCATAGACGTATAAGTACAAGTTAAATAACGCTGTGACTAAACTAACGTATCGCAGATAAATAACAAGTATACAATATGAAGCCTGGTGAAACCGTTTCGAACGCAACCGTGTATGGTGTGCGATATTATCGATTTACCGGATTTCCTTCACATTTATATATTATTAATTAAATATAAAATATATGTATATATAACGTTATTGAAATATAACTAGAAAGAGGTTTCAATAAAAATATACCAAAAATGAAATAAAAAAAAAGACTAATTAAAATAAATTTTTTAATAAAATTTTAAAACCATTAAAAAGATCAAAATTTTAACGTAAAAAATAGATTTTTTTATTTAAAAAAAAAAAAAAATAGATTTTAAATAATAATATGTATATATAAACAAAAATAAAAAAAAACCACCTCTGCTTATAAGAGAGAATTTTCTTTTACAAAATAAATCGATAAATGTCATTTTTCTTGGGATAGTCGTTCAGAATTCGTTTTTTTCCACCAGTACTCTTATATATTCGACACTAGCCAACCGGAAAATACGTAACTACTTTTCCGTTCTATTGTGTCGTTTTTTTCCCGATCAAACTAGGCTGCTTCTGTAATCTGCGATAGAGATTTTGAGATTAAGCAATGTGTGCCGCATGACAATTTTCTCATATTCTTGAAGGTGGTTTTATCATTCTCTACATCTCATTTCGGGTTTTTACTATTTTGCTTTCTTAATTTTCCAACGTTATCCTCGGTTACTATTATCGTCCACGTATTTTTCGCATTGTTTCCTTCAGCTTTATTCAGCTTATCAAGTAGCTGCTGCTACTTTTGGTCGAAATTTTTTTGGTTAAACGATGTTTGCCGCGTGACAGGTTTCCCATATTCTCGAGGAAATATTCACATCTACCCTCGATCTCTTCATCTCATTTCAGGTTCCCCCCATTATTACATCATTTCGAGATATTTAAATTTTAGTTAATGTTTTCCAATATTATTCTCGTACTTCTATCACCCGCATTTTTCGCATTTATTTTTAACTCATTGCATTCTCCTGCTTTATTCAAGCAGCTCTTGTAATTCATTTAAATACCACTAGGCAGCTGTATCATCGACATGTAGCGTGCAAAATTTCTTTTTCAAACGACAGCATTTTTTTCACATCTACATAAGAAACAACTAAATCCACGATTAAACACCATAGTGGCTATTTATGGGTTCTTCATAATACCGGTAATATTGAGGTTTTTTTAAAATTATTTATTACATCCCCTCACAAAGTGTGCACGACAATCGCCGTATGGAACCTAACTATATCTGTAAAAACTAATTAAGAATATGTATACGATAAATAATTTATATGTTAATATTAAGTCAGTTATTACTAAAATTAAAATTTTATTCGCGAAATTTTATAAACAATGTATTTTATATAAGCAATATATCGTCTGCGTAAACAAATGAATATATCAAAAATCGAATGGACGGCGTGTAAAAACTTATCCTAATCGTGGTAGTAGTGATATTAATGCTAGATGGAATACTAAAAAAAAATGCTATACGTATCTTTGGAAACAAATTTAGCATTAGTTGATCGTTAATACAAATTCCGTCTAATTGCAAATGGTACACCCAGAATCAGAAGCAACATGGAACCTATATAGATAGAAACCAAACTTGCTTTGGCTAGAGAGTACCTAGGAACTATAAAAATTAATTATAATATTGTTTAAGACGATAGGACACGTTTGGAAAAAACACATAGATTTTTCTACTAGCGGAACAACTGTCCCACCTTGCCTGCCGAACGAACAACTGTCCCACCTTGACTGCCATGTATGAATTAATTAGGAATAAAGAAATTTTTTTTAAATTTAAACACTAGGAATGGAGTCAAATAAAGGAGGATCAATATTTAAAGATTGGAAATTATTGACACGAGTGACATTTTTACGAACCCTAAACTCAGAGACAATAGAGGCACCAATGACAAAAAGATCCAAAGGCATAATGTTGTAGATAACATCAGCAGCAGAAGTGGGACAAGTCCAGTAAAGACAAGAAATATATAGTATAAACTTCTTCCGGAACTTTTGATACAACGTAAAATGTTTTTATTAATATAAACAAGATAGCCACATGCATAAAGGGACTGCATCAGCCCCTTATACAAAATTACCTCTCCCTATATTTCAACCCAAAAGTATTGGGCTGTAGTCTTTTAAGCTTAAAGAATATAAAGTCGCATTTCCTGTGGATATACTCAATATGTGGGATAAAAGATAGCTTGTAATCTAATATTAGACTAAGATATTTAAGACAATTTGTAAGGTTAATTGACTGATCTGAGATTAACTTTTAAGTTTTTAACAGAATGCACAATTCTCCGATCACCGAAAACAATAAAATTGCATTTGGGAACAGAGAAAGACAAACCTAAACCACTAATTATGTTTTCTAAAAATTTACAAATTACTTCAATTAAATTAAGATCATAATGCTTGTTAACTTTAGCTATCTGACAGAGATCATCGGAAACCAGTTCAAACTACTTACAGTAAAGGACAAGAACTGTTCCAAATGAACATGAACTCTGGAGTATAAGATATTTCACAGTGTAGGCCCCAGGGCTGTAGCCAACAGAGCTACCAACTGCGAAGGAAACATATCTATTAGAAAAAAAAACATAATAATCGTATTTACAATAAAGGGATTAAATTTTAATTCTCTTAAAACGCCAGTAATTGAGGACCATCTGCAACTATCAAAAGTTCCCCTAATATCAAAGGAAGTGACAACTTCAGATGAACCAGACCCAAATGAGTGCTTTACACTAAAAACCAACTTGTAGGGAGCATTCTCTGTGGTGAGACTTATCAAAAAACCAGACTGATGATAGAAAAAAACACCCTTACCGCCAGAGCTTCCTTTAACAAGAACTGATTGATTACCTTTTCAAAAACCTTTTCAATAGAATTTAATAAAGATAAACGTTGATATCCGCCAAGAGTACTGTAATCTTTACCGAGCTTAAATTAAATTTTTATATCGCCCAGTTTCCAACAAACTGGGAAAAATTTCAAACTTAAGCATTTATTGAAAACCGAACTAAAAAATCCAGGAAATTCACTATCAATATACTTAACAATTTTATTATTAATGTTGTCCAAAAAAACACTGTTTTATTGGCATGGCCTTTATATTTCTAACCTGATTACAAATAATTGAGGGTACCACTGAATCAGAAGTTGAAAGGGTAGTAAATTATCCATCCTGTATTTATTGGAAGAAATGATTGAGGAAAGCGCTACATTTATACATATCATTAGTAAAAGTTGAATTACCGGCAATATTATCTGAAATAAAAATAGGATAATTTTTATTAAAGATAGCAATACTATCCTGCACAAATTTCCTATAGGAATCTAATTTAGATTTATTTATACTAAAAAGTAAATGTTTTATAAATAAATAGGTATACATTGTTTTTACTAACAGAATTTAACTTTTCCTTCAATAATTGAAGTTTAGGATTTCACCGATCAACTCTTGGAACAGTAAACTCATACAGTGACAGGGCACTAATCCTTGATAGATAATTATTTAACTTAGAGACTGAGGTATTTAATTTTGCGCATCCACAGATTTGTTAATCTCATCATGCAAAGTGCCAATATATTTTTTATTAATATTACCGATAAACTTTTTCTAGCCTAAAGCCTTAATAATGCTTCTCAAATGAATAAGTAAATTGAGGGTTAAGATCGAGCGAATATTTTTATGAAAAAGTCATTTAAAGAGAAAGTAACATATGACTACATTGCTGTGGACAATAGAGTAATCACTAATGTTCTCTCCATTATAATTACTAAAGGTAGGTGCTTCGAAGTTTTTGATCAGCAAATCATTGCAAAACTAGAATTCAGTGAATAAATTAGAATTTAGAGTTGGAGCCTGTTTACTTTCCATAAAAGGCAACCATATATTAAAGTCACCAATCACAACAGGAGAAAGCAGGCAATTTGATTTAATAAAAGTGCCTAATTCAATTTTTTACTGCAGTTTTTGTTTCTATATTCGCAATCTTGTTTGAATCTTCTTGTTTTAAAGTTTCAAATTGGTTTTTGTCTTCAATACAAATTATTATTTTACGTTTATCCTGTTTTACGAAATCAACTCCGATTTTGCTTGTATTAATTTTGTTCAATTCACCGTTGCAATTCCTTTCATCTGAATTATCCTCGATAATCAGTCTTTCAAACTTGGTTTTTGCTATTAAGGTACTATTTGTAAGCAACTTGGATTTTTCTGTTTAGGAACTATTTGTAAGCAACTTGGTTTTTAATTTAGCAGAATAGATTTGTTTTTGTTTTTTTATCCGAAATGACCCCGGAAACTATATTTGTAATGTTTTTTTACGTGTTTTTTTTTTAATTTTGCTACTTAATTTATTAACATAAACCTTTAATGTATCTAATGTTGTTACCAGGTTACTGATTTTCTGCAAAATGCCTTCTTTCAGCTTAACTTTCATATTGAGCGATTCATTAAATAGTTGCTTAATGTCATCAATGTATTTAATACTAGTGTCTACAACAGTCATATTCGCTGCTAACAATATACTTTTTCATATTAATAAACAAACTAATAGTAAATTTTATAACGAAAATTTTATATCAAACTTACCGAAATTTTCAACGTAGAAAACACACGTTACGCCGATAAAGTAATCGATAATATATATGATATATATGATATATATATATATATATATTCATCGTCATATTGTTCGTTGCCGAACGTGGTGATTAGCAATTAAGAATTAAATAATGATGATAACTTTCTATGTCGCGTGTTGGTTTTGAACAGCCGGCCGTCGAGCACTTTAGCAACTATCCCACCGCGACATTATACATGTAAAAGCCTGCATTATTAAGACAAGATAAACATTTTTTTCGAAATATATTTGCGAATGGGATTATTTGCAAACAAGTTTTACCGCTTTTCTTTCACATCAGTCGATAGGTTTAGTACCCGTTTTCTATTTATTTTCGATTTCCGTTTCCCTGAGGATTAATTAAATTTTACCGAAACACCATTCGTAAGAGTTAAGTTGAAGCGAACTTTTACCGATTTTGCCGGGAGATTTATACTTACTTCATCGCTTCAACGCGCTAACACGTATAGAGGATGAAATGAAGCCAACCATTATTCCAACAATGAAGTATATACATCGCTCCTGTTATTTCTTTTACTCGCCATTTACTGTTATAAACTCTTTCGATTTTGGTTACCCTATTACCGCTATAGTATTTCTTCTTTACCTGTACGTGGTTATCACTTCTTTCGAAATACTTGTTAATTTATGTATGTGTGTAGACAGAGATAAAGAAAAATACAGATATAGAGATATATATATATATTACATTTTCAGCGTTTGGTATTTTCGGAATTTTAAAATAAATTCATACATAATTTGTAATCTATATATGCTTAATATATATCTGTATGTTCTTAAAATAAATAAGTGCCGTTCTCCGTATTGTCAGTAAGCGACTATTTACCTATACATATTTTGTTGTACATGTACACAGAGAGTTAGCGCAGAAAGACACAAACACCATCAGGGAGAACTAATTGTAATCGCTTCGTTATCGCGACACAATACAGCCCCGCGTGTTATTGAAGTGTACTATATTATTACTAGAGCTCGTATGATGTTGTATGTGGTGGTTTGCCATTGCCTTCAATGCGATAATAATATTAGAAATATTTATATTTTTATTTTCTGATGATAATTTTTGCGTCGTCGATCATATTCGAACTCGATATCTTCCTTGTAGAAGTCCGTGCTCTAGCCATTAGGATATCCCGACGACATATAGTTTGTGTATGTATATATATGTGTGTGCGTGCGCTCTCGCTGTCTGTCTCTCTCTCTGCAACTCTCTCTCTCTCTCTCCCTATATATATATATATATTTATATTTTTTTTTTTATAATGTGGAATGTAGTGATTTTTTTATAAAAAATCAATTGAAAATTAGTTAAATCACTAATATTTATTTTCTTAAAGAAAACACAAAGCTTTTCGGCATTTACGCCATTATCAAGTGAACCATTTTAAAACATCAAAATTTTAAAAATATAAATTAAATATAATTACTTAAAAATATGCGATGGTGATTGTGAAAATATGATCCAAAAATGGTGTCTGCTTCTGTTCTATCTATTTCTTGATTTGTTGAAATTTAATATCAATATATCTGTTTATTAATTTTGTTTTTTTATATTAATTTTTTCTTCAATACTATTTTCCGGATTCTGTAAAAGTTGTGTACTGGTGGAATTTTAAATTTTTCATTAACTGTTGGGAAAATAATATTGAAGAAAAAATTAATATAAAAAAACAAAATTAATAAACAAATATATTGATATTAAATTTCAACAAATCCAAAAATAGATAGAACAGAAGCAGACACCATTTTTGGATCATATTTTCATAATCACCATCGCATATTTTTAAGTAATTATATTTAATTTATATTTTTAAAAATTTGAGTTTTAAACTTGATAATGGCGTAAATGCCGAAAAGCTTTGTGTTTTCTTTAAGATAATAAATATTAGTGATTTAACTAATTTTCAATTGATTTTATATATATATATATATATATATATATATATATATATATATATATATATGTATATATATATAAGTAATAACTCGAATTTGAGGAGAGTTCGATTAGGTGGTCCGTGTAAATAGACTGTTGGCGCTCTCAATCGAGGGAAAATCGTGTGAACAATGAGGTAGTGACGGTGTATCTATAAGATGGTCAGCTGGAATTTGAGAGAATTTACTGAGAAAAGCTTCAGTGAATGTGTTTACGGAGTGTACAGTAGGGGCGGATGACGTAAATTGCTTAATAAATGATGACAGCGTTTCTGTGTCACGATATCTCTTCTAGGGACTTACTAAACAAAGGGAAAGAGAGTGTGTTTTATATGTATAACGTAATATATATACACACACACACATATATATATATATATATATATATATATATATATATATATATATATGTAATCACACAAAGAAAGAAGGGTTGACATCCCGGACGATAGAAAATTAATTAAACTTTGTTATCTTTTACGAATTAGGAATTATGTACGTTCGTTACACATTTGTTACATTTTGGACTATATTGACGGATTATGACGGTATTTATCATCCGGCTTTTGCAATCCGACTCAGGCATTACTAACGGTTGCCTGTTCTTATTTTCACACCACTGTGCAAATTTTCGTTAATTCGGATTTACGCTGTAGTTAAAAACAAAATATAAAATGAACAAGACCATCTGAAGGTTAAAACAATAAAACGTCGACTTCAATATACGACGATATCCGTTTATTTCGATAAAAACTTAAATGTACACGTTGACGCAAAAATCTTTTTTTTTTAATCGCACATATTATATCCCTATGCGTATTAGCTTCTTTCAAAATAATTAATCGATAATAGATCTAAAAGAAGACTCCGATTAAAATTGTTTGGAGATTATATTGAAATAACGAAACAAAATTTACAGACGCCAGAAATTTACTGAATAGACCTGTTACTTATATCAACATTACGATTGAGGAGATAATGATATATATATATATATATTTACATAAAACAATTATGCATTATAATCTATCTAGAAGTAAGACATTGCGAAAATGAAATAAAAAAAGAATAGGAATGGTTAAAATTGCTTTAGCCGATTTAGAAATATTATGAAAGGACCGAGTATCTGATCCGAGAACGTTGATACTTCCAATTGTCTCACACACGTGCACTACGCAGCAATATAGAGAAAATGACGATACGAGGGAAAATGGATGGCGGAAGGTGAAGAGGACGTAATAGGATCGATCTAAGGCGGTCGATGGAAAATCGAGAGGTGTGGTGATGTATTGTATATAACATACGATAACAGAACAAAAAACGATGAATGTACGGAAAAACTTTGTCAGGTCACGTCGTCGGAAATGTTCGTTGTCGAACTGCGCTGATAGTTCTTTACCAGTCAGTCGGCTTACCAGATTGGATAGAGTGTGATGAACAGGATGAAGATATTGTATCTAATGTTCAACAGTCCGATAATGATGAAATTGACGACAATGATTTCGGAAGCTGAAACAATGTTAACGAAGTGCTTCGATTTTACACAGATCTTTAAAAAAAAACACAATTATAACGGTAAAGCCAATTAAATATGGATTTTCTTAAATTTCTTTCCTAAATGATTTACAATCTGATACAGTACTCCATATATTTAATATGTTCGTGATGGAATTTCTGTTATACGCCTGTTCAGTCATCCGTCACAGGCCCAGTCAAGTCGGTGATGGACAAAAGAAGTTCTGCGGTATATATAAATATGCGTATTCTACGAATTTCTCGTATATATCTCGTTCGGATAGATATTACCGAACTAAGGGTGTACACGAAATGGACAGGAGAAATATTCGACGGTTCTTTTTAATTTTAGGAAAAAATTATAAAAAATCGCGATAAGATTCAGAAAATGTTGTTATCGGGTGAAGTATAACCGAAACGGGATGATAGAGAGCGACAGAAAATGTCGAATAATAAAATGTGCACAAAAAAATGAAAATTAAAGACGACGAAGAGGGTAAAAGTAAGGGGGGAAGTTGTTTGTCAGTCGTTAATACCGAATTGGGTTGTTGTACAATTTTCATCAGACGACGCCCGAAAAAAATTAAAAAATGTTACACGTGTAACAGTTTCGTTTCACAACTTAAAACCGTTTTTATACGCAGAACGGGAACCCTTGGACTCGACACGTTATACAAGCGACGAAGCTAGTAGAATACGAACAAGGGGTGGGATTTAATTTGAAAAAGAATTTCCAAGTTTTCCAGAGCTTTGAAAAGTACATATATTTTATTACATATATATATATATAAATATATATATACACCTTAGTATATATGTTTTTTGTATGCGTTGAATGAGTAGGCGTGCCAGATTGACGAAAAATAAGGTAAAACTAAAAGCTGAAGGAGATTTTTTCTGTATTCAAATTAGTTTAATTTAAATTGTAAATTCGCAATTTTCTCTATATTTGTATTTGAGGAAAAACCTTAATGTCTTTCGTATAGCACACAAACAATCGCAGAGATAACCTTCTCCGCTATTGTCGTATATACAAGTTTTTCCCGACGTATATTGCGTCAGCAATGGTATACGGTTCCTTAAAAACTTTTGTTCCTTTATTACGCGTTTATCTTTCTGGAAATTCCAGCTTTTTAAACCACCTCCGTGCATATATTAAATTTCATATGTATCATTCATATATATATATATATACGCGTATGTATGTACGTAGAAGAGATTGTTTCCTTAGCTGTATTTATCGATCTCTGAAAAGTCGCATTATGCGAGACTTTCGATTAAAGTAATTTTTCCAACGTGCGTAACGCCGGTAGGAGGTGATTTTCCTAATACGATTCAAATGACTAAAACTTTCGTGGGAGTGCATAACTTTAGCGAGCATCTGTACCGCCTTAACGAAATTTTAATAATATTTAGACAATCGATGTGGAAAAATTTAAACTTATCAAAACCCATATGCGTGTTTGTGTGTGTGTGTGTCTGGGTATATAAAATGTATATTTGTGTGTATTTTTTACGACGCGTCTGTACACATTCGTAATGAACACGCGAGTTCAATGAAATATATGTACGAGAATGGAACCGATGCATAGAGCTACCGTTATATAATAAACAGCCTAACGGTATTTAATTGTTCGGTTTGCGTTAGTTTATTTTGTAATCGCAGAGTTCGCAAGTAAATTCCGGTAGATTTGTCGATCGTCGAACCGAATTTAGGAAGGGTCGGATGTTTAGAGCTTTTGTCAAAAATAATCTTTTGATATATATATTGCGATAAATTTGACTGAAGGCGCTTGAAATCACGGTATGACGTATTGTTGTTGACGTAGTAAGGAGCAAGCATTATATATCCGATCTTTGAACTTGAATTGACATTGCTACTTGTGCAGCCGATCCGCATAAAATTGAATTAGACATTTGCTGCCAGAACCGCATTATAAATCAGCGGCTTATTTTTTAACGAAACGTTAATTTTTCTTAGTTATTATAATAACCGAAATGAGTAAGTTTTTCCTATTCGTAATAAGGCCGAAATATTTTTCCGCGTCAGTCTGAAGAATTGATACTGAGACACACGAACCTCTCCTTAATGTAAAAGTTGCGTCGATTTAGCCGCGTTGATTTTAATTCCCTATTTTCCTTTGCTCGTGGATGAAATTGAGTACGACTATAATTAAAAGGTGAATATAGTAAGGATATTTCTGCGAACGTCCTATACAGTGTTAGGTCAAAATACTTCCTCACCGTTGGATACCGATCGAAATATACACAAAATACGGCATACAACGACCTAACAAACTTTTCTACTTCTACACGACTAAAAATCAAAAATAAAAAATTAATTTCGTGAATGGATCTTTTTTTTCTTAATAGGTGAAAAATGTTTTAAAAAAGTGCTAATTATAATTTCCGACGTTTATTTCAATTTCGGTCTTTATGTTGTTTTTAGCCGAAATAAAATTTAATTCGATCAATGAACTTCAATTCGAATTTGTCCGTGGTCAGATCTTCTGTAGCGTATAGCAAAATGATTCGGCAAATGACGAGAAACCCGCGCTATAGTTATGATCGACACGATAAAAAAAAAAAAACTTTTATATTTTCTTCTATATATTCCGATAGTTGTTCAACTGCTTGACACTTTACACGTTGGCTTTATATATATATATATATATATATATATATATATATACGGTTTTAATAAGGACATATATGTCACGGTCATATTTATTTATAGACTGTGATCGTAATTATCACACCTAAAATGGGAGTAACGAAAATAATTTCGGTCAATTGAACCGTCGTTTACGTTATGTCGCGGAAACCGTTCGTTTTATCAGTTAATTTGTTGAGGGTAATTCTGTCGAATCGTAGGAGTGAAATTGCGTAGAAACGTAATGATATTGATATTGATAATGTATATATATGTCAATTTAAGAAATTTAATCGATTACGTATTATTTTTTTTTTTTACTATATTTCGATAGAAAGAGAGAACACTACGGTTTATTTCGACAATAATTTCGTATAAATAACGTATTTAGTATTTAATAGGATGTCGTTTGCTTCACCAGGAACTTTGCTTGGTGTGGTTCGTTTCCTTAATTGATCATATTCGCCCAGAAAAAGTTCATACTGGCTCGTCTTAAATAAAGTCTCGTATCTAAAATAATATATATATATATATATATATATATATATATATATATATATATATATATATATATATTATATATTATATATATATATATATATATATATATATATATATATATATATATATATATCCGGCGGAAATAACGTTATACGGTTCTTTTCTCTATAAATAATAATATTAATAATATTATTATTGTTATTATAATTACTATATTTTAAATAGAAAAACAATATTAAACAGGGCGTATATTCGATATACGGTTATCGATAATTTGCTCTTCCCACACCCCGCGATATCCTTAAAGCCGTACCCGTCGCGAATATTTTATCGAAAGATTTCTTCGAAATAATATGTTTGTTCAGTCGACAAACGAAAGCCGAAATCATTTACGATCAGACACGACCGATAGCGAAGAACAAGAATTAACGATAGTAACGACGATGGATTCTACTGCTCAATCGGTCATCGGTAAATCGCAACACCAAGCGCAGCAGCAGTCTGAATGTCGTTCGAATAACGAATGCGTCTCGTCGGAAGATATTTCCGAATCGGAAAATTTCGTGACTAAAGGCGCGTTCCTATTGACGCCGGCTAGTCAGTTGCAAATGGAACGGATCGCTTTGATCTGCGAAAAGATGAATTACAAAGGTTTATTCTCGTTAACCAAGACGGCTACCGGAATTTTGTTTAAATTTGCCGACGTAGACGATTACTTGGTCACCTATAAGAAAACTTTCCAACGAGTTACCGGTTCCAGAATCTATAAAAAGGTACAACTCGCTCTATTTTCATTACTTATTATTATTATTATTATTATTATGAGAATACGACGTTAATATCTGTTCGCGCGACATGGATTAGAACCCTATCCCATCCGGTTAGTCAGATAAACGAAATAAAAAAAAAACAAAAAAAAAAAACGTTGAAGATAAAGACAACAACTACACATCGTATATTGGATGTGCCGTTTAGCCGATCTAATATATCAATTTTCCACCAGAAGTGAATCGTTTAAATCCACTACCGATACATTATTGATGGAACCTACTTTCATTATTATTTAATTACTGGGTTCGACCCTTTCGGCTGCAGTGTCCGTTACACGGTACATAAACTTTTAGCGCCGAAAGAATTATCCGTAATAATTGACTTTTATTGCCGTGGCCAATATTGAAAATTCTGAATAGTATAACAACTAGAAAAGGAAACATTAAAATATGGAAAATTACAGAAGTAAATGCGGTATAGTAGAAAATTCAGATACTAGCCTGTTCGTTGTTACCTTTGAGACGTGGTGAAAGATATGACCAGTATAAGTGGAATACCGGACGATGTGCTTTAGATTGTTATATATTGGGTTAAAAAAAAATGCATTATCAAGTTTTATTTTACTACCTTATATATATATATATATATATATATACATATATAAAACGGTTTACAACACCAACAACAACAACATGCTGCAAATGTAACGCGCTAGTATAGCAGCATAAACAATAGAATTATTTTCTTAAATGTACTATGGTGTTCATGAAGAGAAAAATAAATTAAGCGAGCTTATTAAATAATCACGCGATCGCTGATAAAAAATAAAAATAATTAATAAAATAATAAAAATGTCGTTATAAAATCTAGTTTACAATACAGGTGTACGTACATATAATATTAAGCTAACCCGGCTATTTTCAAGTGCATCGCAATACTCAACATATGCATACATACAAATTTGTAGAAAAACCCTAACGCTAAAAACCAAAAATAAGTTATATTTTGTTACTTTTTATGTTTTATGTACCTCATTAAATGCTTGCGACGTTTCTTAAAATTTTTTAAGTCGGTGTTTATATACATAGGCAACGTGTTATAAATTATTTATAGATAGCTTGAATTCTGGAGTGATACTTATTGAACTTCGGTATACCATCCTCTCTCAATTTGATCTCGTAAAGTATTACGTGATGGGTAAGGTTACTCTTGAAGACGTTGTAATTGGTATATCTCTCGAATATTTAGGATTATGTCGTAAAAAGAAGGTTTTTCGGTTAAGAAAAAATTTTACCAATCCATTTTACAGCATTTGAATTGGCTTAATATGCTGTTTAGTCACCTCTCCCCAATAAATTATTTCATAACTGAGAGCGGGGTTGGTAAAAAGCGAGATAATAAACGTTTAAGATGCTCAACAAAAAAATAATGTTTTAAGTGCGAGAAAAGGTAATTCAATTTCGTTAGTCTTTTCTATTTAGGTACAAAAAATGTTCATTCCACGTTAACTTACAGTCAAACTTAATCCCTAAATATTTCAGTTCTATCTCATTAGCATAAGTTTCATACCATCTCACAGATGAAGGAATTGATAATTGTAAATTAGATATTTTGCTTTCTTTTCATTTACAATTAGTCGGTTTCGCATCAACCATCCAGCGATTTTAACTTCAGCTTGCGTCATCTGTTTAAGAATACTCGAGTAACGGGAAGTAATCACTAATGTAGTATCGTCCTCGTAGCTAAATATTTTACCGTTAACCTGAATATTACACGTGTCATTTATATACATTAAAAACAAGTAGGGTCCTAATACACTCCCTTGTAGGACGACACCGAAAGTTTGTATTACATCTTCACCTCGTACATTATTTATTTCTATAACGCCTATTTTATATTTAAACCAGTTATATACGTTTGCTCTTATCCCACAATTGTAAAGCTTTTCCAATAGAATATTATGATCTAGGCTTTACAAAGGTCAAAATATACAACAACAGCAGAATGGACATTTTCAATCTTCTCGGTTATGTATTTCACACGTTCAAATAATGCGTTACCTTTTTTTTTTCTTTTTTTAGGTAACCCATATTGATTCACACTGAAATAATTTAATTTTAGCGAGTAATTTAATCGAATCTTTTTAACAGATTTTTCGAATATTTTAGAAACCGTAGAGAGAGAACACAAATCGAACAGTAATTTGCAATATTATGCTTGTCACCATTTTTATAAATCGGTCTAACAATAGCTAATTTCAATATTTCAGAAAATTTTCCTTTTAACACTGATTCATTAAATTAAAATGTTAACGGTTGGGTAAAGAATTTATGGTTATTCTTTTACTAGGTTAAATTACATCGAACCCACAAGAAGACTTGTTTGGCAACGATTCAATTAAATATATCATTATTCGAGAACTCAATATAGAACAACTACTAATAGCGCTACAAAATTATCAACTGATATAAAAGAAGAACCAATCACGGAATATAAAATAGCGATTAAGAAGTGTTTTTAAAACTAGCTGACACTGAGGCTTGGGATTTAGATCAATTCTGATGATGAGTGGTGTAAGTCCTACTCGAAACAGAAAATATTATTAACAAATGAAACGTGATTTTATTGAAAATAAATTTTTAAATAGGAAAAACAACCATGAAAGTTTAAAAATATTTTTTTCACGTTTGCTATGTGATTTATTGATTGATAAAAAGTGTATTTACAAAAAATAAATATATGTTACAAAAAAAAAATAATAATAATAATATATAACGCATACACAATTCTTACTACGTATACTAGTTTAAAAAGTATGCCCAATTGCTCATTTAACTAAAGTAAAAATACAGGAAAAACCACTAACAAAACCCGCGCATACTGATCATAAAGCTACTTATATAAATTTATAGATATTTATTTTAGTAGGATAAACAATAATTTTTATATGTATTATATACAAAAAATAAATTTTGAATAAAAGATAATCCCAGCTGTACATCATAATAGCGTTTGTAATTCTTTTGTGTTTGTAGCGCTTATATTTTAGTTGCAAACTTGTACGTGTGTAATGCCCTATATCGTTTATAAATGAGTACTAACTGCAGGCACAGCTACCAAAAAAGAATTTTGTTTTTTGTTCGACAATCTCGTGTATATATGGTAAGTTCAATGCCTTGTGAATGTGTTCAATCTTTACATAGACTGGAAGATTTAGAATTATTCTGCAGCGCATATTTTGTAGCCGTTGTAACTTCGCTAAGTTAGAACGGCTAGTATATGACCATATGGGACAATGAATCATAATTGTTCTGATTACAGTTTTGTAGATTATTAATTTATTTCACGAGCTGACGTAACAACGTTGATTAAATATCGGATATAGCTTAAACAGAGACGCATGAGTCTTATTGCAGGCATACTCAGCATGTTTAGTAAATGTGAGACCTCGATCCAGTATTACATCTAAATATTTAATATCTCTTTTCCAAACCAAAGATCTGTTGTTCACTATCACAGGTGGTAAGAAATGGGGTCTTCTTTTCGTGAATAGAATAGATTGAGTTTTATCGGAATTTATTTTGATTCTCCATTTATTAAAATACGAATTTAATTTAATAAAACCCTGAGTTAGTCTTCTTCGTATAGTGTCAATTCGATACGATGTGCAATATATATCAGTATCATCAGCATATAATGCCATCTGTAAATGTTTAATTTTAGGAATGTCATTAATAAAAAGAAGGAATAAGAAAGGTCCCAGTATGCTCTCCTGGGGAACTCCCGCTAATGCATTTTTCATGTAGGAATTATCATTATTAATTTTAACTATGAAATTTCGGTTACTTAAATAATTTTTAATAAGCCGAACTAAGTAATTAGAGAATTTAAGTTGAATAATTTTGTATGTTAAACCAAGTTGCCAAGTGGTGTCGAAGGCTTTCTCTATGTCTAACAACAGTAATCCTGTATGCATATTTTTATTATACCCATCAGTTATGGTTTCACTAATTCTTGCTAATTGCATGACGGTAGATAAATTACTCATAAATCCAAATTGTTGTTCTATAAAAATATCATTATCATCTATGAATTTTTTTAGTCTACACAAAATAATTTTTTCTGCTATTTTACTAAAATTACCAAGTAATGACACGGGCCGCAGATTTCTAGGATCAGAAATGTCCTTAGTTCATTTAGGTATAGGAATAACTTTCGACACTTCCCAGCAGTTGAGAAAATAAGAAAGTAATAAAATTGAATTTATTATGACTGTTAACTGAACGATCGCTTTTAAGTTTTTGATCGATATTGTAGGTATATTATCTGGACCTACTGATTTTTTATTTTTAAGTTTCTTTATGACGCGATGTACCTCGCTGACCGTTGTTAAATCAGCGGGCAAAATTCTCACAGGCGAATCTTTTAAGTACTTTTTAATGGAAGATAAAATTTTATTACTGCAATAGTTCGACGTCAAATGCGAATTTTGTGTATGAATATCATAATACATCATCGCTAACAAGTTACTTTTATCCTTATCCGAATAGGCTGTGTGCTACCATTATAGCTGATTGGCGGTAAATGTGTATGCGTATTTGTAAGTATTTCCTTCCATAAACTTTTGTCTTTAACCGTAAGATTACGAAGTTTATAATTAAAATTTGAATTTCGATCTTTATTTATCTTTACTCTTACCAAGCACGTTAAACGGTTTAATAGTGCGTTTGTAGAAGCATTTTTAAGTTTTTGATATCTATGTCTAATATAATTTTTGAACTTGATCAGTGTCAGAATATTGGAAGAAATTTTGTAATAATTTGACGTTACGACAGATTTAGGAACGGCCAATTCAGCTGCTTTTAAAACCAAGTCAGTAAAACTATTCACTTCATTCTCTAGTTCCATATTACTTTTACAAGGACCTCCTAATGTTATGTTATTATTAATATGATTTCGATATGTGTTCCAATTAGCATTTTTAAAGAGGAAAACAGATGGCAATGTGATAGTAATAACCGATTTACACAGCTTGAAGAAAATAGGATTATGATTAGAACTTAAAAATGGAAATAGGCTTGGTTATCACTTGAACGTTTTTTGCTAATACAAAATCAATAATATTAGGATGTAAATTTCGATTGTCCGAATAGAAGGTAGGTGTTCATTAGGAGCTAAAATTTGAAAATTAAATTTATATGACATATTTAAAATACAATTACCAGTCATATTATTGGAATAGCAGTTCAAAGCTCTATGCCGTGCATTAAAGTCAGCTACAATTAAAACGCGGTGATGTGTTGATAATAAGTTGAAAATATCATAATAAAGATTTTTATGACTTACCTTAGGAGGACAGTAAACGGAATAGACGATAATACTGTTGTTAGATATTTCAAGAGAAATGCCCGTAGCTTCAATTTTATTTAGAGGTGGAATGACTACAGGTGAGTGAACTATATTTTGCTTTATAAATAAGGCTACCCCACCACTATTTAAATTCCGATCTAGTCGATATGCAATGTACGCTGGGCATCTTAGTTTGTGTGTCGAATCAATCTTTGTTTCACTTACACACGCTACATGAATATCTTTATCGTACAGTAATTGTCCGAATTCTAAGAATTTATTTCTGATGGAATTAGTATTCCATCCCAAAAATTTTAAATTAATTAAAGGGCTAGTCTGAATTGAGATATTCAATAATAGTTTCAGCTATTATAGCAATTTTGTCAAATGTATCATTTGCTTGTTTGAGTCGGCTTAGAGCCAATTTAACAAATTTGCAAACTTTATTAAAATTTAAATCTTTAAATAATTTTATAATATCAGATATAACTGAAACACTTTCTGAATCAAAAAGGGATGGCATACGATCAGTAAAAGTGTCAGGGCAAGTATTTCAAGCAGTTTGTGCGTAGGTTTTGTTAGTAGTTTTATTGATAACATTACTATTAATACTAACGTTGCTAATATTATTATCACTAATATGTTATTGCTATTATTATTATTATTACCTTTATTGTTATTATTATTATTATTATTAATAAAAGTGCTATCGGAGCTGTTAAATAAGGATCTAGTTAAATTATTTTTTGAAGCGGAAAGCTGTCTACGACTATTTATATTATGGAAAATGGTATGATAAACTGGATACTCCCGACTATTAGATTGATGCACACCTTGGCAATTATTACACTTGGCATATGATACAGAGCAATTATCAGTTGCATGTTAGCCGCTACACTTAGAACAGATCGGTTCTTTGTAACAGTTAATAGCAATGTGGCCGAAAGATTGACATTTGGAACATTGTAATACTTTGTTCGAAGTTCTATACTTTCCCATTGTACGCGGCAGTGGGATATGATATTCATATTTAAAACTTGCCTAAATACTGTACCAGGTGGAAAATGCGCAATAAAAAGTGGTAAATAAATTTTTTCATTTTGTGGAGTGGTTTTATACATTTGCTGTGCACTTAGTATAGGAATGGTTTCCGATATCTGTTGAACAATTTCATCAGTCGGGATGCTACCAGGAAGACCTCGTAAAACGAATTTAACAGGCTTAAGATCTTTGGGAGTATGTGTATAAAATTTAATGTTAGAACTAATTAGCAACTGGTGCATCTTTTTATAATCGTCTACACCTAAAGTATAGATATAATATTTATTATGTTTATATTTAATTTGAAAATCATTTTTTAATTTTGATTTAATCTGATTAAATTGTTCCCTATGATTTGGCAAGAGACAATGAAAAACGAATTCAGCAGTGCCCAAAAAATAAAAAAATAAAAAAAAAAAAATGGCGGCATCTGACTTAATAAACTAGTATTATGAACAGCATTTACGATAGTTTCTTCGTCAACTTCTAACGGTTTAAATTTATTTTTCACGTCGATCGAAAAATTAGGAAACCTTTTACGATTTCTCGGCGTACTCTTACCTTTAAAGTTTTGCCTTTGCCACTGCATATCTTCTTCGCTATTATTACCGGCGTTGTTTATAGTAATCGAATCATTGATAATTAACAAAATTTCATTTCTATCATTTTATAAATAACACGCCATGTAGTGTCTTTAATAATATGCACGAAGACCGTTTCCGTATGTTTATTACAGTTGAAATAATCAGTAATGTAATCGCACAATTTTACGATCTGATGCGTGGTGGAATAATTGAGTTTAAAACCAGATTGATCGTATAATCAGTTCATCGTTTGAATATAATTTGAGACGATGACGTATAACTCTATCACGTTGCTTAAACTGCTAAACAGACTGACGGAATGATGTACATTTTCAACGTGAGAAAAATCCTCTCAACTGATGTGGAAAATAACTGTATTTTTTATAACGTTGATTAAACATGTAATATCATGTATTTCAGTGGTAATTAAGGTGTATTGCAACTATGGATTTATTATACTAAATTTTCGATACGGTTTTGTGAATTTCGATAGTTATTTATACTCAAAATATTAAGGGGTATATTTCTCCAATATTTATTCATAGATGTTGATTTATTAATTCAATACGTGGAAACAATACGAGAATTTCGAGTGTTAGCTCTGAAAAAAACCTAGCCAGTAGTTTCAGCAGTGATAATATTAGTGTATATTAAGCATGATGGAGTGAAGGAAATAATGTAGACTGTTTTATTGTATCACTTTGCCATAAAGCCTAAAAGGTGGACGTGAGACTGAATGAAATATTTTGAACGGGATTACCGTAAAAACAATTTACACATGTGCCTTTATGAGAGATGTGCATTAAGTAGGACTGCGCGTTCATAATAGTTAGGTGTGATTATTTACGTTTCCGCACGCTTATCTAGAATTAGTTATAAACTTTTTGGTTTATTTTTAATTTTTTCGGTTAATTTATTCGCGTTAGGATTTCTTTCTCGTTTCGATTTTTAATTCATACAATAACGACCTTACGTTTGCGCTGTAATCAATTTTCACCTGTTTTGTAAATAAGACGAATTTATTTATTAAGAAGTAATTTATAATTTTTATTTATATTACTCCGTTTGCAAAATTTATAATTTTTACCGGTTTACCGATATATTTTGTATTATATATGTATAAATCTTTTAACGAGACGAATTTAATTGGATTTTAATTTTTATCATCATCATCATTATTATCTTTACGATTAATCTTTATTTTATTATTATTCAATAGTTAATACGAACGATCATTATATTGTCATATATACGTTGTCATTATTATCGGCATTTTTTTTTTATTTATTAGTTTTGTATTTTTCTAACATCATGCGTGTCGGGTCGCCAGTTTCACACCATCAGCCCCGAAATACCGATAACGCCAGTTGCTAGCTGGATCGCCAGGCAAAATCACATCTTTATTTTTTCGTTTCATCATATTACGTACAAGAGAAATTTAATGGAGCGGTTTCTCGTTACCTTCTCCATTGCAGTATCCGAGCTGGTTGTATTAATATGTATAATAGCCGTCTAGGAGTTTCTAGTATACAGCCGCATGTGCTTTGTGTACATCACGCCTGTATCTAGTACTAATGTGTCTGCTTCCCCGCATTATTAATCACAACCGCCCTTAACCTAGAGTTCAGGCGCTGACCAGTAAGCCGCCCCTAACAGGGACACGATGCCTTTAACGGGCTTATGCAGCTTTTTTAAGGAAAGATTTCCGAAGTCTTTCCCACTGCACCCTGATACATCGCCGCTCATGGTTTGCGGTTGCTTACGCGTCAAATGACTTATTCGCAACTAAGCTCCGTATCTGAAGGCCGTTCCACTCTCCACCACCTCCTGAGCGCTGTTACAATTTAACCTCTAAGGAAACATTAAAGGGAAACGGAGCCGAGGAAGAAGAACAGATTGGATGAAAAATGTACAAGATTAGTTATCGGGAAGACTTCAGAAATCACAAGGATAGCCAGCAATCGGGATCAGTTTCGTCATATTATGACCGCCAACCTCCTTCGGGAGGAAGGCACTTGAATAAGAAGTTTTGTATTATACATTATTTCATGGAATAAACGTAATTTAATTTCATTTTTATTATTGTTTTTTTTTTTTGCTATTATTTTGTATTACTATTTTTAGATGACGAAAATGTAATCTTTTCACTTAAAAAAAAAAACATTTTGTTATATTTATTATTATTATTTTTAAAAAATATAATAATTATTATTATTAGTAGTAGTTAATATTATCATCATTGTTATTTAATATTAGCCGTATGGTTAAATGAAACGATCAAGAGGGCCTAACGGAAGAAATTAATAATTCGTTTTGAATATATAGCTAAGATTTGATAGGATTTTTCAAATTTAGCCCGATCAACCGTCGACCTCTTCCCGATAAATTATTATTATTATTATTACTATTGTTATAGTCTCGTCTTTATTACTATTGATGTTATTGCCTCAAAAATGAGTTTTTCCTCTTGAATTTTTTCCATTTGAAAACCCGATTGAATTTCTTTCTTAACAATAGGACGGACCATCTCATTAAAAACTACTCGAACTGCAGACAGCGTCGCTTATAACGTATAACGTATAACGTATAACGTAGCGAAAGATTAACCCTCTTTCTTCGACCCGAACAAATGAATTTCCGCAAGAATTTTCTTGAATAGCGAGACCAATTTTTTCCTTTACAACGCGATTACAATTGAACGACTTACGTATCGAGGAAAATTTTAATATCGGAAATGGAATCGAACGATCGATTTTTTCGAAAGAAACGGATAATTACAACCACTTCGAAAAGGTCGCTGTAAAAGAAGAATTTTTCCAACTTTGCCGTCGAGTAATTTTTTTTCTTTTGCTTTCCCTTAACCGAAACTTATAAAAATATAACAACGGTTGCCGTCCGTGAAAAAAGGTCTTCTTCAAAAAGTAGATTAGACAAGACAAAATAAAATTCATTTCTAAGATGTTAATAATCATCTCAAGATATATATATATACATATATATATAAATTTTAGATTTTAATTTTAGAATGACAAACTTGGCATTAAACTTTGATGCATATAATTTTTTTATACTTTTAAACAATTATTTGAAGACGATAATCGTTTGATTGTTTTTTTTTCTTGCTAGTTAGATCCTGATAGTAAGTTTACTATAGGCACATTGTAATATCGTAATGATATAGTATTAGGTACAGATTTGAATTCATTTAGAACTTTTAAAGTCGCTGCTCAATTGCCAGTATTCTCTTAACATCCAACATTTGTGATAACTGGCCAGTTTTTTTTTATTTTTTTTATTTTTATTTTTTTATCTGTGTTACATATTTTCGGTCGGTCGTGTTTATTGTGTTCCTTGTTAATCGTAAATAGTTCTTATTTAAACACGTGTCGATTTATTTCTTTTTTTTTTTTTATCTCTTCTTATCCTCGCGTTTTCATTTTCTTATATAGTACCAGCTTTACTATGACTCGAGCGACAACTATAGATAACTCGTTCGTCATTTCCGATAGCTTAAATAAAGAATTTTATCATAATAGTAATAATGGTGATGGCCATAATAGTATTAATAATAAGCCCAATTTCTCTCGTAACTATAGTAACAGTCGTAGTAATAATAGTAATATTAGTATTAGCGGAAGTAGTAGTATTGGTAGTGGTGATAACGTTAATAATGATAATCATAGTAGTAGTAATGATAACGATATGATCATCTCAAATAATAGTAGTAATAATAATTTTAATATTAATAACTCAATTATTTTTTTAATACTATAAGGAAATTTGACACTTGCTACAAATCATACCACTTTACCTAATTCTTCATCTGACCGCCCTATATCTCTAGTTGCTTAAGAAAAGTTTTTGAAAAGATTCTCAAAAACAGAATAACCTGGTGGTTGGAAAGTCGTCGTCTATTTCCACCTGCAATGTACGGCTTCCGTAGTAATCTTAGAAATTGCGTGGCGCAATTAGTAGGTGATATCTACAAATCTTTCATTTCCAAGAAGTATTTAATAACGTGTTTTTTAGACATAAATAAAGCCTTTGATAACATCTCAATTCCTATCTTACACGAGTCTCTGCCGAACTTGGATGTCCCATCCCCATTTAAAGAAGCATTGTCTAACCTAAAAGACAGCTTACCTTATTTCATTCCAATATGAAACCAACAACTCGCATGGTGTACTTAAGTATTTCCCAACGGTCCGTTCTCAGCCCTATTTTATTTAACATAGTATTGTTTAAACTTCTCAATACACCCCTTCCAGATACAGTGAAAATTTTATCTTTCGCAGACGATATAATAGTTTACGTCATGCACGATAATCTAGATAATGCTATCCAAAATCGTAATACATCGCTTACATCCATAGTCAAAGTTTTGTCTAAATTAGGTCTTAGTGTTTCGCACAAAAAATGTGCTTCGATAATATTCTCATATAGAACCGTCAATACTGACTCACACGGACTTATGTATAACAACAATCTCTACCCTTTGTTCATTACCATCAGTACTTGGGATTTATTCTTGATCGCAGGTTAACGTAGAGACTGCATACGGAAAAAGTTTATACCAAGGCTTCTAAAAGAATACGTCTTATAAAAGCACCGAGTCACACTCCTCAGTGTGGGGACCCCTTAACTTTACTACTTTTGTATAAAAATTTCATACGTTCTATTCTCGACTATGGCAGTTTTATTTTTGGGATTACTTCTAATCACCGCCTTTCTAGGCTAGATAAAATTCAAAACGAGTGCTTACGCACATGTTTAGGATCACTTCGTGCTACCGCTGTACCTGCTCTCGAGATGGTAGCAAAGGTTCCCCCTCTATCTTTAGGAAGAATGTTTCTGTCAGATAAATTTCTTCTAAAAGCATTCACTCATATCGCTCCCTCTTTGTATATTCTACAATTAGAAATTTTTCACAACTGGCGTTTCTCTATACTTCGGCTCCTTTATTATGTCATTCCTCTGGTCATCTTTCCAGGTACAGTAATATTCTTCTTCCATCCTACCCGTCTTCTATACGATTCCTTTCGAGTATAATACCGTTAGCCTTAATATCAACATACAACTGTTTTCCTCATTTAAGAACAATGTTCTACCACTAGCCGCCAATTATAATTTTTACTCCTTCATTAATAGAAACTATCCTAACTCTCTTCTAATTTTCACTGATGGCTCGAAGTGCTCTTTTTCAGTCGGAACTGCATTCGTAATCCCCGCTCTCAACATTTCAAAAAAATTTACCCTTAGTAGAATATGATCCATTTTTACTGCAGACAGCTATTCTTCAATCTCTCCGATATGTATCTGTAAATTGCCCATCTACTAATATTCTGATCCTCTCCGATTCTAAAAGTTGTTGGCTAGCATTACAGCACTCACAGCTCAACTCTCGTGTACCATCAATTATTTACAAAATTTCTAATTATATATACCGATTAAACTCTCTCGGTGTAAGAGTTAAATTTGTTTGGATCACCGGGCATAGCGGTATCCATGGCAATAATCTAGCTGATCATTTAGTCACTTCAACGGTTACATTAGGGACTTTTTTGTTTTATACTTCTCCTATAGATCTAGCGTACATTAAATATGCGCATAAGGAATACTGGAAAAATCTGTGGTCCGATCCATTTACTGCAAAGCATTATAAATCCATTCAATCCGACATACCTTCTAATCCATGGTTCTCCAATATTAAAGTTGAAACGATCAAATTGCGGGGTTTTATTACTACCATTTGTCAACTGAGACTCGGCAGTAGTCGCCTTCCTGCTCCGTTACACAAGTTGAATCTTATTAATTCTCCTAATTGCTCTCATCCTATGCATACCCATTTAGTGGCCGATGTAGAC
Organism: Coronaproctus castanopsis; assembly: GCA_032883995.1. Taxonomy (NCBI): domain Eukaryota; kingdom Metazoa; phylum Arthropoda; class Insecta; order Hemiptera; family Monophlebidae; genus Coronaproctus; species Coronaproctus castanopsis. Next base: position 153,433,236 of record CM065052.1, read on the forward strand.
CATGTTATCCTAGAGTGTTCCGATCATAGTAATTTTCGTGTTGCATTTTATCAAGCTCTTCTCAGCCTTAAAGTTTCGTTTCCTATAAATATTGCATTTCTCTTAGCTCTTCAAAATGCTGAAGTATACCCTATATTTTAGATTCTGGTATCATTATTTAATTTTACTTACACATCCCTACATTACTTCTTACTTTGCCTAATTTATAAGTAGCCCTTTCTTATTCATTCCATATTATATACAGACATGTGCAAACTGTATGGAAGTCCTCAAAAAAAAAATTCTTCCTAAATATAAAGACGGTTTTAAATCGAAGAATTATGTAGGACCAGCTTTTGTAATTCCTTCCTTCGATATAGTTAAAAAATTTACCCGTTTGCGTGATTCCGCCATTTTTACAGAAGTTCTTGATTTCATCCAGTTAAATCCGGTATCTTAAAACGTCATAACTTTTTCCAACTCTAAAAGTTGTCTCTCGGATCTATAATTCTCACATAATAATCCTTATTCCTATACCATAATACTTAAAATTCGTAAATTGTACTTTTACAGTGTGCCGGTATCTCTGTTGTTAATCTTGCATGGATTACTGGTCACGCTGACATTTCAGGGAATTTACTTGCCGATTATTATGCTAAATCTATAACATACCTTCGTTCATTCATTGCTTACACACCTTGCATTGATCTCCTGTCTGCTATTAAGATAGCGCATGAAGAATACTAGAAAGCTACTTGGAATAATCCCTATAATATTACCCAATATAAGCAGCTTCAGCCTGATCTTCCTTGTCTACGCTGGTACATCTGCTCCGTGGGTTTATTGTCGCTTCATGTAGACTAGGCTTTGGAAAAATCGTTTTGTACGCTTTTTCAATTGCACGTTGTTGCTTCTCCGTTTCTTTTCACATCCTTCAGATATCCAGCGTATCGTAGAAATCCCATCTTTCTGGAATGTTCACGCTACCGTTCTTCTCGTGGCACCTTCTATAATCACCTCATCTCCCGACACGTTGCTTTTCCTGTCAATATAACTTTCTTACTCTCTACACGTAACATGCACGTATACATTGTAACATACTCAAAATTATATTAAAAGTATTTCTGTGGAAACCAAAAAAAAATCAGAACATAAACAGTCCAGGAAAGATTAATATGAAATGTAAGACGGTCCTACTGGAAGCGAAATACTTCGATACGGAAGAACCGTGGCCACATAGCCGAAGGCAAACATAATAGAAGAACAAAACGAGTGTTGCGAGAAGAAACACTAGCAGATCGCGCTGACTTGTTAGTATTTAGGGGATACCTACGTCCAGCAGTGGATCGTATATATATATATATATATATATATATATATATATATATATTTATATAAATTTTGTAGATTAATAACGTATTACAAGTATGCATTGGACCTTGTTTCGTGCGTCTGTGTGTGTGCACTATAAATAATTATGATTTATTCGAAAATCTAGCGTTCGATAAATGATTACGTAATACTGTTTTTTTTCTCTTAAGTTATAATTAATAATTTCTAAATTGTTTTTTAAATTTAATATAAATAATCGTTGCGGTTTTTTTAGTTTTTTACGGGAACTGTGCCATTTGATCGACAAATAAACACTTAAATTATTGAGAGATATTCAAAGGAAATCGATAACAAAATAAAATAAAGGTCCGCGTCACCGGGTCGATTTTCGGTCAATCGTACAACTGCCCCTGGTGCCACACCCGATCAAAAGCTTGCTTAACATCCAGAAATGCAGCTGTACAGATATTCTTGTTTACCAAACTATTTTCAATCATCTTTGTTAATCGGTGAACCTGTTCTACAGTGTTACGAAAACTAAATTGAAAATTCGGAATAATTGAATTCATAGAGATAATATTGGAAACAATCGTTTTAAAATTAGTTTCTTTAAAAGCTTTGAAAGAGTAGGAAGCAGCGAAATAGGCCTGTATGACAAAACCAGTTCAGACGATTTAGCAGGCTTTGGTGCGACAATTATTTGAGAAAACTTCCAACTCAAGGGAAAATATTGGTTACGTAGGACGGCATTATATATTTGTGCTACGAGTACAGTGCTTTTACGTGGCAGCTCATAATAAATAAATGTTCGTCGTCTTAATGCGCTGCTCAATTAAGTAAAATTAGTATTTATTCGTATTTATGAATAATTTCGATGTTTTCGAACGAGATTATCACTGGATTAAACTCCGTGTATTTCTGTTCTAACTTGTAACAGATACCGATACCGTGCAGACCGCAAAATACGTTCACTATTTTTGTCTTCGACATACCGGAAGAGATTCCGATTGAAGATATCCGTCATTCGTTGTACAAATTTCGATCCGTTCTAGAAGTGTGCCGATTACCACCGACTGTATTGTCGGCTATATCTTCGTCGCCACTCACAACTGTCTCTAGCGGCGCACCTACTACTCCGGGTAATTATTTCATTTTAATTATTATTATAGAGACATCTGTTCGTAAAACGAACACGCGACTAGAAGGTAATAGACATTTTTCGAACATGCAACCATTCGATATAACCGTAAATAAATCGAATATTTACATAAATTAAATTATCTACGACGTATTCACCTACTTATAGTACTAGTTAATTTGCCTAAAACAATTTATTAGAATTAATCATCGAATTTCCACACAATATGAAAAAAAACAATGAAGACAGATGGAATAACACAAAGAATTGAATATACATTATTAGCGGCTACGCCAATGACAGGTGACGGGAACAGTGAAAAGTGATTTGTATATCTATTCATATTTATGTAAGGGACATATGAATCATATATTTGATTCAGCATCATGAGCGATTTATCGCGATCATCATACACTTAAATCGGTCCACTGCTGAATATAAGCGTTCCTCCATTTCTTCCATCTATGGCGATCATCTGTTTTACCGGCTGACCTTTTTATATCATCCTGTCATCTTATGTTCGATCGACCGCGACTACTATATATCATTCACTTGGTTCCGTTACTCATTTCGTCCTCCTACCATAATTTCTTCTTGACACATTGCCTGTCAGTTCCATTTTAGCTACACTGCACGTTCTACCGGATCCTACAAATTAATTTGCTGTCTTATCCATGCATTGGCTTTCCTGTCTAACATCTTAATTTCCAGCATTACTCTTTCGTTGGTTCTTTGAGTTACGGGAAGTTTCTTAACTATATATTTCGCCAAACCCGCCCGCTTTTATGGTGGTTATGAATTAGTTACTTCATTATATTTACCTATGCGTCTGTGTACCCTTTCATGGTACAACTTTCGATTAGATAGTAGCCTAATCGACTGCCCTAAATTCAATCCGATTCCTTTAACTACTGTGTGTGTGTTGACCCATCTTGCCGCTATATTCTTTTTTCAATTAAACGCCTTCCTGGAACAGTCCCTTTTGCTATGTTATTCGTGCATAGTTTACATCTCCACAACACTAACAATTAGTGTTTTCGATATAATGTCTGTAAATTCATTCGTTCTTTTTCCCATCAAAGGTATATCTCTTGTACAACTATATTTTCCGTCGGATTCCGATCTTTGACGTTTATCTCACAGGTTTCTGAAATATATAAGAGAACCCACTGTTTTTATTTGCTGTTAGCGTCGATGACAAATCTCTTAAATTATGAAATTTATTTACACCGCCAGAATTCTTTAGTGTGACATTATATTTTCAAAGCACACTAGCTATAGTATTAGGGAGAATTTTCTCTATAGATTTATGAGTGTGTAAACACATCAATATATTTTTTAACAAAAAACTATATTAATACGATCCATTAATTTAATCAAGCAGGGGGTACATTAATAGAAAATTTATATGCAAAAAAAAAGAATATGTTAGCGCAAATAAGTTCGAAGTTATAATAAATATTATTTGTAGCGATATCAAATCATTTTACATATAACGGATTAATCGATATTTTTCTAATACGAATGATGTACACACGATAATAAATAATCGTTTAACTCTTATAATACGTAATTTATTACTCGGTCATGGATGTTTTAAAAAATATGTAACACGTTACAGCGTAGCGGAAACAGAAAAAACTGTATTGTAGTTCTGGGAAAACAGTTTACCATATACTTCTAAATGATGTAATTGCAAAGTGTTAGTTTTAGACTGTACAACGGAATTAGTAAATAGCAAATATAACGAATTTCATAAGTTAGCCATCGAAGAAATAGGAAAAATTATAATTTATTATATTAAGAAAAATTTTATTTAGATTTTATCGTTAAGTTTAAAATTAAAAATATTGACGAATGTAAGTAATAGATTGTAAATGGAGTGCATAGTAGCAATAAACTTAATCGGGTTGCCACCTTCATTTTTCATTATGTGAATTTGTAATTATTAAATAAATGTACAATTATTTATTTATTTATTTAATGAAGCCACACAACAGCTAACAGCCAATTATTCCACCCATTAAACACACCAGAAAAACTACACGCATTCACAAGTCTCACTCTCATTAAAACATACATCATTCGCACCCCATTCACACAAAACTTAAACGAAATAAACGGACGAATAATCTTCAACAAATTAATAAATACAATATAAACCTTGACGTATGTACTACATGTGTAAAGGATCACATAATAACAATCTAGAACCATTGGAGTAGACAACAGCGAAACTCCTGTTCTCATCGCAAAATCTGTTCGGGAAGCAACTTATTAAAGAAATATCTGTTATCAAAGTATATATCCATACAGAGAAATATGTTCAAAAGAGAATTATATAAGGGGAAAGCTGACATGAAACAAAAAAACAACAAAAAAACAGACATTATATATTCATTGTATACCTTATGTAACAGCATTTAAAGATGCGGCCGTATCACGATGTGTATTATTTATATATATATATATATATATATATATATATCCCCAGGGGGGTACTACGTACCTTCTGGGATCCGAAGTTCTGACCGGAACACTGTTGGCGTCGATGATACCAAGGGAATTTTCAAAGGAACTGGAATTTACGACTAACAATTAATCACTTTCGCCGCGTGTCGCATCACTCCTATTAGATCGCCGTTCACTGTTAAACCAGTTACGGTCTTCACATATGTGTGTGAGTGAAAAAGAAATACTTTTAGCGTATGGAAACGGTTGGGTTTTACACATATATGTGAAATGACGACGTATAGGAAAAATTAAAATGACGAAAAATCAGTGTTACCCAAACTGTGTACTAGCTCTACGATTTCGATGTTGTATGTTCTTTATCAGAGCGGTGTTTTTACCGAACATACTTTTTATTTTTTATTTGGAGCGACTATATAAAATAAGTTCTGTAAACACACGCAGTTCTTAAATGAATTATTTATAACACCATTATTTAATATACGCAATGAAATCAATCTAATTTTAACGACAATACGCGAAAAAAATGAATTTAATTTCGAATAGCAATATCGATAATAATTGCACGCAAATTATTTCTAATTATACGCCACTGAGTTAATTTTTCTTGAAATAATTCAAACGATATAATTTTATGCTTTCGCTAATAAAAAACTTCTTCTTTTACGTTAACCGGTTAAAAATTACAAATCAAAGAGAAAAGTAATCTGGATTTTATTCTGCTTTAATTTATCTACTTTACAGATTTATGCTTCAATAATCGAAATTTTCGCTCTTACCTTTTCCTTGTGCTACTTCAGCATAAATCCTGCGTTCGAGTTTCATTATTTTCTCCTATTGTTAGAACCCTATTTTGAGATATATACATATATATATATAATTATCCTTATTTAATCCCATCGGATTCTGCTTTTTTTTCTTATCATTGTATAGCGCACCGTTAATTTTTTTCATTCATGTGACAAAGTTTTTGCGCGGGCATATATTCCTTTATTGGGTATTTTTTGCGTTTTTCTGGTCACTGGACCGAACGCAAACTTACAGGTTGGTTTTGTGCATGTGCAATTTTTAATTTCAACTCTCTGCAATTATAAGGGCGTTTTAATTTAAATTATTATCATTGATATATGATAAAAGTTTGGTATGCCCGTTTGCAACTATCATGATAGCGTGTGTTAATTTAATGACTTAAACCTAAACTCTATTTAAATGAGTTTCTACCTAAATAAATAAATAAATAAAATCCTTTGTTCGCTATTATATCAAAATTATGTACTAATATGGTGCTTGTATCGAGCAATCTTTCTGAGACGTATATAATTATATTTCAGGCGTGCAAAGAATCTTAAAATGCGATCACGCATACAAGCGAGAGATACCTATTTTAATTGAAAAATTATAAAATATATAATATTGTGTATAAAAAATTATATATATGTAAAACCAACTTTTTTCTAATATGATGAATTTATATATATATATATATATATATATATATATATACAGATATAAAAAAGAATGATTCGGTTTAATTTATATAAAAAATCGGAGGAAACATTTACAAACTTGTCTTTGTGTCTTTGAAAATAGGTTGGATATATCTTTACTTTAAAAAAAAATAAAGCTACAGATGTTAAATTTATGCATCGTATGCGTATCACAAGGAAATGTATGAAATCTCCACTCACAGTTTCATTTCCTTTATTCATCACAATAGTGGTGCTTTCTCAAGTATAAAAAGTGCCCCATTTATATTCTCTTTTCTTTTTTTATTTTGAGATTTTCATCATCCATAATAGATTTTCTTACATATTGAAAAAAAGGTTAAAACTAGTTTTTAACTTCTTTCTAAATTCTATCATCACTATTGAATTTTTATAACAGTTGTATTTTCGTATTTTCGAGCGCATTGAATGTTACAGCTTGATCTTTTTTAGGTATTGATTTAGTTACCGTTAAATATAACAGCGGTGTTGTTAGTTTTGGTTGAATATAGATATTTTCAATTTCTTTAGATTTGTTGTTCATCAGTCTATTGTCAGCACTGATAACGCCGCTTCCATCATCTTTTAATAATAGACTTTCCTAGATTACTTATACGTTTAAATAACGAAAGAGATATTTCCAGATAATTTTTTTTACTAATAAAAAAATCAAGTTTTTCGGAATAGGTTAAAAATAAAAGAGTCATTTATTTTAAGACACATAAACACGTTCATCAGATACATGTATAAATTATATACGTATATATATATATATATATATGTATGTGTGTGTGTTCGCGTGCGCGCGTTTACGAAAACTGATTTTAACACGATTCAGTATTTTTTTGTATTCATACAAACATTCAAAAAGTATCTGAATATTAAACCAAATATCAGTTTAATCCGATTTGAGGTGTTTCAATATCAAATTCATCCGAATATTTAGATCGCTAATTAAATATAAACTGTATATATACTGCATGCCATTGTTGGCGTGATTATACCTATATTATATTAAAACTCGTATGAATGAAACTAAATATTTACGCTATTTTCGCGTCCAATCGTGTGTGTGTGTGTGTAACGCAATGTGCAGTTTCATACTAGTTACAAATGCAGGGAGATAAGATATTATTTTGGGAAGTACTGAAAGAGACGAATAACGAATATACCTGCTATATAGAACTCACATTTTGTAAACTTGACGTAGAAATTAGATAGTGTGTATGTGTACAGTAATACTAAGTATTTCTAACGTAACTGAGTGTATATACACACCATGAAAATAATAATTTCTTTTCTTTTTCTAACACATTAAACTCCTAATCGTCTTCTTTTCGCAGCAGTATCGACGGAGTAGTTAAACCTTCTGATTTTATTTATTACACAGTTAACACTTCAGGGGGCAGTTACAAGTCAACTGATGACATTTACGAGGCGGCCTTCATGGGAGGTCTTGGTATCATCGAGGATCACGGTCATATCTACTGGCCATTCCATTATCCACCACCTGTGGACGCGCCTCTTTCCGGTCGACCGTGATCCTCGATGATACCAAGACCTCCCATGAAGGCTGCCTCGTAAATGTCATCAGTTGACTTGTAACTGCCCAGGTGGTGGATAATGGAATGGCCAGTAGATATACTGGTTAGCTGCGAGTAGCCAATAAGCAGTCGCGAACCAAGATCGGCTACTGGTTGAAAGGCCCAGGCGGATGACTCCGGTAGTGACAGGACAATGAGACACGAGGAAGCGAATGGGCAGCTTGAGGAACTGTCTATTAAAAGTCCGCAAATTTCCTACGACTGTCTCACCCTCAGCGAGGTTTGGTCGCTGTCAAAACCTCACACCGCTACCTCCTCATTAACACCCGCTACGTTGCGGTTAGTTTTACACAAAGGCTAAGCGAACGAACCCAGATAGAAAATGAATCCCTCCTTACTTAACCTCCTGACGGTAAAACTCGGAAACGAGTATACTAGACTAGACGACCATGATATATATATATATATATATATATATATATATATATATAATATATTATATATATATATATATATATATATATATATATATATATATATATTATATATATATATATAACATATATGTATATATTATATATATATAATATATATTATATATATATATATATATATATATATATACATTGCGTGGTACCGTAGTTGCAAAAGTGTTCTACTGTCAAATCGACTGTGGGGGGTTCGAAACCAACACCCGACATAGAAAGTTTTTCATCATTATTTAATTCTTAATTATCATGGAGACGCCAGTGGAACCTCATTATGTATAGCATCATATGCGTGCGCATCTACATCGCATATAATTGTTGCGTTGAATGCTAGCTCATTTTGTATATAAAAATAAACATAAAATAGTTAGTCACGACGTTCGGTAATAAACAATACGACGATGATGATATATATATAGAGAGAGAGAATAATTTTTGAAGTGAAAAAAGAAGAGATGGAAACAAGATAGGGCCTAAAAAATTAAAGCGCTGATTAATTTATAATTTTTATAGTTTAAACGTTTGATGAGAATTATTTCAGCTGCCTATAAACCTGCGCCTATCTTCGGGCGGGCACATATTTATTTACGACGTCGACGTGTTTGGAAAATTAGACGGATATTTTCCGAAGTGGTTCTAAATGTAAGAATTAAGTAACACAAATTGGGCAACATTAACGTTCATTAAAAAAGAAATTAAGATAGGTGTTAGAGAAATTTGTGGAAAGTAAAAGCGAATTTAGAAGAGGCGCGGTCCTGGTCCTATAATTCAAGACGTTAATTAGGCCAAAATATTTCCCAGATTTCATCTCGTTAAGTTTAATTGTTCTTAACGAAATTGCATTTCTACCTCCGGTTCACTATTAACGTTCTTCTACACGTACGTTTATTATTATTATTATTATTATTATTATTATCATTATCATCGCTATCGCCGGTAAATACTAAAGAAAATATTTCACTACGGACGTGGAAGGTTGTTAAGTTTTCTTACACGTTATAATAATTTTCTTCATTCGAATCACGAAAATTTGTGTTCTAGCCGCTAATGTTATTACCCTACACTCGCGCGGTCTTTACAGATGAAGAGAATAGCGATGCTTACATAAAGAATTAAGACATCTTTATTACACCCGTGTACAGACGAAATTACACACCGACACACAGGCAATTAAATGGAATTGAATGATTGAAACAAGTAAGCAACGGTTATTAAATTGGGAGTACGTGCGAAACACTTCGATATACGCTGTTAGAAAGATTAGGCGCTTGAAATAGGTCACAGGGGTAAAGGAGTTGCCAGATTTTGTAATATAACTTGATTATTTCCGGGAAATATGATAGAAATTTATATATTTTTTTTTTTAAATTTATTTACATATTATTTAGTCGAGATAGCGATGATGACGATTATGAATATTACGACGTTCAAATTCAGCGTCTACTCCTGAGAAGCTATTATTCGAGTACAAATAGAAAGTTTGCTTCTCCTCATTAATTCACGGACTTTAGGAAAATTGTTACGATATATTTTCCGCATTTAGTGTGTTCTCTTGTTTACACGACATCGATTGACGCCAGTGAAAATAAATGTATGGAGTAAAATGTACGTTAACGGAATGAAAAAAATTAAGTAATTTCTATATATAAGTGTGAAATTTAATATAGCGGTAGCGTAGCTGCTAGAGTGCTCGACTGTCAACTCGGCGGTCGAGGGTTCAAAATCAACACGCGACATAGAAAGTTTTTCATCATTAAAAAATTCTTAATTATAACGAACAAGTCAGTGGCCACCCCACTCCGTATAACATCATATGCGCACGGATCTGCGTCACATATAAATAGTGCCTTCGACGTTAGTCCATTTTCTACGTAAAAATAATGCAATGAAGTCACGACGTTCGGCAACGAACAATACGATAATGATGGTAATATCTAAATTTAACATACATACCTACATATGTATTATAATATATATATATATTTATTGCGCAGAATAGTCGCATTTTACATACGTACGCAGACACACACACACACATAGAAGAAAAAGAAATTTTGTAATCGTACCAAAAATAAAATTTTGAAAATTCTTACTCTTCCGTATACTCTTCATTCTATTATACGCAGTCGTGCCGGAATTTTTTTCAGATTTTTCACTTGCATTTTCTTAAAGTGCGAAATAGGTTTTTCTCGCTGTAGACTATTAAAAAATGCAAATGCATTTATATTTAAATTGATCACGGATGCGGAAAAATGCATACTTTAGAAACGTGAATAATAAAAGGATATTAATGATAATAATTATTATCGTCATTTTTCGGTTAGAATGCCGTGAATTAAGCGTAATTAAAAAATTATCGACCGATTTTATTAAAAAAAAAACAGTCACAAATGCATCGTATTGTTACATTCTTTGTTTTGTATATGTTTTTTAAATTCATAAATCTCGTCGAAAAATGGCTTTTCATTAGCCGTGGAACATTAAAAAATCGGTGGAGTGTTTTTGATGTTGTCAGGTTGCTGCTTCTTTTGAACGTCTTTTATTTTTGTATTCGAAAAAGTCTTCACTGCGCTCTTTAAAATGGCTAAAGTTTAGTTGGGAGGCACTTTAAGACTCTCATCCATATCGTCCTTCTGAATTGACAGATCTTCAATCCATGAGTTACACGTGTTTCGATTGATAGATTTGCTTTTCCCGGTTACTTTTTTACGCTTACTAAAAAGTAGCCATTAATAACTGAAAAGTTTTGTATTCGAGTCTTTAAATTTTTCTTCCCACAGCGGTCCATGAGAATGTTTTTATCGCCAGTTCGTATTGTAAAAGGGTATATTCCGATGTTAGGTCTAAAGAAAGACACCCTGGCCACGTTAGAGATCCTGCAATTATTATCAAAAACAAAGTAGTTTTATCGCTCGCTTATTTGACGCGATGCTTCGTTTAATTATATTTTATTATTTTAGAAATTTTCAGTAATTAGTAAAACCTAATAAACTATTACTTCCTATTGTTAGTTTTCTGAAAAAATTGTACTAAGAATATATCCATCCTTAGAAAACAAGGGAATAATTCTATCTCATCAATTTGGATTCCGGCATAGTCATTTAACTATACAACAATGCTACTTTGTTGTTGACAATATCTATACAGCACTAGAGCGGAAGCAGAATTGTATCGGCTGTTTTTCTTTATGGCTTCACAGACCTTCGATCATGTCTGGCATCCTGGCCTGCTCTTTAAACTGAGGAATAGTGTTCATATTTTTCTGTGTCAAATATGGCGACAGCAGCTTGCAAATATATGCTGTTCAACTAGGAGTGTTCCACAAGGAAGTATTATAGGTCCTTCCTTGTATAGTGTTTATACTGATGACATACCGGTTAATAAAAATACAGTGTTACGCATTGACGACGACACACGCATTCCCTCATCCGATTCTGACCTCGTTATTGTATCTAATAAACTTCAGAATCATTTAACTCTGATTCACCCTTGGTTAATCAAGATTAATCGTACTAAAAGCAGTCACATTACTTTTACTCTAAGTAAAAGGCTGACGCCATAGGTCCATCTAGATGGGATATTCATTCTTCAAGTTAACCATGTTAAATACTTTGGTTCGTGTCTCGGTACAAAACTTACCTGGAGTTAAAACGTTAGTAATAATTAAGGTTTTGCGGAAGCGATATAGTTTGTGCTATATTGCCTTTTTAGAAAACAGTCAAAGCTATCAGTTGAGAAAAACCTATTATTATACATGTCAGTCATAAAACTAATTCGAACTTATGGCATTGAATTATATTGCACCGCTAAGTCAGCTAACATCCGGCGCTAACAGTCAATGGAATATCTTACATCAGGTTATAAATGCTCCTTAGTTCGTGTCGAATCAATATCTACACGTTCCGACCATACCAACTGTTTCAGAAGTAGTCGGAAAAAAGATACAAGCTCTTCTTCAGCAGACTAAAAGATGACCCAGCTATTCTACAACTGGTAATATGCCACAAGCTTCATAACGTCGGTTGAAGGCAAGAGACAATCTGAAAAATTCCTTCTCCTCCCATTCCTCCTAGATATCTTTTGTCACATTTACTTATTGAACTATGTGCAGATTGTAAATAAAAAAAAAGTAAAATAAAAAAAAAAGGAAATTCCGGAACTCAATCTGTTAATATTAAATCTTTGAATTTTTCCTTTAGCCGACTAACTGCATCTTATTTCCTCCTCTCTTTTGTTAATTATTTTACTTAAAGTTTTCCATTAGCAGCCACTCTTGATCTGCGACCACTTATTTGACTATTGTTTTATGTGCAACTAACCTACATATCTGTAGGTCATTCCATCCTCCTCCTCTAGCAAACGTATACCGTTCCGGTTCAGTTCAGGTTACTCAAAGTACAATGTATGTCAAAGAGAATATATATAATCCTCTAGAAGTTGGATTAGTCAACTAATCTATCGTTTATTATTGTCTTACAAATGATAAATCATCGTATTACGTTTGATATCCCTACATGCCATACAGCGTACGTCACGATAGACATTCTGCATGAACCATTTGAGGATAGGGTTATTTCTTGTAGAGGTGACATAAATTGACCACCAAGATCGTACGATTTAGCCCAGCTAAATTTTTGTACCATTCCTTATGGAATTTGTTGAAGTCGCAGGTCTATGTAAATAAGACGCAATTGGCCAATGTTCTTAAAGTCGACATTTGCAATTCGCTCAAATTCAGCCGAGTCTATGCAACAGAAACTAAAAATTGAAACATTCGAATCTGTTCTACGATGAAATGTCGCCATTTGAACTATGTTATATTCCATACATAGTGGCGTACATATGAAGCTTTCAAATAAAAAAAATATTTTCGTTAGTACCTCATATACGGTTTGTTTCATTCCATTAATTAAATCGGTAATGCTAATTTAAAATTACGAGTACAAAAACATACGAGTCAGAGGAATCAATTCTTCTGGGTCGTCTGCAAATAAGGAAATATTATGCTAAGTGATGAGGAAGAGGAACAGATTGAATAATCTTGACCTCTACACAACGTCAAAAAAATAAACGCACAAGCAAAAAAAAAAAACGCGGAATAAATTAGTCACTATTTTCGTATTGAGTGAAAAAATTTTCAATTCGATACGAAAAGTAAATCATAATTATACACAGAATTATCGATTTGAACGATAATAATGATCGCGATCGCCGACTACCTGTTCAGCATTCGGGAGAAATGTAACGGCTTAGTTACCTCTAAATTGTGCACGCTTAAGAGAATATGACGTTAGAATTTTGAAACGTATAACTTCGGCCGTATAAAATTTTGAGCATAGAATGTTCTAGAGTACTATACACAATCACATATATATTTACGCAGTGAAAGAACCATTAAAAACAGCGGACTCGAAAATTACGATCGAAATTTTTAGTTTTTGCAAAATTTATCAATCGATTTGATTAAATTTGCAAAATCGTTTTTATACGGTAATTTAATCGGAACGACCGTCTACCGTTAACCTTCTTTCTTTTTTAGCGTTAAAAAGCAAAAACGAATTTTTAAACGCGAATATAAAATCTGAAGAAAACGCTCGTTTAAAAAAGAATATTTGATAGCCGGTACAAAGCGACGTGGTACGTAATAGTTAACGACCAGTATGATTTACGTATATTTTCCAATCAATATTACTCCGACAAAAATTGATAGGAAATATTTTATCCTTTAAAGTTGGAAACAAAGAGAAAGATATATCGACTAAAGTCTGTCGTTTTGTATGAGACATGATAGGAAAATCGCTATAACGGAGTCTATATATATATATATTATATATATATATATATATATATATATGGAATATTATAGTTATATATATATAATATCATTCTGAACTCTTTTATTTTTATTTTTTAAATAGCGAGCAAGCAATAACATCGCAAGTTTAGGGCAAGTTTGACGGGTATTAAGAAGACACGTAAGCTATATATTAAGCTGGAAAGAGAAAGAAGCGAGAAATTCAGTTTGTTTCGTGTTCGCGTATTTGTGTGTGAGTGTGTATGTATATACACATACATGTATATGTAGTTAGGTTATTATTCGTTTCGGGAGGAACAAATTTCTTTCTCCCCCACTTACGCCAGCAACAGCAACTACCACGTTAAAGGCCGTTTGCAAAGGGTATAGGACGGTAACGGCGGTTTCTAAAATGGAAGTTCAGATGATTGATGATGCGTTCGTGCAGTCAACAACGTACGGAAAATGTATGACAACTTTCGAGTGCCAGATCGGGCTAGTTGCGGCTGACTGCCTGACTGACTGGCGGGGTGGTTGACTAACACGATGGCGAAACGGAATGTGGTAAACGCGCTCGACTGAAAATAATACCAACGAGTAAAAGCTGCTGCTACGTAGATAGCGCAGAGCAGGTGTTTGCTTCTGAATCTAAATCTACACATGTACGATATGTGCGAATACATAACTACGCATTCGCTATATATTGAAATGCGGAAAAGATAAAGATAGCATTATTAAAAAGCTATATACATGCATATATATACTTAAAAAGCTATATACATGCATATATATATATACTTAAAAAGCTATATACATGCATATATATATACTTAAAAAGCTATATACATGCATATATATATACTTAAAAAGCTATATACGTGCATATATATACATATCAGTTTCATTGCATTAACAATAAATGAATAAGGAGAGACATATTACGACTACCACTACTACTACTACTACTACTACTACTACTACTACTGCTATTAGTACGGCTGCCACCGGAGGATAAGAAACGACTGAGATATTTCTATAAAAGGAAAATATTCCGACGGTCTGATATAGATCATTACTAACTGGAATATAAATAGTGTGCTTTTCATACATTCCAAAATATTATATATGTACTATATGTGTATACATATGTATATACATATATATAATGAGTGCGTGTGTTTATGCGTGTTTATGAAGCTGCAAATAAAATGAAAGGAAACGAAAAATATTCAGAAATGAAGGTAATCTTGTGTGAAGAACGCAGAAATTGCATGCGATAACGATTATATCTTGGCACATTCATGGAAGCTTCAGAATAAAATTGGATGAAAGTTTCTTGAAATAATAGCAGAGTAATATATAGTAGTTAAATTCTGCGTAAAATAGGATTCCATAAATTAGGTCCACCAATGATATAAGTTTGTTCTCCTGAAAATCATCGTTATATATATATATATATATATATATATATATATATATATATATATATATATATATATATGTATGTATGTATATATACGATTCACATCTCCAGTCTACGAAATATGAAAATATAATAGTAAGTT
This sequence comes from Coronaproctus castanopsis, assembly GCA_032883995.1. Taxonomy (NCBI): domain Eukaryota; kingdom Metazoa; phylum Arthropoda; class Insecta; order Hemiptera; family Monophlebidae; genus Coronaproctus; species Coronaproctus castanopsis. The sequence goes on from CM065052.1 coordinate 153,449,032, forward strand.
AGCGAAATTTCTTAGTTTTCCAAATGTATAAGAGAAAAGCCTCCCAAGTTACCGGTAAGAGTGTAAAGAGATAATACCGCTTCTTTTATATATCTGCCAGATTCATTTAATCTTCAACATACACAATGCACATAACATCACGAATGAAGCGAATTAGCAGTTATCTCAAAACTGTTATTACCAGAGCGCAGATTTCTCAGCATTTGCCTACACGCTACAGAAGATCTGACCGCAGACAAATTCGAAGTGGACTTCACTAATTCTGCAAACTAAATTTTATTTCGCCGAAAAGTGCCGAAAACAAAATAACGGTCGGAATTGAAATAAATGCCGAAAATTATGATCTGCAATTTTTTAACCTTTTTCACATATAAAATAAATTCATTGATAAAATTAATTTTTATTTTATTTTCGATTTTTAGTCGCGTAGTAGTAGAATAGAATAGGTTTTGTTTTTTTTTTTTTTTTTTTTTTAATGGGCACAGGGGATTTTTCACCCAGATTGGTATAAAATTATTAAAATGGATATGTTAAACATTAATATTAGTTGATGCAATATAATTATAAATAGCTAAATATACATGAATGCGATTTGTAAGGTCGTTCTATGATATAGCGACTGATTTGACATTCATCAAGTCATATACGTCCGGCTTATAAGTCACAATTACAAAAATGCAAAAGCGAGGGTTGTTTTCGTTTGAACAAATAGAAACTGCGAAAGGTGCATTTGAGAGCACTGATTAAATTCCTTGCAAGAGAGGGACAAATTCTTCGAGATAGGAAGAATGCTGTGGTAGCTATAAGGATACCGGATATATTGATTTGAAGAAAATAATTAATTTTTTAGTTTAAGGGAAAAGAGAAATAAGGACACTTAGTCCTACTGGAATACGCGCCAATTTTGTGGGCAGATGTGGAAATAAGCTTTTCTCATCTGAAAAATATTGCAAGTGATAAACGTCAGCAGTTTGGCGAATTAAAATTTGAAAAATATTTAATTATTTCTTATAACGCCAAATTATTTAAGTAAAAGTGTATGCGTATAGTTATTAATTCCGTAATTTCGTGTATTATAGTGTTTTACTATCTTTACTTAGGTTCTTAATACTCATAATTGACTTCTTTCGGTGACCGTATAATATATTTAAAGAACGTATAAGCAAGAAACATTTCTATAATACAGCATCACAAATTTAGAAATTTTTTAAGCTACGATCACGTGTAATTCTTCTTATTCGTGTGCCACCCGATTCGGGTATTGCTTAATCATCATGTATGGATTCCACTATCTGATGGAAGGAGTTCCGATATCTCTTGACGCTTTGATTAGTTCCGCTGCACTCTGAATTCCAGTCCATATTTTAATGTTGTCAAGCCAAGAGATCCTTCTTCTTCCCAGTTTTCTTCTACCATTGATCGTTACCATTAATATTGTTTGTAAAATTTCGATCCTCGCATTAAGTGTCCCAAAAACGCATTTTTTCGTCTTTTTATTATAGTCATAATATCCGGCCAGTTCTCATAAGTTTTAACACTTCTTCGTTCTTAGTTTTACTTGTCCAGGAATTTTCCATATCCTTCTGTAACACCACATTTCGAACGATAAGATGCGCTTCATATTTTCTTTTATCGTCGAAGTTTCGCACCCATACAAAAATACTGACCACACCTAACAAACCAAAACCTTCTTTTTGACATCTGAGCTTAATTTTCGGTTACAAAGAACGTGTTTGAATTTCATGAACATGTCTCGGGCCATTTCAATTCGAGCTCATATCTCTATATCCGGGTCACTATCTCTTGTGATCTAGCTACCTAAATATTTATATTTATTTACTTGTTCAATTTCATTCCCATTGAGAAATAACTTTTTTTTTGTAACTGGTTGGCGGGAAGCTACCATGAATTTTGTTTTTTTTTAATGTTTATATTGATTCCCATTTCTTGGCTTACAGTAGCAACTGTATCTAATATTCGCTGCAGATCTTCTGCAGATTCAGCCAATAATGCCGTATCATCGGCAAAACGAATCACTGAAATTTTATCACCTCCTATTTGTATTCCTATGTCTCGTCCTACTAGAGCATGCTCAAAAATTGCTTCTGAATATATGTTGAACAATATTGGGGACAGTACATAACCCTGTCTAGCTCCACGTCGTATTGTGGTATTCGTGCAGTTAACTGATCATCTTTTAATACTCTAGAGTGTTGGTTTTTATAAAGAATTTGTAAGAATCTTAAATCTGTCTGGTTAATACCAATGTTCCTCAACGTTTTAAATAATTCTCTGTGCTGTACTTTATCAAATGCTTTATTATAATCTATAAAACATATGTAAACAGTTTTGTGAACATCTAGTTGTTTTTGAATTATTGTTTTCATGCAAAAAAGCGCTTCTCTAGTTCCCATCCTATTACGAAAACCAAATTGGTTCCATATCATGTTTTTTTTTCGCAAATTTGAAATATTCGCCGATGAATTATTCGCAAGAAAAGTTTCAGGACGTGGCTCATAAGTCTTATTAATCTATGATCATCGCATTTATATGCATTAGGAGTTTTTGGTATGGTGTAAACGACTAAGTAGCGTCGTGTTATGAGAAACACTCAACTACAAAAGTTCCTGATTTGTCCATGTTACAAAAAATTTTCAGAAGATGCGAGAAAAAATTGAAACTATTGTTAAGAAAAATAATTATTACGCTAAATCTCTCGCTGACAAGTTAATTGAAATTAATGTACATACTACGGTAAGTTATTGTGATTTAGCATGAACTTTTAGACAAGAAAAGATTGTTTTCCATAAGTTTCAGCTGAAACAGAATCGAGAGTATAGGGTAGTGTGTGAGCACTTACATCACTCTCTTGAGCTCTCTCGGTTTTAGTTTTAGAAACATTAACAATATAAAGCAATTTCAAACTAAAAAATCTCTTCACTATTTTTTGTAGATCTCAAACAGAAAATTAATTGTAAACAGATTTTTGACCTGAAGTTTTTTTAATGTAATACGGTTATTAAAGTAGATCCCCCCTCCCAAATAAAAAGGCAATGCACTAAAGACCCAAACCTACCAACTACATGTGGCAGACGATTAATGCCACAGGACCACCAGTCATACGGATTATAGTGGATGCGAAGTATATCTGTGATTGGTTCAAAATAAAACAGTAATCAAACGAAAACCATAGAAAATTATAGACAACCAATCTCAGGTCACTAAATATAATCTTGATGGTGAACAAATCAATATGGATCAAAAATACAAACCATAAGTCCAGAGCAAATTTTTGATACTAATATTTCCCTGAAAAAACTTAATTAAATAACTAACTTCAGCTTCAACTGAACAATTAATGGTATTTCTGTTTCCGTCTGAGTTTAAAACTATGTTACGAAAGCTAATCGAACATAATAGCATTGTTTCGTCTATGCTCACCACGCTAATTCTAAAACTAACGAAATAATGTCCTCCTATTTAAGGACAGTTCGGTGGAATGCTAATGGATTGACAAATTATAAAGCCAAGGTTGAACTATTTTTAAATTCAAATTCCATAGACACGCTCCTTGCCAAAACTCACCTTATTGACAACGATTATTTTAAAGTTAATAATTACATCATTTACTCGTGCACACATCCATCTTTTAGAGTCCAGGGTGGTCAACTATACTGGTTAAGATTAATATCCAACATCATTAACTCACACATTTCAGGAGTATCTGCAAGAGACTAGTATTAACATACAGAGAGCAAGTGGTCAACTTATAGTATCAGCTGCCTGTTGTCCACCATGTCATAAACTAACAACAGAACTTTTTAGTAGCTACATTCATAGGCAGCAGATTCCTATCAGGTGCAGACTGGAACTTTATGGTGGTCTACGGTTACTACAGCCAGAGAGCGTGTGCTCAGCGAAGCGCTGGAGCGTAATGATGCTAATTATATATCAACTGCTGAACCGACATATTGGCCAGCTGATAAAAATAAGCTCCCGATCTTTAAGACTTCTTTGTTACTAAAGGAATTTCGTCTTATTATACTGATATTAAAACCTGGTTTGATATTTTTCCGATATAGCGTGCTATCTATTGACAACAAAGATCTTATCTATACTGCGACTTTAAGAGTGCAGCTGTGGGGCTGTGATAACCGACAAATGTGAGAATTATAGGGAGTGCCCAAAATAAAATTCTTTGGTTGATAGAAAACGTGTCTTATGTGGCAAACCATATCATTCACTATGATACATTCCTTATGTGTGTGAAGTCATTAAGCAATATACACAGAGCCATACTGTGAGGCTGGAAAATCATCCAAATACACTTTGATCAGGGCTGTTGGACACGGCCGGTGATATAAGACGCTTATAAAAACCGTTGGATCTAATTTAAGGTCATGGTTACCGGGTATTTACCAGTGAGCACTATACCCTTCCTGTTATACTCTTTTCCTAAATACTGCTAAATGATCTCGTTGGTCAGCTTGCATTAATAAGTGAATTAAAATGGTTAATTGTGTTGTTTACCACATTCACCATAAGGTTAGGTTGTAATTAAATCTGTCATTTCATATTACTTTTCTTTGCAATATTATACATCTAAATTAAGCATTTTCTTATATTTTTTTTCTTTTTTTGTTTTTAATTTTTATTATTTTCTATTTATGTACACTTTAAAATGGCTTGTTATCTGAAAAAAACTTTGCGTCTTTTAATACAAATTTAATGATCTTAACTACTTTTTTATTGTTTATTTTTTAGAATAGAATTGTAACAGAAAAAAGTTAACCAGTAATGTAGACTGAGACAATATTATGCAACACGCAGGCCTTTGAACTTGTAACAGAACTGGAAAAAAATTGATGAGGTACTATCGCTTAATTTCACTAAAGTTCGAGAAAAATTTATTTGGCGTAATGACGTGAAATCAACAGAAGAGGAATTGTTACGGGAAGAAAGAAATTACGTAGTGGGTTTCCTTTGTTAATAAATTTATAGAGGCTAGAGCTATCAATATTTAATGTTTAACGTGCGTTTGCATAGAACTTCTTGAAATGTACGCAATCGCTTATGGTTCTTATTCTTGAAAAATTCTTAACTTTTAGCAATCTTTCTTATTGGAATAGTTGGTTCTACTACATTGTTATTTGTAAATACAAATAAATGAAAATATAAGTGATTGTAGATAACGAACTCCGAGCTTCTTCCTATGTATCGCATATTATAACAAACTGACTCGAAGTTATTAGTCGAGCTGTTGGGAGAGGAAAAGTGAAGTAATACAATTCACGAAGAAGCTGTAAATGTAATATCAGTTTAAATTACATTTGATAGTGAAACGTTTGTCTGTATTTAGGAAATGCATATTCCACAATTTTAGCAGATGACTAATATATTTCTAATTTAATTCTCGAAATTAGCTTAGAGCATAGTTTCCCAAACTGGTCGTGGTCCCAGGGGCGTCGCGCGTCAATTCGACCGAATCGAGTGAACGCATATTGCACACAGGTTGATGACAAAATCTCGGCTACTGCAGCGGCCTGCTTCTCTCCTCCGTGTTCACTACTCTCATGCACTAACACGTGTTCTGTTCAGTTCATAGTTCGTGTTCGTGTCATTCGGTCAACTATTGTTTCGTTCTCGGTTTCGTCGTATTCACTACTCTCACGCACGTGCGTGTTCTGTTCAGTTCATAGTTCATGTTCATGTCATTCGGTCAACTATTGTTTCATTCTCGATTTCGTTTTATTACGCATACGGTGTTTGAATAATATGAACAATGGATAAATTTATGCAAAAGAATAAAAAACAAAGTGAAGATATAGGCGAAGCAGTAATTTTAATTTAAGTAAAAAGAAGAAATATAGGAAATATGACGAACAGTATTTGAATTTCGGATTTACCTACATTATTAAAGGGGACGCAGAACTTCCACAATGTGTTGTTTGTCATAAAGTGTTGGCGGCTGAAAGTATGCTTTCTAGTAAATTAAAACGGCATTTAGAATCAACTCATAGTAATTTACAAGGTAAGCTAAGAGATTTTTTGCAAGAAAATTGCAAGAACTAAAACATCAGTCCACGGCTTTAGTTTCAAAAGTATTAATTCCTACCAAAGCGTTACTCGCCTCTTATTTGGTAGCTCACCGTGTTGCCAAATGTAAGAAACCACACACAATCGCTGAGGAACTGATCTTACCTGCTGCGGTTGATATGTATCAGTGATGATTGGAGAATCCCCGGCAATTAAAGAAATAAAAAACATACATCTTTCAAACAATACGATTAGTCGCCGTATTCACGACATGGCAGAAGATATTAATGAGCAAATTGTAGGGAAACTTTCAGGTTTATTTGTCATTCAACTGGACGAGGCGACTGATAGTAATGATGATGCTCAATTGATATGTTACATACGTTATATACAAGAATCTAATTTATGTGAGGATTTATTATTTTTGCAGAAAAATATGTGCAAGTGGTAAACCTACTGATTTATTTGACATTTTAAATTCATATATGACTGAAAATAATATTAACTGGGATAACTGTGTGGGCGTATGTACGGATGGTGCCCGAGCGATATCTGGACAGTATGGAGGACTACAAGCTCTCATCAAAACCAAGGCTCCAAATGTAGAATGGACACATTGTGTCATACATAGAAATGCCTTAGAAGCAAAGAACATTACACCTGAATTAGGTGTTGTGATGGATAGCATTATTAAAGTAGTGAACTATATAAAAACACGACCGGTGAAATCAAGACTTTTCCATACACTTTGTGAAGAAATGGGGGCCGAGCATACCTCCTTAATTTATTATTGCAACGCTCGTTGGCTGTCCAAAGGTAACGTACTCGCACGTGTATTCGAATTAAGAAATGAATTTTACATGTATCTACATACAGAATCACATAATGATGCGTAAAACTTTATTAATTCAGAGTTTATAATAAAATTTTGTGACATATTTAACAAATGAAATGATGTTAATAAGTGTTTGCAGAGAAATCATATGCTACAATTGTCAGATAAAATTACTGGGTTTCAGAAAAAGTTGCTCTTATGGAAGAGAAAACTAGAAAATCGAGAAATTGATTGTTTCCCTTCCTTACAAAGTATTTTACAAGAAAAATCGATCGAAATTCTCGATCCCTCTTTAAAAATTACGTTTAAGCAACACTTGTTATTGGGAAATATTTTCCCGAAAATCTAAATCAATATGACTGGGTCAGAAACCCTTTCCAGTCACCCACACCATCGACACTTTCAACGGAGGAAGAAGAACAACTAATAGAATTGTCCTATGATTCCAGCCTAAATCTTCAATGCGACAAGGACAAACTGTTTGAATTTTGGAGCTCAGTGTCTCATGAATATCGTGCCATCAGCTCTGCAGCAATAACGGTTTTATTACCATTTGCGACTTCATATTTGTGCGAAACGGGTTTTTCTGCAGTTGTGGTAATTAAGAACAAGTACAGATCAAAAATAAATTTAGAAAAAGAAATGAGAGTGGCAATTTCCAAATTGGAACCCTGGTTTAATAAGCTATGCTCAGAAAAGCAAGCACACCCCTCACATTAACCAGCTAGTTACATAGATATACATTTTTATTTTCGTTTTTATATTTTGTTTTCGTTATTATTTTCTAATAAAAATTTTAAATGTTCAAATAGTGTTTTTCTTATAACCTGTTACTAGGCTAGTACCGACTAAAATTGGTAAGTATTTTTGGAAGCTGGCTTGAGGGGCGTCGCAAAAAAATATTAAAGTCCCAAGTACGTCGCAGTATAAATAAGTAAAAAGGAACATAGATATTTCTCGAAGACGGATAAACACGGATAATTCAAATACACTTCACGAAATAGTATATATATATATATATATATATATATATATATATATATATCTTAATTACAGAAATTTTATTATAACTTAATTTACGAGGTTTTATAGTGCGGAGATAAAATAATTACAGGCTACAGCAGTAGCGGCACTAAATACGTTAATGTTGCTGATAATAATAAATAGACTGACAGGGTTAGTGTTACGATTTTATCAATATTCCTCTATTATCGGCCGCATTCGTTGGTTCTAGCTAGTGGGTTAATGACTAAAAAAAAAACACAAATTTCCAAGAACGAGGTTAACTTGTCCATTATCGGTTGATTAATGGATTACCTCTCTGCACACCACCTTTCTAGCGACGAAACAATTTACCGTTTCTTTCCAACGCTATATAAACTTTCACACCTTAAAAGTTTTCACGAACGTCCGACATTACGAATACGAAACTTTTATATAGAAAAATAAAAAATTTCTCATTTTTGTGGCCTAAAGCGATTCGTTTTTAGATGTTCGTAATTTTAAAGTTTACGTATATATTTAAAATAACTACAAACCAGCAACGAGTATTTCAGTTAATAGAAAATAATATAAAATATTTTAATTTTGGAATGTCGATTCTATTCGGCCCCTCTCATATCATCTTTTCTAATGTTTCCTATTAATCATTTCTTGCTCTCTGAATTCGTTCCTATCAGTTGGCACGCCCGTCCTGTTCCGTATACGCTGTGGACATGCACTTCTTACACAAAGCATTTATTTCTAAACCAGGACACACCTCTCTGTGTTCCTTGCAACTGCACTCTTACCATTCCTCACATCCTCTTATAACTTGCTTCATCCCACACTACACTCCATCCGCTGAATCTAAGCTTATAAGTTTTCTTTCATTATTTAATCTTATTCCTCTAATCTAATTCTCTTCCCCTGCCTCTAGTCTTAGCAGCAGTATAAGACACGTAAAAAAAATCCAGGAGTTGCTAGTTAATGATAGATTAGTAACACGTACTGCTAAATATAATAAATACCTTAATGAAATGACTGAAGGTTTTATCATATAGTCGAGACGCCCATAATTCTCGTCTACTTTATAAGGTAATACCGCAATTATCTGAACGATTTAAGTATTAATATTTTAAACTGAATTACTATATTACACAGATATTGAAAATTCGTGGAATATTTTAGACGCTTTAATATTAAAGATATTGATACTTACTTTCGTTGCGGTATTATTGATGTATCTAACCACATATTACTAACATGTAACATTATATTGTATTTGATTTGAATAAAACTTTATTACTAAATGATGTTAATGATTATATCAAGCTCATCGACTTAGCTCATAGTGAAATTGAATATCGTAATACAATAGCCTGTAATAATATAAACTAAATGTTGTTGCGAATTAAGAATGATTTGCATCTATTAAGTCTTCGATATAGTGGATTACTCTGAGATAATTTATTTGATCAGGGTAGTTAGTGTGTTTGGTCTGCTACAACTAGCTCCAGTAATAAAACTGAAAATCTATAAATAAGAGAAGCGATTCAATTTTAGCGGATTTTATGACACTGTTTCGCCTCGTCAAATAGCGTGTAATTCGATCGGGTCCTTTCTGAACTACAAAATAAAGCAATGTCGTTTGCGAACAACGTAGGTAATTGAAGAAAATCATTAAAAAAAAAACACGTAAAAAAGGCCAAGCCTTTGTGGAATTCCGGCTACACAGGTTTTAGCCATAGTCACTAATGTAGACAGAAAATAAATGTTTACTTAGATAGTTCCGAATTAGTTTGATTAGGTAACTAGGAAATTTTATCTGAATCATTTTAAAGATTATGCCACCATGCCAAGTATTATATTAACTGTTGATAACAGAACGTTGTCAACTTATTTAATTCTAATTCTTATTAGATAAAAATCCAAAAATACAGAATCCGTGCAGTTATTCTCCATAATGATTTCGACCAAAAGGCCAAGTTTTGTACCTCTTTTTGTTTCTAACGAATTTACGAATTTTTAATTTACTCGCATACGTTTGTACACACGAACGCATTATATATATATATATATATATATATATATATATATATATATATATATATATATATAAGCGCAGATCTATGTAAAAATTCAAAACGCGACATTTTCTGTGTTTAAGTAACCTTTAACAGCAAACAATCAAATATTAAGGAAATGCAGCTGATTGCAATCAGACCACATTCAAAATATGAGTGACGTATTTAGTAAGAAAGAAAATAAAACCTACTATCTCCGTGTATATAACGAAACAAGATAATATTGAAATTATAACTGTAAAACTTGATAGGTATATAGTAACTTCTACGACCAAATTTCACGAACCACAACATTTTAAGACGAAACGAACAAAATTAATAATTGGCGATTTTAATAGTCATAGTACGCAATGGATATATGCGGAGGATAATACAGATGGGAATCAACTTATAGATTAGAGTATACCTAATGAACTGTCGTTGATTCACGAACTAAAATTACCTGCTTCATTTAGAAGTGGGATATGGTGAAGAGGATGTAACCCATATTTGATATTCGTATCATTACTTAGTGGAAAATATGTGTATAAAACACGTGCTGATGCCAATGCTAAAAACACAACACAGACCGTTAAAACTCTCCATCTATGCTGCTGCTAGATCAATGATTGTACCTTTCGGACGAAGATTTAATTTACGGAAAGCAATCTGGAAAGAAGTTAAACTAAATGAAGCTATTAACCAAAATATATCACCAACTGTTAAAAACTACGACAGATTAGTCACATTAGTTTCACAAATATCCAAGAAGACAATCCCGAGGGCATGTCGTATATGTCCCTATTTTGAATCCAACTTCAAAAACATTGCTTGAACAATATCGTGAGTAATATGAAAAAGAACCATTTTCAATGGAAACAATACAATTAATAGAAAACTTTAAAGAAACTAGCAGAAGGAAGACGGTCACGGTGGACAGCCTTACTTGAAGAAACAAACGTGTCAAGGAAAGTAGAAAAGCATGGACACTTCTGGAAATGTTGAACAGTGAAAAACATACAGAAAGAAAACACACAACACTGAATCGTATTGCAAGCCAGTTAGTAAGTAATGAAAAACAGCCGAAGTTCCGAAACAGAAGATTGAATGCAAACCAGTAAAGGAAATAAACACTTTCCGAAATCCATTTATAACTGAAGAAGTATGTAATATAGTTATGGTTTTAAAAGATAGTAAAGTGCAAGGAATTGATAACATTATGAGGGAGTTGATAAAACACTTTGGAATTAGAGCTCGTTTTAACAGTATTGCGTGTCGTAATGAAATGTATGCCGAGTGAAGAAAGTCTCATGTAGTAGCAATAATGAAACCTAGCAAAGATCAAGATGAAGAAAAAAGCCTATTTCATTAAAATGTCGCAACTTCAAAATGTTTGAACGCGTGCTACTGCGCCGTATAAACGAACTAATTGATGGAAAAATTATTGATCCTCAAGCTGGTTTTACGTCAGGAAGATAAACATAATATACTGAGAATTGTTTTGAAGAAAAGTAAATTACTGGCCTTGTTGATCTGAAAGCAAAATTGAATCATGGAATTACTGCTAAGTAGATATATGAAATGTCAGCAGATTTCACATTTATGAAGATTGTAGAAAATATCCTGAAAAATCGAAGAATGAGAATCAAAGTCGTTGGAGATATCAAAAGATTAGTTTTCACCAAGGTAGTGTTCTGCCGACTTTGCTTTTTAATGTTTATATTGGAGAGAAAAAAACCAGGCGTTATGACCACGATTTTGCCATTACTACTCGATTAAATTTGAAGAAATAGAACCATCCTTAACTGAAATGCTTGAAAAACTCAATAAATACTATAATCAAAATGCTTTAGTTCCTAGTCTGGCGAAGACAAGTGTATGCGCTTTTCATTTATAAAACGGTGGAGCTAAAAGAAAATTAAATGTAATGTGGAAATCAGTAGTCTTCGAATGTCAAGAAAATTCTGTATACTTGGCAGTCACATTGGATAGAAGCTTGACATTTCGGGTGTATTGTGAAAATGTTAAAAGTAAAACCAAAAATTAATTGGCACATCATGCGGAGTAAAACCAGAAGTAGTTCGAATATCAGCAATGGCAATCTGCATTCCGACAGCGGAATATGCTTGCATGCCAAAAAAAAGTTTAATGTAGCTATTAACAATAGTTAGTTGGGTTGTCTTAAGATCCACAAAACTTGGCAACTTATGTTTTCTAAGTGTATTCCTCCAGAAAAGAAAAACACGACGAATCTAGTACTTCCCATATGTTCTAACGGATTACTTGAATTTTTTCCTTAATTTTTCTATTATAAATTAAATTGGACACGACTTTATATAAAACCGCCACGTTCTTCCCGGTAGCGGAACACGTGGAACGATTGTTAGCCACGACGAATTTACGCTGTATCGATCATGCCCCGTACGAATGGCAAACAGTAAAATCTCGAAAAAGAATATTTATACGAAGAATTACATCCAGGGAAGTGCGGTGACATTATTTCTATAGAAACACACTTGTCGCTTTGAATTTAAGTTACAATCTCGCTAACAGTCGCAAAGGCAATTAGTATTTCAGTTAATCATTATCATAATTCATAATGTCACTTATAAATTCTAAATATTCTCTGTCGCGTCTTATAATAAACTCTCCAAATCAATTAGGTATTATTTTTAACCGTCTATTTCTCACATACTCTATAAACACACACAGTAATAGATATACACTTACACGGGATTTTTTTAAATACTTAACTGATAAAACAGATTCTTATTAATAATTATTATAATAATTAATATAAAATTATTCGTTGTACGTATAATTATTATTTTTTTCTCGAAACTATTGTTATATTTATTTTATTTTTTTGGACGTACACAATACTTCCTAATTGTCAACGCGTAAGAATAGATTCCTCGTAATTATGTAGATGCAAACATATTCGACGTATCTACAATTAATTATTTTTTCAAACACTCGTTATTTTTTTATACATTTTTTTTACACACGCGTGCTTTTTAAATTGTTTCAAATAAACACACAAAAAAAAAAATCAAAATTTCAATCGAATTGAAAATTTATATCGAGATATAAAACATTTCGAAAAAATAGTAATCCGCGCAGAATAAAGCTATAAATTCGTCTCCCAGTTATAAATATGAATTTAATACTAGCAGTCCCTTCATCGATTTTCTTGTTCGTAGATTCCCAACCGGATAATATAAGTAGACTTAGAAGACGAAGATAGTAAAAAAAAAAAAGAAAAAAAATAGGGATAACTAAAAATAAAGGTAGCGGAATGAATGGATATTGAAAGTTAAACGAAGCGAAGTGCTGGGGTGAAAATTGGTATATAAGGGTCGTTAGTACAAACGTGTATTATACGCACACATATATGTATACGTATATGTGTGTGTACATGTATATCGTTTCTTTTAAAATACAGTAAGCAGTAGCTGCGCAACGAAAAGAAAGATTGATGGCCGATACAGAAACGAGTGGAAACAATTCAACACTTCTTCATCTTCAGCAGGCAGATGCTAGCCTTCTACTCTAACATCTAGTTCTGCCTGTCCCACATATAGCGAGTCCATGGACTCGTACATTTTGTAAATTTTGTGGTAAGGTGTGGCAGCAAAGTGCTATGAATTATTATTATTATCGATATTGTTATTATTGTTATTATTATCATTATATTACTGGTAAAGTTAGCTCAACGCACAAACGATTTCAACTTACTAAAACGCCAACTTTAAAGTTCTTCTCTTTGCTGAAAGATTATCTTCAAAAATGGATATTATATATATATATATATATATATATATATATATATATATATATATATATATATATATATATATATATATATATATATATGTATATATACGTTTGTATGTATATAAAAAGGTTTCGATATCAGCTTTCATACGACCAGTCCTTTCGGTCACGTTGTTTAAAACTTTCATCATCGAATTGCACACGTAAATTTCTCTCTTCGCAGTTCTATAGTCCATTTAAGTTTTTATCTCTTACGAGAGAGTTTCGTTGCCGTTTGGCGATGTGAGCACGCGCTATATTATATGTTCGCTTATTTCGGTGCAACTGAAAAAGCTTATACTTTTATTATACCAGCTGACCGACTAGAAAAGTTGCGTTTAATGTTCGATACATGTCCGGTGTTATTCTACGGTGTGTTGCATATTTACTATTAAGGATATTTTTGGATAATGCAATAACTAACGACTATTTAAACATTACGGTTTTGCATGTGAGTTATCTGTGAGAAACCGATATTCTTTAATGAGTGAAAGTAACTATAACGTTTCGATCGCATTTTTTCATATAGAGAAAATAACAGCGTAACTTTAATCGTAGAACGGTATAATGTCGAACGGATCCGTTAATATTGATAGGTGATAAATTTAAAAATATCTAACAGCTTCGTACACCCGCCACGCACTAGCACATTCTAAGTGGGAAACTATTTAAATCTTCGGTAGGGCAGTTCGGACGCTATTAATATAACCGACAATTGTCTAACTAGAACACGGTGGGATAGTGCAATAAGTATAATTTCATCGTCTACCATCAGGAAGAACGACCAAGAATCATGAACAAAATTGTAGATTAAATTTTATAAATTGAGAAAAAATTCCCAAGTTGATTTTTTTCTACGTTTTTAAAATAAATTACGGGAAAAAAAGCTTTTGAAAGAAATCTTTTAAAATATCAACTCGACGAAGGGAAAAAAGATTGAAGACTGAAAAAGCACTAATAATTATAATAATTAGCTTGTTCTCAATTAGAACAAACTGCGTAGTTTGTTTGCAAATATCTGGTAGTTAAAAATTCTTCCGGAAAGAATAGATATACATATACATATATATTTAAATATCCTTATTAAAAATTCCGTTTTTACTTCTCCCGCTATACATATCACGCAACACTCACACATATATATATATATACATATATACTTCTCTTTAACTCTCTACCGGTATAATGTAGAGAATGTTTAATTACGAGTCATTTGCGTACATATCTAACATTTTAAATTTCTTTTTGTTGTTACAAATTTTTTTATTTTTTTCGTTTTTCTTTCTATTTCCACCGGCTGATTTCGTCGAACTAATGTGTCTACACTAATCTACCGTAAAGAGAATGAAAGAACGGTAACCTGGTAATGAGTTTGCGGAAAGTATATAAAATACTCAGGTAACACAAACACACACTCGCATAAATATGTATTAAAATATATACACGTATATACTAAAAAATATACATATTAACATGTATGTATGTGTGTTTGTGGGTGTTAAAAATTACGGAGGAAAGTTTGCCGTTCCGTTTTTTATTTTGTTTCTTTCTGTTGGGCTGTTTTCCTGTTTTACCTGTGAACAAATAAGGGGTATATATATTTTTAATGTTCCCACCGGCGACGCCAAACGCGCTTATAACCTCGAATTGTTCTCAACGCTTTAATCTCACCCTCCTCTTTGCTCCGCTTACCAACAATTCGCTGAACCGTTGTAACACTAGCGACTCCTAATGAAACATACTGTAGTAGTTTACAAATAGTAGAAGTAGTATTAATAGTATTTACCGTGAGATAGATATTGCGAAAAAACAATACACAGCTCGCAAGCGGAAAACGTTAACAAAAGGGACCTGGCGAGAAATTTCGAGTTGAAACGCTTACGTTTTGACGGCCAGAAGAAGAGACGACGTAAAACGTGAAGCCAATTTTAATCTACCCCCAACCCCTGACTTGCCTTAAAATTAATTTCCTACGTTTAACTAGCGAAATGACTGTGTACCGCTTTCTCTACTCATCTACCTTTGCTTAATAGCTGTAGTGTTCTATAAATTCGTACACACATATATATATATATATATATATAAAATTTAACAGAACCGGCATGTTCTTGTTCCATCTCAGGTTTCTCTAGTATCCCAAGTTTTTCTACCATTTTGTCCTCTCTTCACCGTTTCGAATCTTATCAAACCAAGCAACTTTAATAACAGATGCAAAAGAGAGAAAAAAAAATAACTTTTTCGAAACGAACGAGATCCTTCCACGTTAAGCTTGACGTGTGTGTGTGCGCGCGCGCGCCCGTGAGGAGTCCATATACATAGGTTATTTCTGTATATACATATTTTGAATAGTAGAAATTTCCCCTGGATAGTCTATTATTTAAAATCTGCCCGAATTTATTTTTAGTCATTTTTCTCCAGTTTAATCCGCATTTTTGGGGAAATGTGTTAGCTGACTTGGCCGTTTAGAAGAAATATAAAAATTATGGCCATTTAGAAACTTGACTTATTTTTACACGGAACGGCGTAGGGTTTATATCGTATCGCCGAAAAGATCCAGTTTATCGATATTGTAAAGTGTGCCAAATTAAAGAAGGGAAATATTGAGGAGAACTATATATATATATATATATATATATATATATATATATATATATATATATATATATATATATAATCATCGTTTCTTCTCAACCATTAGGTTGATAGGCAACATAACTTGCAGCTAACCAATAAATTATTGGCTCCGGCAACATATTTTATCTTTACATAGCTCTGTTCTTTTATTATGACGTCCACTAATCGGGTTCTTGGTCTTCCTTCTCTTCATTTTCCGTTTGCTTTTCCTTCTATTAATTTTTTGAGTCATTTCAAGTATCTAATTTAATGGCCGACCATACTGTTTCTTCTCTTTTCGATTCACATTCTTTAAAATATCTCTCTATTCGTGACATCCGTCCATGATACTTCCAGCATCCTTTGATAGTACCAAACTTCAAAAGTTTGAAGTTTCAATCGTTTATTTTTAGTACAGTCCACGTTTCGCAACCGTGCAATGCGACGCTTCAAACAATTGTTTCTAAATGTAAAAAAGACGTCTTTTTTTTGTTAAAAGCATTTTTAGCTGGCGTTATTCTTTTTCTGATCTATTTTTCTGTTCTTCCGTTCTGACGTTATCAAACTCTCAACACATTGGAATTCTTTTACTCGCGATGTTCTTTTTCCGTTCAGGGTTAGGTCTGTATTTTTCATCACGTCGTTTATAAATACTTTACTTTTATTTTAGTCCATTAAGAGTGCATTCAGATAATTGAGAGACTGTTGCAAATCGTTCACGTCTTCTGCTGCCAATGCAATATCATCGGCATATACCATGCTATATCTGACTTCGTTTATATTAATACCGATGTTTTTATTCTGTGTGAAAACTTTCATCGTATGTACAAATTAAAAAATAGTAAAGACAAGCAGCATCTTCGTCTTACACTTTTTTTTTTTATCTCTTAGCTCCGACATCGTTGTTTATTAATGCTTCCTGTTTTTTGTATAGTCGAAGAAGTATCCTTTTGTAATCTGCATGCATGTCGTTCAAGATTTTCAACATTATATTCCAGTTGACGTTATCGAAGTCTTCTTCAATATCAATAAATGCTATTAGTGTTTTTTTTTATCGATCTTCAAGTTGTTTCCTCACAAGTTTCAACATTCGCTTTCTGTGGAATTGCAGTTATAGCGGCCAAATCGTTTGGAATAATTCCCGTAACATATATTTTTGTTCATCAGGCTAAGTATTTCATCCCTTGAAGAAGCTCCTCAGGTACGTTATCTATTTCAGGTATTTTCGTGGGTTTTAATTCGTCCAGTGATTTTTTCAAATTTTTCTCTTCATATCACAGATCGTATATCAACTTCAGGTACTTGATTTTCTGCTTCTATTATAGGCTTACTAAGAACATCGTTATCATTGTAGAATTTTTCGATATACTGTTTCCATTGTTCTTGTATTTCTTCTCATGGATTAATAATTTGCCTTATAATTTTTAATATTACTTAATTTTTTCCTTCTATCCGGGAATTATATCCATTTATTCTTTTAAATGCCTTCTCAGTATTTCCGTTCTTAAAGCTTCGCATAAATCAGATGGTTGTCTTCTGCATTTTTCGATCAAATGTCGATCGTAAAAATCATATTTACCATGCCGCGCTCCAGGAATCTACACTGATTTTCAGATATGTATTCAACAACTTTAATCATCACGGCAAAATTTTCTAAAATCTTACTTGCAATATATAGAGTGCTACCTCGATAATTTGTACATTCCGTTTTGTCTCCTTCGAATTACAACTGCCTCTTTAAAATCTTAGTGCTCTTTCCGAAAACCTTATTTGATTGAATAGGGTATGTGACCAGACAACCATATGATTTCGATAAATTTCGCAAATGTCAGCTGAAGTATCATCTAATTTTGTTATTTCATTTAGTCTTGCGTACCTCATCTGGATCATTCATCGAATTGAAGAATGTGTTCAAACCACACCCACCTGATACAGGGTCAGAGCCTTTCTATAATCAAATAAAACAAGAACTGGCTGCTCCCTTTCAAATGTCTCGCCCAATCAAACCATTTTCTCCTACAGAAATTATGAAAGTGATAACGGGCCACTTACCAGTATATAAAGCTCCTGGGTATGATCTAATCACTGGGAAGATGCTGAAATGTTTGCCACGAAAGGCTATAGTATTACTAACCAGTATCTGTAACGCTGTTATTCGATTGGGCTACTATCCTTCGCAATGGAAAATGGCTCAGATTATAATGATACATAAACCAGGTAAACCTATCTGCGAAACATCCTCATATCGACCAATTAGCCTTCTACCCATACTATCGAAAGCCTTTGAGAAGTTACTGCTCTCGCGATTACGGGAACCGCTGCAAGGCACGATTCCAGACTATCAATTCGGGTTTCGTCAAGGGCATTCTACGGTAGAGCAAATTCACAGAGTGCAGAAGTATATTAATAATTGTTTCGACAGGAAACAGTATTGTTCTTCTGCTTTCCTGGATGTTAGTCAGGCCTTCGATCGGGTGTGGCACGAAGGGTTACTTCTAGAAATAAAACGCTCTTTTTTGCCACGTGCATATTACATGCTATTGGCCTCATATCTAACAGATAGATTCTTTCAGATTAAACTCGACGGCGATGTATCTGGATTTTATCCTGCTGAGGCTGGCGTTCCACAGGGCTCTGTTTTGGGTCCAATTCTATTTCTTTTGTATACACATGACCTCCCAGTTAAAACCAACATTGAGGTTGCAGCATTCGCTAATGACAGGTTGCAGCATTCGCTAATGACACAGCATTGTTTGCAAGCGACAACGATCCGATAGCGGCGTCGGAAAAGTTACAGGCCGGTTTAAATCACCTAAAAAAATGGGCACGACAGTGGAGAATTAAGGTCAAACCATTGAAGTCAGTACATGTCACGTTCACAAATAGACGCGATACATGCCCACCCGTTTATCTTGATGGTCTTATTCCACAGGAAAGTAAAGCTCGGTATTTGGGGATGTGGCTTGATCGACGAATGACGCGGAAAACACACATTAAGATGAAGGTTAAAGAAATAAACATAAAACTGAGAAAGATGTACTGGCTCCTGGGCAGACATTCCGAGTTACCTCTCAAATCGAAATTATTGCTGTATAACGCAGTTATCAGACCGGTGTGGACCTACGGTATATCCCTTTTGGGGTACAGCATCGGTGTCTAATATTAGCACGATGCAACGATGTCTGTCAAAAATATTAAGAATTATAACAAATGCGCCATGGTACATGCGTAATGACAACCTGCATCGCGACCTAGGTGTACCATATGTGCGAGAGGTAATCCAAACGTATAGTGAACATTACTTGTACAGATTAGAATACCACCCGAACCGACTGGCAGTTGACTTACTAGATAGTGGTAACGATGTTCATAGACTTAATCGATACACCCCCTTAGACCTTCCACATCGGTTTGATTGATTGGCGAGGTAACTCGGAGTATCATTGATGAATGATATCTCCAATCCTGTCAGGACCCATATAGATAAATTGCTTATTGGCTATGTAAGCCAGATTGCAATTTTTATACAATTAAAAAAAAAAAATTCATCGAATTCCTTAATTTCCTGTTCGTTCGGATTTTTTAAGTACTCTTGCGTTAACTTCAGGATATATGTTGATAATATTCTGTCCATCTTCTTTTCACATCTTACTTATTATGTAGTAGTTCCCCTGATGTATCTCTGACGATTCACTGGTATCTCGTTCATATACAGCTTTCATCGAATTATTTTGCAACATCCGTTGATCGAATTTTCATTGACCTTCGCTTCCAACATTTATTTTTTTAATCGTTTGGTTTCTGTCCTGTGATTTTCTTTTCTTATAAACATTCTGTTTCGGTTTGTTTTGCTGAAACTTTACGTTCTAGAGAAGAGGCATCCTTTATTCTAACAACAAATGTTCTGCCAATTAAGTATGCTACGGTGAATTTATAAAGATCGGGAGTTAAAAATGGTTTTAGTTTAAACAACAATCCGCGGGTGCCAGACCCGATAAAACACCCGAGAAAACAGCCGAGTATACGTCATCTTTTTCTAACGTTTGACGATATCGAATCAGCCTAATCTACGACATTGTCGTGTTGTCGAGTGTCCCATACGAAAACCCGAACTGATGATTTGACATTATATTTAGCGTTTTTATAATCAAATCTACGTGACTCAAAATCAACTTTAGACCTTTGATAATGAACAGAGTAAACTGATTGGACACACGTCAGTTTGTATCTATCCTACCTTATGCACCGTGATTTTTTTCTTATTTTATTCATCGCCTTCGTTTATGGGTGCGCTTTGGTGCTGGTAAATGAAAACAAAAATTATGACAATTACAAAATAATACAGATAATTCTTTAAGAAGATTCGAAAAATACATAACGTCGTAATCTGAAATACTTCTTTCGGGAAAATGGTCTAATAATGACGTAAATTTGATTTTATTAATCTTTAATGTAACGGCCTAGTTACCGAATGGTTCGATTCCAGCTCGGCACAATTCATCATCGCGTGTAACTGTTAATTATTACGGAGACATCTGCGGCGGCCCATTTTGTATAATATCGTACAAGCCTGAATCTGCGTTGCATATGATGAATACTACAATGTTGGATAATGAACAGCAGGAGGAAATATGTATTATATACAATAGTAACTTGAGCGGAATATACAAGGCGCGTGGTTAAGAATATCCCCTTTCCAAGTTTATATATTGTCAATTGAAAAACACTTTCAATAACATTCGCAGCATATATCGTACGTGGACGTGCGTATGTATAGTCAGTGACTATTATTATTATAAGGATATATTATTTACGTTGGCGCTCGTTAAAGTAGTAGTATACGAAAGCTGAGTAAGAAACGTACGATCTGAGACGTCAATTGAACAGATTTCCCATGAGTATCGTGGTACCGACGAAAATGAACGAAATCCTATATAATAATAAGTTCAGCTGTCGGTGAAAACCGCGGTAATAGTAAACGTATCCAGCGGTCACACGCGTCGCACAGAAGAGAAAAGGAATGACTATTAGAGAAAGGTGGGGAGGAACTGCTGTCATCCCAATTTGGCTGGAATAGCGCTTGGGGACTAGATGGTGGTAAACATTTATTTCCTATAACTCCCCGGATACTTACATTACCTGTATCTAGATTTCGATTCCAAATACTTTATTTATATATATATATATATATATATATATATATATATATATATATATATATAACCTGTCACTTTTTATCTAAATCTACTTTATGAAATACACACAATGTCCACCATATCGTTTACATCTTATATAATATATATATGTTGCCTACATACGTACTTAGTGGTATATACAAATGTGTACGCTTGCGTATGTCTCAATTTCGAACGTGAAACTATATATTTAGCGCAGTTTTCTTCATACTACGGGGTATTCTTTTGACTAGTCAATTTACTATCGGATTTTTATATATATATATGTTGTTTTTATTTCCTCCGAGTCGATTATTTTACCTTAGACTACTACAATTTTTTCTACTTCTACTCTAAAGTCAAAAACAGAAACCAAAAAAAAAGTTAATTAATGTTAGTAGACAAATTTTAATTCTAACGGGAGTAGAGTTTACCTAGCCCTTTCAGACACACTCATCATGTATGTGAGAGAAAATTCTGAAACTTGGAATATTATTCCGTGATATAAAGAGGATCTCAGACAACTTTTTTTTGGACCGATACTCCTCCTCCATCAAAAGTTACGACATGTACACAAACCATTGTGACTCAATGGAGTATACATGAAACATAATTTTTTTATACAATTAAATTAACAACAACAAATTGTATATAAGATGTTGAGGAAAGATGTGGTAAACATACATACTTATTTTACTGAATTACATAAACAATTAATATACATTATTTTTACCCCTTCACCCCCAATACATACATATGTAAAATGTTATAATGAAAAATTTATTTGAACTAAAATTATAGTTAAAGTATAACTACTTATGGTGAAAACAATAAAAACAATTATTTTCAATTGTTAAGCATAAATGTACGTCACATTTGTTACATTTCCAACGACTCCGTCCATCACAACCAATATTTTTACACCGTGTTGGTAAAGCTTTATCAGAATGTACAGGAAAATGGTTCATTGTATCCAACCTAACATCTATATCTGGCCTTATTTCAGTCTTTTGTTTTGAACTTTCAGCTACTTCTGTACTAAGGGATGACCTTCCACAGTGTTTCTTTGGTACTTGCACATTTAGTAGATTATCAGCTACTGCTAAACGAAATTGTAATATATCTTTTACATTTTTTTTTACTTCAAGATCAAGTGCATTTTGTCGATACTGAAGCCAAGCATTTGTGATAGCAATATCAACAGCATGGAAAATTAGTTTTAGCGGCCATTTTTTACTCTTCATATTAATCTTATATAATGATGTTAAAAAATTGAATTTATCAACTCCTCCCATTGCGGAATTATACTCCTTCACAACTTGAGGTCTTTCAATATTTACATACTTTTTCTCTTTTTTTGACCATCTTTTGACGACATCGGTTTCTCCTATTCCAACATAATTAGAGCACATAGTTATAACTTTATTATCGATCCATTGTGTCATAACTATGCCATCAGATGATACCACATCTTTCTGGTATCCTCTTTTTGATTTAATATTTTTAATTTTAGGGAATGGAGGATCCAAAAATCGATTTATCCTGACAGTTCCTGCAAATTGAATACCCTTATCTGTAAGAATTTGCACTAGACGATTGTGTTGAAATAATTGTCGCAATACAGCACATGTCCTGCTTCAACATTTCGAATGAAATGTAGTACAACTGCTGCACCAAATCCATTATTTTTCAAAAGCGACTTTTCAATTTCTGTACTTTTCCCCTGATATATAATAAAATTGTACAACATGCCATTTTTTCCACAAAGCATAAAGATTTTAAATCCCCATGGGTAGGGTTTATTCGGCAAATACTGCTTCATCTCGTGAGATCCTTTAAATGGCGCGATTTGTTCATCCACACTTATTTCACGCTCAATTGTTAAAGTTAAACAATATTTTTTGAATGTCATTATAAATTGGTCTAATCTTCCAAAATTTGTCGTTTGGATTTTGATCGGTTAGATTATTTACACAATGCAGATAATTTCTTATTTTGAAAAATTTATTGACCGGCATTGTGTCAGGAAAAACATTCATTTTTAATGTTGTGTCCCAGTACATTCGGACTCGAGGGAATTTGAAATTACCCATTAGTATGTGTAGACCAAATAACTTTTTTATGTCATTTTCGGTACAGGAAAAATGTATATCATTTTTCTGATGTGCATATATCATTGTACATTCCGCAAACTTTTCTATAAGCATAGGTGAAGTATAGTTGTCAAAATATTTGTGAGGAGATAATAATTCTATATCGTCATTATTACTAGGCTCATCAATTATCGAATTACAAATAAACTTTTCTATCATTTTCCAACGAACAGATTGCTTGGTTCGTAATGGAATGTATGAAAATGGTCTTGTAATTCTTCATCATTTGTATTTGTAATATTTACTTCTTCATCAATATCCGCAACACTTACTTCACCATCTAACATCTAAAAATTAAATATAAAAAAATATCAGCAGATTATACCATTTTTATAATTAGATACAAGTTTATAAAAATATAATCAGCTAACGTTTGAAATTATTATATAATAAAATAATTATATACTTGCGCACTTACCTCAATAATTTCAATAAACTGGTCAAATTCATTTTCATCATTCGAGGAATAACCATCTATATCCGAAATATCATCTTAAATAATATTTAATATTTCCTGATTCTCTAATCGTCGCCTCGACATATTTACATAAACTAGAAATTAAAATAATAAAATACACATCCATAAAACCATTTGACTATTTTGAGTACTTTTGGTTACAAACGTAACCGTGAAATTTTTATGTAAATAATTTCGAGTAATATATTTTTTAGGATGTTATTAATGGTCTTATACATTACCTTTATCTTTTAAGTATCCAAGTAGATTAAAAAAATTT
The DNA here is from genome assembly GCA_032883995.1 of Coronaproctus castanopsis. Lineage (NCBI taxonomy): Eukaryota > Metazoa > Arthropoda > Insecta > Hemiptera > Monophlebidae > Coronaproctus > Coronaproctus castanopsis. The sequence continues at coordinate 153,473,440 of CM065052.1, forward strand.
GAAAAACCGACAATGACAATAAAAAACACTTTTTGAAAAACACCCTTTCCACCTAAAAAACAAACAACAAAATATGTCATAAGAAAATATTATTTTTCCGGCATTGTACTCCATGTGAATGGATAGTAGTATTTGAATACTGTTCCAGAGGCTTGTGTACACTTGAAACCATCGTGTCACAATGGAAATAATAGAAACTATAAACAGCCCATAAATTTCATGTACACATTTGTATCCATTGTGTCGGAAAGGGCTAGTTGTGTAACGTTAATAACTTTTTCGTCTCGAAAGTTTCCTTATAATGACGGGTCGATGTTGGTGACCTACGACGGCCGTCCTGTTTCGATGACGTGCGTCTAATGCGTTGTTTATTACTTCGTTCAAATGCTGAATCATTGTGCCAAGTATACATGCCACGTTGCAGGAACGATTTGAGAGAGAAACGACCAATTTAGTTGGATGACTGAGTTGTCTAAAGGTGGTTTTACCATGAAAGTTGTCATCTGCGGTGGGCTTTGAACTCGATTCATGCGAGTAGAACGATCGAACATTATCGTTGCAAAACAAGACCTACGATATATAATTACGATACGGCTTGTATCAGCTTACTGCAGAATAAATACCGCCTAATTTTTCCCACCGATCCCTATTACGAGGTTTACTAAGCGGTTGATTTCAGGTATTTTGGCAATATTATCCTCGTATCGCGACAGGCAAGTTTCTGCTGTCCTTTTGCAGTTCGTTGGACTTCGATACAATTTTTTCACTTTAACAATTCTGATGTTCATTTCCACGTCAATTTGTTAAGCATCGATTAGTACGAATATATACGACATGGCGTCAGTTTTAAAATAGTATAAAAATTAAATAAAAATAAACGAAAATTTTGATTAATTGATTAAATGATATAATATAGAACAAAATTAGACGATACACAGACGGATTACGACTTAATACGGTTATCCCGTTGAAACTTTAATATTATACACGATATAACAATAGGCCGACTGGATGACATTAAGCCGGCTAGACAAAAAATTTAATTAATTCTGCGGGTTTTATTATAAATTCAGGTGTGACGCTGACCTATTTATTACGTTCCCCCTGAAATAGTAGTAATAATGTAATAATAATAATTATTATAATTATTATTATTATTATTACGATCTAAAACAAGGTCGTAGCCTAGTAGAAAATGCCGTAATAATGAAATAATCACGATCTTGGTAGTAAGGCATTAATAAAAACACGAGCTATTTTGCCTTTATACCCGTTCAGTCGTAAAATTCCATTTTATAAGTTAACACCGGTCTTCGCCTCATGCCGTGGCACGGCTTAGCTTAACTTATATCACACTAAAGGGATATTACGTTCCTCCACCCGATTCTTGCTGCTGTTAGGCATCAAAACGTTTATGAGGCAAGTGATGCGACTTATACTTTGCGTCATTTACATGCATATTTCATATATATGTGTATATATTACTCGATAAACGAATTATAACTCTTTTCCAAGATTGAGAGTTATTTATGTAGCAATATTTACTTTTATATATATATATATATATAAAAGTATATATATATATATATATAGGTAAATTTTGTGCTGTGCATTTACTGCTAAATGTTACTACCTTCAAAAAATAAATCCCCTTCGCTTTCTTATTTTTTGGTTTATTTTTATGTTTGTTTTTATATCATTTTCTCTATCTTCATTTTTCTTCAATTTATTCGCTGGACTCATTTATATCCGTCTCTGTTTGTTAAAAGTTTTATGGTGAATTCCCTGATACTTTTTCTTTCGTTATTCTGTGCGCTCGTTCTCCGTTTATTTATTTTATACTACTACTATTATTATTATTATTATTATTATTATTATGATTATTATTGTAAGAAGCCTGTACCGAGTAATAACTTGGCTCTAGTCTGGATGTAAAAAAAAACGACAACAACGAAACCTTCTCCAGTATCTTCAGCTGAATTCGGATGTCCCTCTTATCTTGTTCTTGTTTATTTTTATTTTCTTCAGCCTTCGGCGGAATATCTTGACGCTGGCGCGCGTGATATCTTATCTCGACACTCTCGTCGCCTAAAAATGAAAAATACACTGTCGTAACTTTTCGCAGCAGAAAAAAAAAGGATAGTGGATGGAATTTTAAATTTTTCAACTTGTCAGAATACTTGTTACTCCTATCTCGTTCTGTTTCTCACTCTATCACCGTTGTCGACAACATTTTTCAAATATATATGCACACACACACACACACACACACATATATATACGTATATACATACATTTATGTCCACACATACTTATATATATGTACATTTATATACAAAATTAAAAAATATAATAACAGGATAACACAAGCAAGATAATTTAAGTGATTTAGTATAGTCCGCGCGATTGCCGAACTTTTTCCGAGAAATAATTAAAAAAATTCATTTAATTTCTTAAATTTTCGTACTCGTTAAAGAATTCTTTTTTTTTTTAATATTTTTAAAGATAATCGTATCGTATATGTCTTTATTACGAAAGTAACGTCCAGGACTACTTCCCAAGTTGATGATACTTTGCCGACTTTAACTCTTAATGAATTTTTAGGGATTTAACTCTTTCAGTCGCAATGTTCCCTATAGGTGGGATAAACTTTTAATTATAGAAGACCGCGATAAAATACACCGCGTAATATGTTTAGCGTCGATATTTAAATATTTGAAATATTTCTTCTTAAACCGTTAAAACTGCTCGGTAATTTACTTGATTATCTTTTCGAATTAAGCCTTCGACGGTTCTTCTAATACGAGTAACCAGAAAAATCGAATCAACCTTGAAAAGAAATTCTGCTTAGTAGTTTTTCTAGACATTTGACAGTGGTTTGATCGAGTTTGACATTAATCCAAAAAATATGCGTCAATCGTTAGAATCGTATCTTTCAGAGTAAATCTTATTTTTTCCTATGGAGAAAGCAAATCTTATCCGATACGTATTCCTCAAAGACGCGTCCTTTATAGATTGACATCCCATTTTATATATAATATACTGGACAACGACCAGCTTGACAACAATGTTTTTCTACTAAATGATTACTCGATATCAAAACTGATATATACCCGATTTTATTTTTCGTCTCCACCGCTTTAATCCGTGATCTTTTAACAGGATTTGTTAATCTTCTCTGGCTTCTATTTCCTTGGATTCCTTCTTCAAGATTATTTCGAAATAATCTGCCGTACCAAGGTTCCAAATTAATCGTGTTTTCCTGATTAAATTAAATAACGTATTTTTCTCTTCAATTTTTCGCAATGCCTGTTAATTTGTGATTTTTTCTACCCACTTTGTCTGTTCCATTTTCCTCTAAACCCACATCTCGAACGCTTATAACATATTGATATTTATTTTATTTAATGCCAAGGTTTCAGCGCCACAAATGGCTATAGATCACACGTACATCTCCGATATTCTTTTTCAGAGCTTTAACGTTATTGACTTTAATGTCTTAATATGCCTTGTTTTTCTTCAAAAGCACATTTTGTTAGTCGAATTCTGTAATTAATTTCAATATCACAATAGAGATCTCTATTATGATCTAATAAAAGAAAGGTAATATATAAAAATATATACCTAAGTTAAAAAATAACCAAGCATCTAGCGCATCTATATATATTTGTATATTTTATTTAAACGACGCTCGACTACTCTGATCATTTGCGTCCTTGATACAGTATAAAATTAAAGTCTTGTATTTATGAAAACAGTGAAAACAATGAAAAGGTAAATATCATTACATAGTAACGTACTTAATAACATTAACTTGAGTAGGTTCGATATGTTTAAAAAATTTAATAGCTTCTGAGACATGTCTTGTTTGCCTTGGAACACTCCGTTTATACTGAGTCCGGCAATTGACGCCTCCCTTCGATCTGTCGTAATTTGCTGCTGATTAAACTCGACCAGTGTTCTTGTTTGGCACACACACTAATGAGCATCTTATCTGTTTAATGATAGCTTTTAGATGTATATCACCTCCAGTTCGGCTTTTTGCCATGGCGTGCTCAGTGGATTAACTAGATCCGGTGTTAACGCCATTATGTTGAACTGGCTAATATAATTATTTCACCGTACACCAAATGCTTCATTATTTTTGGTGCACGCCCTTTCCAAGTCTAATTCAGGACTGAGATATTTGTTGGCAGGCACTATATATTTCGTAACCTGCTATTATCTACATTAAATACTGGAGACCAAATATATTTATAACATAGTATTTAAAACATTTGACAAAATTTTTATTTTTAACTTTATTATTTCTAATTTTACCAATAATTTTCTTTTTTAGTTTTTCTTTCTATATGTAAAATATTGTAGTTTTGATTAATATTATTAATTTCACGTTCAAATTCTTTACATGCAGTAGTACAATGGTTTATTATCATTTTTTTTATACAAATTTAAATTTTCATTAAATCTAAGATTAAATTGTCTACTTGTTTCTGCTACATATATTTTTTGACAATTATTGCAACTTAATTTATGAACTCCTTAATTTATATATATATATATATATATAGAGAGAGAGAGAGAGAGAAAGATATCTTCTGTTGCGTTATTATTAACAGATGTTAATAGTGGTTTATTATTACTTACTCACACCTAAATTTTAAAGTTTTAAAGTATTTTTAATATTTTATAAGTTTAACTTCCTGCATAGTTTATTGACCCTAGATAGTTCTAATTTTCTCCGTTTCTACATCTTTATACTAATATTTCTTCCGTATATCGTTACTTGTTTTATAATGTATTTTTCTCGGTTTAGTTTATCTGTATTTTTTAAAGTTATTTTTTCTCTATGAATTTTTAAACTAGCCAATTTATTTATTTTCGGATGAAATTTTTTTTTTCACCGTTTTTTTTTTTTTTTTTTTTTTTTTTTTTGATACTCTCGTTAAACCTAATAGTTGGATTTTTAATTTTCTTTAAATCAGCATTACTTATACAATTATAAATTTTTCGAAATAATCTTCTTTATTATTTTATAACTTTATTGCATATCGTTAAACTGCTTCTTTTTTAGGTTATGTTCTGTTTCGACATTTACTCCATATATATTATAATACGGTTATTTTATTATTGCTTATATCGCGTGTATAATCGTATATTAAACCTTTCACAGTCATACATTATAAAATTTTGACACAAAATTATAAATTTTATACAGGTATTTATTATAACCGCTTCTTAGGTGAACTGTAGATAATTTTCAATGTATTTATATAAATTTTTTTTTTTATTATTATTATGTAAATCTCCATATGCTGTTTGTAACTACCAGGGTTATTACAGCATAAGGAAACGTGTGTCTAGTTTATATGTGTGCAGGGAGTCCGCTTTCTCTTACAAAAGCCAGAATGCTAACTATTGATTGAGTGTTGTTTGAAAGTATTTTGTGTATTGGGCCCTATATTTTGTGTTTTAACCTGTGTGGTGTGAGTGTTTGGCAATTATAGATTAAGTGTGTGACTGTTGGTTCTGTTAGATGTACGCATAAGGAGCAGTTTGTTGGTGGAGGGCTTTTGGTGTAAAGGTAATTGTGTGATATGGCTGTATGACCCACTCGTAGACGGTTTAGGGTGCCATATTCTTTTCTACTTGTGCCGTCTGGAGGCCACCAAGGTTCTATTGTTGATTTTATGCTCCTGAGGAAGGTTGTTTGTGAGGTCCAGTCGGTCGTCCATTCCTGCTTGCTGTTGTTCATGAGTATGTGAGCTAATGATGATGGAGGTGGTGAGTATTCTGGTGCTGGTGAAAGTACCATAGACCGAGCTTCGAGGTCTACTTTATCGCTACCGTGCATCCCAATGTGACTTGGGATCCACAGAAAGCGGATTTCCCATCCTTCCTTATGTAGTGTGTTTAGATTGTGTTGAATTTCTAATATTAAGATGTTTTTATTATCTTGACGGCATATTAGTTGTAGAGAGGAGAGGGAGTCTGTTATGACCAGTGTTTTGCGATGTGGAAGTACAGCTGCTCTGATGTACTCAATGCAGTACATAATTCCGTACAACTCTGAATCCAGAGAAGTGCAGCCATCGCTTAGTCGGATAGAATGTCGTATATTATCAATTTGGTAGGAGCAAGCTGCTGGTGAATTCTCGCCGCCTGCTGTGGATTTTGCTCCGTCTGTGTATGCGTGTGTGTAGACGTTGTATTTTTGAAGAGTGCTTAATACTATTTCTTTTATATTTGTAGGGTGTGTAGATTTATTGTACTGTGTGAGAGATAAATCTGTTTTTGTCTCGGAAGGGTTCCAAGGAGGTATCGTTATATTGTAATTCAAAGTTGATTATAAATAGTTTTAACATTGAGACAATTTACATCTACCTGAAGATAAAAAATTTTGTTAGCATAGAATAAAATATTACGGTCGATAGCTGCTGGTACGTCCACAACAGGATATTACACACCGATCCACATGTGCGATATGTCGCTGAAGAGATTGAATCGGCAGTTCATAGGCACCTATCAAAGACTACAACACCATCCAAATCCATTGTCAGCTAACCTGCTCAATGAAGAAATACCTAAAAGATTAAAACGAAAAAGAATCATAGATCTTGTTTGAATACAATCTAATACTACTATAAGGCGGTTGGATTTCCTAATGGGTAAAACCTGTATCCCCTGATCTGTACCTACATAAAATCCACTAATTGATTGTAATTAAACCAGTTATGGATTAGTGGGAAATTAGGAAAAAAAAGATATGTAGAAAATCGAATAGACAGAACAGACATTTCCAAACGTTCTACAATAAAATTAAAGTTTTAACGAGTATACAAAAATCCTTAACTGATATTTTTATTTTATTAAACTAGTTTAATATAAACAGCGATCGTTGTAGTGTATATATATATATATATACACAGAAGATAATTTCGGAAGTCCTTTTTTTTCTTAAAAACACTAAAATTCATGTTGTCATTAAATGAAAGATTTATATTCTCGGTGGCAAATATGCGAAATGTATCATATACAAAATTCTATCAACTATCTTCTATCAAACATGTTCCATTATTTATCTCCTACTAAGCGTCTTCCCGTTAAGTGTCATCTATTAAATATCTTCTATTAAGCGTAGTTAAATACCGTTATCGGGGGAATTTTAATCGGTATTCTTCCTTAATATTTCGGAACGGAAGTTTTACCGGGCTAATATATAGGTGCCCGTTATTAGAGTGGCGATAGGTATTACGCAACATCTTCTCCGTCATTCGGGTCGTAATAAATTATTAATTGGAAGTCGTCGAGCTTAATTACGAATTCATTACATTTTCAATTACTCCGACAGGAACAGATTACACTATAGGCAGAGATCGTATTGAGGGGTTTCGACCGGGCTCTAACATTTCTCTCTCTCTCTCTCTCTCTCTCTCTATATATATATATATATATATATATATATATATGTGTGTGTGTGATGCTATTTTCACTTTAATGCGTTGTACCTACGATAGTAGTAATACAAGTCATCATCATCAATAATAATAATAATAACCTATTCGGAGCCTGAATCCTGAGTATGAGGTTGCTGCACTTTAGGTAATGATAAAATTATTATGTACACGGTCTTCTACACGAAATTTCGAAGTTGAACTTAATTGGCGATGGACGAGACCTATTCAACCAACAGCATTATTTTCATATTGAAAAATTATATCTATATATATCTATATCTATATATATCTATATCTATATATATATGTATATAATGTGTATGTATATACGTATATATGTATATGTATGGAGAGAGAAGGAAAGAATATACCGATGACGCGTGCTTACGAATTAATTTCAATACTCGAATGCATTTTATCTGCCTGGTCGAAATTTGATTAATATTCATGAAAGCTCGTCTATTTCGTGGAAATAGTAAATTGAGTGGGAGTAATACAGTCTGCAGTGACACTTTCAGCATTTCACCCAGGATGAAAGCGGCCATCTCATTAAATTTCGTACTGTTATATGTTCGTTTTTATTACATGCTGATATATATATATATATATATATATATATATATATATATATATATAAACATGTATATGTGTTTGTATTGGTGACTGGGAACAAAATGAACGCACAAATATAACATTATACGTATATATATATATATTGAAAACCACTCAAAATTGATTTTAAGCAAATTACTTCACATAAGAAACGCTTGCAGCGTTTAAAATAATAATATTGGTAACATATTTGTTTGAATCGAAATTTGTTTATAAATATGATCGTGTCGTTGTGGTCAATGGAATTGTGTTAGTAAATATAACGAACTCTAAATGACAACCTATAACAAGTACTACATTCACATATGGCTACCATCTCTCGGCGAAGTATTTCGCCGGAGGAACAATTTAGTCATGGTGTAAATTCCTTAATGTTATTATCAACGCCGAGGAAATATTTGTCGCTTAAATTTTAATCATTTTAATAATCAATCTACCTACTAAAGAAGAAACGATCGAAATATTGGAGCGTATCTTTCGTAATAAAATGATAATATTAATTGTATATATATATTAATTATTGATATATATATATATATATATAATATAAAAAATAGAATTTTCACACATAACTCTAATGGGGAGGTCAATAAGAGCAGATAGTAGCGAGTTAGTTTTATTATGGACGGAGTATTGCATTCGCATTGATTAGAATTCCAGTGATACGTCGGAAATGATCAACCGTCCATAAATTTAATTAACCAGAAGTATAATTGAAAGTTATAGATACAAATAAATAACGTAATAGAAAATAATTGTATAAATGATAAGTATATTTGAACGTGATTATTTATATAAAATTAAAATCGTTTTTCCTTCAGATGTAATTTTATCTCGTTATATATTTAACTTTTTATCTGAAAGCTAAGTAAATACGTTTGAAAAACTTCGTTTATTTTAAAATAAATTCAACGCTTCCAACGCAACGTTTCTATATTTTACTAGAATTTTTTATATATATTCTTTCAATAAATATGTACATATTTATTTTGAGTTAATTATTATCGTTATTATTATTATTATTATTACTATTATGCCGGCGCTGCGGCCTATCTATGCCTAAACAATTAAGAACGGATCTTATTAATTACAAACGAAGGCGAAGGAAGCTTTTGAAAGATTTTCTTCTGTCTAGCATCTAAAACTTATCTAGGAAAACGTTACTAAAATTTTGGTAGTAGGAATCGCAATATTTTTTTTTCTTTTTCTTTTTTTGGTAATTGAATGCTCACTGTACATAGGATTATAACTGCGGTGTATGTAATACGTTTATTTTAGTAGGAGTATTTATTTGGTTTATTATGTGAAACAGTTTTAGATACTTTATATATATATATGTGTCTAAGGCAATAAATTAAGGTTTTTAATTTGTATATGTGCTTATTCATAGTTAAATGTAATTATTATAGTTTTTAAGAGCCTATACATATAAGTACGAAATGTTGTATTATTTACTGTGCGGGTGTTGATCGTGTCTCGACGGGTACTTGGACATAAATTAATTAAAGTTCTTTTGAATTCATAATTGCAATTATATCTTTCCGGTCTCTCCAACCGTTTCATATGTACAACATGTGTATATGTGTATGTATGTATTTGTGTATGCGAATGTGTATATATATGTATGTATGCATGTGTATATGTATATATGTGTGTATATTTATGTATATGTATATTTTTATTAGCCTGTTGTTCGCGCATTATTGCGCATATACAGGTAGTTGTAATTACAGAAATAGTGAATTTAATTATTGTAATACTATATATACAACAATAAATTTGATTTGATTTGATTTGATTTGATTTGATTTGATTTGATTTGAATTATTATTATTATTATTACTATTAATTATTATTATCATTATTGTTGTTATTACTATTATTAAGAATTGTTAGTTACGCCGATGATACGGTCTTGTCAGTTTTTTTTTTTTTTTTTAAACTGGGCTTCCACAGCGGTTTACCCATTACAAAAAATAATAAATAATAGCCTTAATATGTAACTATACAAGTATTCTACAGTCTATAATAAACTTATATAAGTAAATGTAAATGTCCAAGTTGCGGATGGAGAGAAGGAAAGGAATATTGCCTGGGAAAGGAACGTGTACTGAGATGAGTTGATTGTATAAAGTAGAACGAGAAGAGAGGTAGTGAGAACATTCTAGAAAAATGTGATTTGCATCAGCGGTGCAGTGAATGTCTGCAGGATGAGAACAGAAAGGAGATGAGATAAGGTACATACGAAACAGTGTCAGTTAGTTCCAGGTATCCAGATGTCTTACGAAGGTTAAATCTTTAATAATTTCGGTGCGTGCTTGAAAATGACGTAACTGTCGAAAAGCTTCGAGATTAAAAACTGTTAGTGATTATTGGTGTTATATTTTGTTCGGTTTGTTATTAATTAATAAAATCACTACTCTCCAATATATTCAACATTTAATACAGATAGATATATTGACGAAGTGTTCCAATGGTTGCAATGTAATCGGCTAATTTTAAATGTTAACGAGACAAAATACGTCCTATATAGGCTACCGAAACCGAAAATTTATTTCAAAATATGGAAATAAAATTAAGGGGGTAGGTGGAACATTACTAGGGTATTTGAAACGAAATATCTCGGAATAATTCTGGATAGTAAAACAAATTGTAACTCTCATTTATTATTTTTAGCGCGTAAAATAAGAAATCCATTTTACTATTTAGTTCAGTATTTCTCCAAATTTCAATTGTTGCACCTTTATTTATCATTTTATCGTCCTGTTCTTACTTACATAGTTCATTGGGGTAGATCCACGAATTATCGTGTTAAAACTATTCAAATGCTTCGAAATACAATGATGCGTATGACGATAATAGAGGAAAAGGAAAAGCAACATTTTTGAATGTTAGGAAACTGTACAAATTGCAATTACTCAGCTTCGTAATAAAAAAATACAGCCAGGTTTAACATTCAAAACGAGCGACTACGGCCATAGAGCAGGCAGTAGTTACTCGATATACTAAGTATCATTCTCGAATAATGGTGCTATATTGTATAATTCTTTACTAGTAACAGTTAGAACTGATCTCAACAATTTTAAGTGACGTTGAAAGAAACTTTTGGTGGACTACATTATTGGGATTAGTTAACGAATTCAAAAAAAAAAAAAATAAGAGAAAATGGAAATTTAACATTTTCTTATTGAAATATGCGTATTTTGTAATTATCATTATCATTATTATTATTAACATTATTCGTAGGTTTTTTTTTTTTTTTTTTTTTTTTTTTTTTGGCCTGGCTGTACATACCATTTGGCCACCAAAAGAACAAAAATAGGACACAAATAAATATAACGAATGAATTAACTTAAATTAAAGTAAGAGAGATAATTATAAAATATGAGTATAAGAACAAAAATAAATCATAAATAAATATAACCAATGAATTAGATTAAACTAAAAGAAGAGAAATAACTATAAAATATGAATATAGCAGGAGAGGATAATCATAATAAAATGTATCATATAAAAAGAGGAAAGGAAAAATTACTCCCAAAACAAAAACCAACACTTAAATTAGAATATGATTTATAATAATGAATTTAAATAAAACTATCAAAACATGAACATCCAAACATATCAAGGATAGGATACAGTAAGGAGGAAAAACACCAAGGGAGAATAACTTCTCAAGCAAACTGGTACGTCTCTGTTCAAACCACCCACAGCTGAAAAATAAATGGTTGATATCTTCTCTAAAACTGACGCTACTATGATTGGTACAATGCATATAAGAAGAATTTACGCGATTGAAGTTCAACGATAAATCTGCGGATAGTAGTGATTGGGATACCAGGGGGAAGGTGTTTGAACCAGGGGACCTGGGGAAATTCAGTTTGAACCATACTATAGGTTTTACCTTTGATTGAAGAATTACGTATACTTTCAATCCAGTCAGTTTTAAAAGTTCTCCTAATCATGTCATAAAGGTCGCTAGAGGGAATATATGGAAAACGAGCTCCAGAATTAATAGCACTTTTCGCCAAAGTGTCAACTCTATCGTTCATGGAGATGCCACAATGACTAGGTATCCATAAAAACTTCAGGTTACCTCCACGTTGAGAGATAATCAAGCATTTTCCTTTAATTTCTAAAACGAAGGGGTGAGATTTATAATTAAAACTACTGTTTTGAATAGCCAAAAGGGCACTAAGGCTATCGGAACAAATAACAAAATTACAGGTACAAGAAAGAAATTTTATAATATATTCACAGACCTTATCGATCGCTAAAAGCTCCGCTGTAAATATGGAGGTCTCCGTAGGTAAAGAAAACTGCTGTATAAATCAATTTGGAATAAGAAACGCAGCACCCACATTCTCATTGGACCCTCGTAACTTAGATCCATCGGTAAAAATCTGTATATATTCGGGATACATTGTTTCGGTGATAAAAAGGGCATTAACTAATTCAAGAGGTAAATTAAGCTTAACTAATTTTTGACATGTGTGAATATCTATGTCTATATTAATTAGATTAATGTCGAAGGGAAGGTTAAAATATATAGAGGGAAAAACAGGAATGAGTGCAGGCTTATATGCAATATATCGGGAAACCCGTTTGGCAAGAAGAGGAATTTTGGAGTGAACAAACCTCCAGTTACTGAAAATATATAGGATATTATCTATGAGAGAATAATTTTGAAGATTGCAATCTGTCAGAAAAATTCTTCTTAAATGTAATGGTGGAGTCAAAGTCTCGATTTGGAGACACACCACCGGGCAAGAATGAATGTTGCCTGTAATAAGCCTCAAACCAATGTTCTGAAGACAATCCAGTTTTTTGAGAAGAGAGGGGGCAGCTGATCCATAGAATATTGAGCCATAATTTAGTCTAGATCTTATGAAGGATCTGAATAACAAACTTAAAGTGACAGCATCACCTCCCCACCATATCTATGAACCCGCTTCGTCACATGGCTTACTACATTATGTTACATCATCAGTATTTAAGAGCATGTATCGTTGTAGCTAGCCAATCATTTTCTTCCATTCCTTCCTGTTGTCTGCTATGTTCTTCATCTCTCTTTATACGTTATTTTCTTTTACTTGATCGATCCGTGTCTATCTATTCCCCTTCTTCTTCTTCCTTCCAATTTTCCTCCGATTATGACCGTCATGAATATGCCGCAATATGTGCTAGAAGTCTTTCGCGTCTTTGCTGTATTGTTCCTATTAGTTTCGTTTTTTCATTTACCATTCCCAATCTTCTGTGTCCGTGGAATCTTCATCATGCGGCGCCAACCCCACATTTCGAAGGCTTCCAACCGTTTTTTTTAAATTTGTGTTAACACCCACGTTTCTGAACCATATAATAATATATTCCGTATATATGTTTTCGAAAGTTTTTTCCGTAATTCTATTTTCATGTTTTTATTAAATAAATCTTTCTTTTTCCCAAACGCTTGTTTGGCTAATTCTTGTTTTTATTTCTTTATCACTTCTTCCTGTTGTGCTCGTTATTATGCTACCCAAAAATATTTAAACTGTTCTACTTGTTCTAAGATCTTGTTTTCTAACATTATGCGTATCTTTTTTTCATATTTTGATGCTACTAGAACTTTTGTTTTCCTTCTGCTTATGTTTAAATTTATTTGCTTTAAGTATTTCTGCAATATTGTTATTTTTGTTGTTGCAGTTGTTGTTCATTGTCGGCCAACAATGCAATATCGTCTGCAAAGCTTATACAATGTATCTGTTGTCCATTTATTTTTACGCCCACGGTGCCATCTTTCATTTTTTATATCGGTTCTTCTATTAGGTTACAGTAGCGTCGTATTAAACCATTACAGGTATTACCAAACATAATTACAAAAAATCTAAAATTTTGCAATAAGGTTTTGAATGTTCTCAGGAACAGTACGAAGTACGGTTGTCGAATTTTATTTTCAAAAATAAATTGAGGTTTTCTATTTACAATAAAATAGGTAGCACACGTACCTTGGAATATTTCAAGTTACCAAATTTGAATAAATCCCATACCGGCACTCAGGCTACCGTTTATTCCTATTTAACATGTGCGTTCGATTTTATATCGTTTTATTTTCTTGTAATGCATATCTGTATATTTATCGGTTATATTAATTTACTTCATTAGTAGATTGTGTTATTAATTTTAATTTTAATATATTAACCTTTTTAATTTTTTTTTCTTTTAAAAACATTTATTTTATTATTATTTTTTCTGAAATTTTATTTTAAATGTATTTTATTATATTCGAATCTGCTCATTTCATTGTTTAGTTCTAGTACTGAACCGCGTGCACGAACATACCTAGGTTTGAGTTCTCCGTTGCCATCAGCTTTCCGTTTTTGTATAATTCTCTTTTGAACACATTTCCCTGTACGGATATATGTATACTTTGATAACAGATATTTCTTTAATAAGTTACTTCCGGAACATATTTTGCGATGAGAACGTGAGTTTTGACTTATTCCGATCGTTCTAGATGGCATGTTTGGCATGTTCCTCGGTTGAGGTGCATCCGGTATATAAGTAAAAGTTTATATTGTATTTATTAATCTGTTATATGCGTGCGTTTATTTTTATGTGAACGAGGTGTAAATAATGTGCGTTTTAATGAGTGCGAGACTTGTAAATGCGTGTAGTCTGATGGGTGTGAGACTTGTGAATGTCTGTAGTATTTTCTATATATTTCATTTGTATTTTTTTCCTTCTTTATAATTTTTAAAAGATATTCATTGTACTATTTTAATTATAAGCCTGTAATTGACGTTTTAGCTGGTGTGTGTGTGTGTGTGTGGGGCTTCATTACAATAAATAATTAAAAAATAAATAAATAATTAGGTATTGTTCATATTTATTTACGAATATATATATTCAGTTATGTTCGTTACCTTTATATACAGTTACCACCTGTTTCGGCAATTTTTGAATTTATGAAGTGCATTTCTTTACTTTTGGCGTCTCGTTTACAAATCAGAATTGCGTATATTAGGTGTGTGTATGCAATATACGCATGTATGCGTGTGCGAGTATACACGTTATTGCGTGTTTATACTTGCTTATATGCTCTTACATTTTTTATGTTCAGTGGGTGTAGCATTTAAGTGAGTTTTCGAAGTTGATTTTGTTTTTGTAATTTATCATTAAGTTTTTATTTATAATAGATTTTATATTTTGCGTTTTATCCGGTACTCGCGCCGTTTTTTTTTTTTTTTTTTTTTAAATTAGTTTCACTGTATTTATATAAAATTAATACCGATGATAAAATCTGATTTGACTTCATTATTATGACTATTTTTATTATTATCAGCTGTTAAACTTCATAATCATATTACGGAGTACATTTAGGAATGCGTGTTATAGATTTTAACGTTAAATTCTTAATGGATACAGTTCGTGGGTTCATAAATGTTCGCAGTGGCCTAGCCATGGGTGGGTTTTGCGGGGTCTGAACCCCCCTTGGAATCAATCTGATAATGAGAAAATATATACTCGTTGTTAAATGCAGTTTTGTATTTGTTAAACCTACTTTTTTTTTTTTAAATTGTCATTTGTTTAATTTAAATTTCGTTGTTTTTGAAGTAAATAAATAGTTTTGTAATATTAGGGGGGGTACTAGAAGAATTTTGTAGAAAAACGAGAAGAATAGATTTTAAATTTTAAATTTAGTTAAGTATTGTATTATTCCTTCAAAAAATATAAAATCATTATTTATCGTTTATTTTTTCATTGTACTTTGTAACCATCTGTCCTCAATAACATACTATTAGTATTAGTGTGTTCCAGTGACGTTAAGCATTTCTGTCGTCTATTGCTTCTAATAGAATTACATATTCGACGTCTAATAAGTATAAAAATAACTGTAGTTATTTGGATTGCTTATTGGGGTTTAACCTACTTGAGTTTTGGTTATCTACTTAAAGTTCAATTTAACTCGGGTTTACTCTTATAATTTAGTTTTGTTTGAACCACCCCTCTTCAAACAAGTCTGGCTACGCTACTGCGAATGTGTATGTCTATGTTTTTGTATGTGTATACAACTTCTTATAAGTTATTCGTTTTTGTACATATGCGCGTGTCTACAATTTGTTAGTTTTCTCTTTTTCGGTTGCGTTTATTTTTATTTTTCGCGCTCATTGCGATGACTTTAATTTAATTTATACGGAATATCACGAATTAATTTATTAAAAAAAGAACATTTTATAATTTTTATTTAAGTAATGTGTTTGTAAAATGTCGCAATTTTAACTATAGTCCGTTGATATTTTGTTTTACATGTAGTAAACCTCTCTTAATGAAACGCGATAATGATAAATCGAAAAATTTTTAACGGCGATTATAAAATTATTTAAGTTATATATATGTATATATATATATATAAATTTACATACCGCTTCTGTATCAGTGCTACAATAAATTAAACTAATAAATTAATTATTAAATTAAAAGTCATCAATAAAATTATTACAATAGGTGTAGTATAGTTTGTCTGATTGAAGAAAGTTAGGAAATTATTAAGGTTAGCAGTGGAAAGTATATTTCATCGATCGTGATAGGAAAATTTTAGAACGGAGAACATTCTAGGTAGGACAATAAAGTAGATGTGATAACGAAAGTTAGCACATGGGAGGGTTAGTTTTATTAATGAGTTAATTTGGAATGACCGGTCCGCACTCGGGCTCTGCTAAATTGCGGTAATTCAGAAAATCTAGTCTCGGCTTGTTTGATAGCGCAATTTTTTAGTAGATTAACGCGGTAGAACCTGAACTAATAATTTTATGTAAAGTATTCGATTAATATGATCGTAATTTACGTATATATATATAAATTTTCTATTGTATTGTTTTGATTTATTTCTAATCGTGTTATTGCTATATCGTTGATTGTTGGTCATGTTGTTTACCGCAATCGTTATCGGGTTATTTTACGAATACCGTTTTATCACTTTGGCGGATCTGAGTAATATTTTTACACATTTTTATAAATTTGCATTTTTTTATAACTTTTTTTTTCTTTATTCACTCGATAATGGCTTAACAGCCGAAAAGGTTTGATCGTGAAGAAACATTTTTTTAAAATACATTTTCATTGTTTATTTTTTAAAATCGCCACATTCCAAACTTTTCAAATTATTTAAGCTTTAACTGTTAGACGAATTTACGTTTAGCGCGATGTTTAACACATTTTTAAGTAGAGTAGCCACTTCAAAGCTTCTTGCGCGCGCCTTTACAAAATCTATAAAAAGGCCCGGTAATTTTAGAAGATTTTTCTTTATACGTTTGTTTACGTTTTTAAAAATAAAAGTCGTTATAAATTAAACACTATTTACGACGGGGGATATTTCGTTCTAAATAGTTATTTCGAAAAAAGTTTTTTTTTTTTTTTTTAATTTCGGGGAAATAAAGAATCGTGGGGATAAATAAAAAGGACGGAATGAGAAAAGAATGTATTGAAAAGACGCGAAAATGAAAATAAATTGACCGGCGGGATAAAGTATCGCACTGAAGACGTTAGGAAAAGTTTACGATAAAATTATACACCGACGTATATATAAGTAACGACTGAGGGAAGAGGATTTTCACTTTAGTCATACCACTTACGCGTGTGCTGAAATGTTCGTTGAAAAGAAATTGGCCATATTACGAACGTAATAAATCAGAGAAAATATATACAATAAGGAGAAGTAATTTTACGAATGGCGAAATTAATTTAGAAATAAAGGACTATAAAATAAAAACCAAAAATAATAAAAAACGAACGAACGAGAAAATATTAAACGAGAATTTCATATTTTTGTAAATACGTACGTATGTTTAAATTCGTGAGTGTATGTATATGTATTCTAAAGGAAAATTGTAAAATCCTATTTTCGTGATTTCGCGAAGGGAAAAGAGGAAATTTCATATATCCGAAAATTCAATTTTAACTTTTATGACCCAATCAGCTCGAATCTTTTATACGCCAAGCCCCCCCCACTCTGTATACGACAAAAGCGGTATTATTATTTTAGTTCAATTTCCCGTGTCCACATCGGTAGCTTTTTGAAAAATTCAGTAGTACATTCGATTGTGCTCTTTAAAAAAGCATCTATACATTTTTCTGAAGTAACGAAAATTTTGCCAATTTAGGTTTTGTCGTTGACGCGTGAAAGTTTGTATTACTATTATTACTATCAGTAGTATTATTTCTTGTTACTATTATTATTATTATTATTATTGTTATAAAGTAACCGTTATAGATTACCCGGTTATAACACGATATCGCACAATGTAGTGACGATCAGCGTTCAGGGGGCGTAATAATTTACGTAAAAAAAGGTATAAACTACTTTAGTAGATATCCTGCAATCGTAACTGGTAATATCCTACATATCCAGAGCTACAATTGAAATATAACAAATCAATATCGCTAATCGGTGTATATCGATTTTGTGAATCAACAATCTTAGATTTTTTAACTGAATCAGAAAAAGTTTTATGCGAGGTAACTGGAAATATTTACGGGCGATGTGAATATAGATTTATTTAACAAAAAATTTGGAAATGATTACTCGAATTTAACGAGTACGCACGGGTTTATTAATATTGTAGAGTAACCTACATTTTTTAAAGATAATGACAATTATAGTTCTTGCCTTATTCGTACGTGAACGAGGGAAAAATTCGATGAATTCACACCTGTGCGAGTTTAATGTTGAAAGAGTCAGTTTTTCTTTTGCTATTTTCCACTTAGTCGGAAAGTAAGTAAACTTAAAAATGCTACTGATTAATTTAGTGAGATAAACTATTTACGAGGAAGGTGCTTAACCATAGTTGCAGTAATGTCATCAGCACCGCACGACATTTTATTTCTTAACGATTTAATACATTTATAAGTTTCAGATGGTGTAACGAAGAAAAACCAATTCGAAGAAGATGTAATTAGTGAATTTTTTTACCGCGTTATTTATTTTATAATAATGAGCCCGCGGAACCAAATCATCACAAAGTTTACTAGCGCATGTCTTCATTCGAATAGTAAACGATTAAAATTGTAAATGTTGATTACTAATGTCAACCTGAAGCACGTTCGTAGATACTACACGCATGTGTGTAAGCATTTTTTGTTTTCAATTTATCACCAACATGTTCATTTTGTGTTATGGCTTTCATTTACAGGAGGGGCCAAACGTTATTCGCTATCGGAAGGTGTTAGAAGAAGAATCACTTCTTTCGGTAAGTATAACGATAGTTTTCGTTGATTTGTTACCTATCATTATGAAGTTTATTTTTTAAATTTTGTTACGCTTAAATTTGAAACTAAGTTACCTTTCTGCTCCTTGGGCATAAATTTAAGAGGCTAGGGCCTAGGGCCCTCTTGAGTGATAAATAGTATTGAAAATAATACATAAGTTAACGAATAATAGTTACAAAATAATATAAACTAATATAAAAAATAATAGAAATTAATTATAAAATAATTTTTTTTTGAACCCCCGTTTTAAAAACGATGGGGTAAGTTTTACATAGTTTTACTTTTTACAAATTTTGTAAGAAATAATTAATTTTCGTTAATGTATTAAAATATATATTTTTAAGAACTAGCCTTGAAAATTTAGAAGAAATCTATTCACTAGGACCATCGCGAATGTGATGGTAGGAGTAGAAAACTACAACCATCACAATCGGGATGGTCGAATATTTGGGAACCCCCGAATTGTTTTTTTAAGTTAATTTTTTTTCAATTATTTCGCTATTTTGAAATAAGTAATTTTTGGTTTACAAATCATTTTGCTTGTTATAAATTCTCTCTGGTCTCCAAGGGATATCTATAAACAGATATAAATTCTCAATATGAAGAAGGGACAATACATTGTATGGAAGACCCGTTACATTATGAGCGTAGTAATTTAAGGTCTAGTTCAGAACATAATGTCATTAAAGAAGAACATTCGAACAACACACGATCGAGATTGCAAAATTGCGCATCCAGTATGAAGAGGGCGGTAAGGAGTTTCTCTGAGTTGCGCATACTTGCGATATCGTGTGCAGAAATTAAAGAGAATGTTATTTCTAGATGATTAAATTTTAACATGATGAATGAAATCAATGTATCTGACACCTTCCATTTGTTTCCCATAGACTTCAAAATGCTTAGCATACTCATCGAGCCGCTTTATATATATATATATATACATCTTTAAGCTTTCTAATACCAACATTTAACGGAAGCCTCCGCAAAATTCTTCACCGTTGTTTTCACGAGCTTAGCATACAAATGTATGACCGACTTGTTCTATGATGTCGTCTGATCATCTTCTGAGGAAAAGGTTTCTTATTTCCGTTTCACTGTGTGTGATCAATTCAACTCTTCTTTCTTTCATCTTGTTCTATAAGTCACGCTACAAGCTCTAGCTAGTTCAATATGTTTTATATATATATATATATATATATATATATATATATATATATATATATATTTATATATATTCTGACTGCATATCCTCGAGTCCTGTATTTTCCGTATATCTGAGATTCTGATCTGTCTAATATATTATCTCTGTTTTGCATGATTTGTTGCCGAACATTGTGACTATCCTATTGTACATTAGACAAACTGGTTTAGCATTCAATAACTGTATGCGACATGAGCACGCGCCTGTATGATGAGTAAAGTACCACTGTCTTCTTCGTGATAATTAAAAAACATTCTGGGGCGAACCGGGATCGAACCTCGATCGTCGAATAAACAGTCCAGCTCTCTAGCAACTATTCTATATACTCACACACATTGAAAAAATACATACTACTACTAAAAGCGAATGAAAACTTAAAATTAATAACTAATGAAAATAGTTTAGATGAAACATTTGTGAAACGATTTTTAAAATTTAATTAATATTTATGAAAAAACTATTCGCCGCGCGGTTTTTATTAAGAAATACTTTTTCAATATGACATTGCAATAAACGTCCGACGTTGTTGTAAATAGCTTTCGAATAATCGATTTTGCTCTATACTCGCTTTTTCATGTTCGATTTTATGGGTTCTTAACTTCGGTTATTACACGAAATTTAATAATAAAACGTACGAAATGGGCAGGCCGCAAGTGGTGATTCCCTCCTTCCATATAGTAGCGCGTTTGTCGGTTTAGTTAATTTTCTATTTTCGTTCTTTTCCTAATTCAATAAAACTTGTTCCCATTATCGGGTCAGTTGTCGATCGTAAGAAGGAGAGATGGATATTAAAGGATACAAATAACGCCATTTCAATACTTTTAATCTCTCTCCTAAAGTTACCCGCATGAAAAGTCCAACCCCTTCGAAATTATGTTGTATGTTTTTCATCCGTTTGTTTTATATTTATTTACACATTCACACACATTCACGGTTCGTGTTTACTAAGTTTTTTTATTGTTTTCAATTAATTTACTACGCATTATCGAATATTTTCTGTAAACTAAACATATAAACTACGTCTCTATATAATAGAATATTCTATTTTATATGTAGTATTTATTCAATTCCAAATGAACGGCAGTATAAAAGTATGATTAAATATAATAAAAGCGTGGAAATATTGTTAAAAAATTGCATTTTATCATACGAGAGTAAATAAAACAAAAAAAAAAGCAGATAATATAATTACTTATTAAAACAGTTGTTAACTGATTTTTGTTCTGCAACAGACATACTTTTTTTCGACGACGTAATGGTACCGCATTTTAAATACCCCCATATTTACAACAACGTATTCGGTCTAGTTTCGATTATAAGAAAGTGCTTTCCCGATAATCCGAATACCTATTTACTTCCCTCGCAAACTGGAGAATATCAACGTACTCAATGTTGGTATTAAGCTGTCCATTCTTGAGCATACCGTATGTCAGCATGGGTGTTCTCATTCATCACCTTTTCATCTTCGAAAGATTTATACAACGCTCTGTGATCAATAATTCCTTTTGGCTGAACTTCATCTTTAGCACTAAAATTCCGGTATATAGCGCGCAAAATATGCACATTCTTCAAATTTTGTATCGAGTCTGCGTTATCATCAGAAAAAGAGAATCTAAAAGCTTATTGATGATGTTTGTTATATATATATATATATATATATATATATATATATATATATATATTTCGAGAACATATCGATTCATTGGTAAGTGTAATGTTGAGCGGTAAAAAAAAAACAATTCTGATATCATCATCTCGCGAACTTTGAGATTTTAATGCGAAGTATAATAGCTTTCTTCGGTAAATTCTTTGTTTTCAACAACTAACTACAAGTATAATAGCTTCTTTTTTGGTAAATTCTTTGTTTTCAACAACTAACTACAAGTATCATAGCTTCTTTTTTGGTAAATTCTTTGTTTTCAACAACTAACTACAAGTATCATAGCTTCTTTTTTGGTAAATTCTTTGTTTTCAACAACTAACTACAAGTATAATAGCTTCTTTTTTGGTAAATTCTTTGTTTTCAACAACTAACTACAAGTATAATAGCTTCTTTTTTGGTAAATTCTTTGTTTTCAACAACTAACTACAAGTATAATAGCTTCTTTTTTGGTAAATTCTTTGTTTTCAACAACTAACTACAAGTATAATAGTTTCTTTTTTGGTAAATTCTTTGTTTTCAACAACTAACTACAAGTATAATAGTTTCTTTTTTGGTAAATTCTTTGTTTTCAACAACTAACTACGAGTATAATAGCTTCTTTTTTGGTAAATTCTTTGTTTTCAACAACTAACTACAAGTATAATAGCTTCTTTTTTGGTAAATTCTTTGTTTTCAACAACTAACTACAAGTATAATAGCTTCTTTTTTGGTAAATTCTTTGTTTTCAACAACTAACTACAAGTATAATAGCTTCTTTTTTGGTAAATTCTTTGTTTTCAACAACTAACTACAAGTATAATAGCTTCTTTTTTGGTAAATTCTTTGTTTTCAACAACTAACTACAAGTATAATAGCTTCTTTTTTGGTAAATTCTTTGTTTCCAAAATCTAACAGAAATAAAGTTTTCGTAAAACAGAACTTCGATATACCTACGGGTTTTTTTTTCAATTTCTATTACGAATAAATAAAACTCTGAGATTCTTAATTTTTTTCTAAAAAATCCCCTCGAAATTTTGAGACTTCTCAATCACGGCCGACTTTAATTTTTGATTTCCAGTTGCATTCACTGTCACTCTATGTTTGTTTTTGTTCAAGAGTTTCGGTCGGAAACAGTCTTTATCGTTGCAATTTAAATCTGTTATTTAAACGGCAAATTCCGTGTCACTTTTTCCATCGAGTTAACCAACGTTAACTAGCGCTATAAATTTTTCCTCTACCGACACATTAACACGAATCAGGTTAAATCCGCCTCGTTGTTTTTCGTAGAAAATTGCAAAGCTTTCAACTTGAAAAACTTAGCCTAAAACTAAATATCCTTTTCTACATTGCACAAATGTAAAGTCTACTAACGCGTTTGTGTTCAAATTTTTTATCTAATAGTATAGTTGCTCTCACAGCGTTATTTAATTTTTTCATTCGTCTATGTTATTATATCTTGCGTCGTGGAGATTATACCCCTTCCGTAACCTGGCAAGGATGTTCCCTCGATACATAAAACCTATCAGTCTACTCGGCAATATAAAAAAAATACTACTAGTTAGACTAAGGAAACAATTGAAAAATGCGAAATGTAGTGATTTTCATTCAAATAAACAACAAACAAGAAGTTAAAATCACTGAAAGTTTTCTTTATAAAAAATCACAAAGCTTTACAGCCGTTAGGCCATTATAAAGTGAATATTTAAAAAGGTCAAAAATATAAAGTGAAAAAATGTTAATTTATCTGATAAAAATTTTAAGAACAATATTAATAAAACAATCTGACAGTTTAGTGATTTTCACCTTTTTTTTTATATAGGATTATCAGTGTGTTTTAATTTTGTGTCAGGCCATTTTATGCTTAACTCGCTGTTTCGCTATTTCGAAGATGGAAATCGCGTATCTGAGTTTTTATCAGATTCGGTCGCAGCTGACGTTTTTCTTGTACTATTCATCCAATTCCATGATCATTCTATTTAAAACTTCTTCGACTTAATGTATTATTTTCAGTTACTATTAGATCATCCGCATACAGAAAGTGTTTTGTATGGTTGATCATTAGTATATTAAAAAGAACAGAATCTAGCACCTGCGGTAGTCTATTTTTTGCACGTACTATATCTTACCTAAAAGATACACATAATAACGTCTATCTTTTAGCAGCATTGATGTTATCTGAGTAAATTTAACATCTATGGTTGTTTCGTACACTTTATTCGCCAAAATTCGGTGCGACACTGTGTCAAAGGCTGCAGTGAGATACACAATTAATTTTACAATTTTCTATGTGCTGTGTTAAATGTATAAATGCGTTAAAATGTATAAAAATGAAAAAAAGCTGCTCACGAGGAAACAGTTGCAGGTTGTCGAAGGAAAAGAATAAAATCGTATTAAGGAGAAAGAAAAAAAAAAATAATAAAAGTAGTTTTCTTATTTAAACTTTTTTTTTTTCGGTAGTCTTCAACGCGGCCATCGGGAGAGCATTATTACACTTTAGTATGTCCAATAGATCCAGATTAACGAATAGGGTGGTAGTGATAGTGATAGTGATGATGGTATTGTTAGTAGTTGATTCTCGTCAATGAAGCGGCGGTCAACAGGGGTTATTCTATCGAAAGAAGTCGTGTCGTATCATTTATCACTTTTGCGACGCGAACAAACTTCGCCCTGTTAAACCATATCGTACTGAACCTTCATTTTCCAGTTTTCTTTCTCTATCGGCCGCGTGCTAACAATTTTCATTTCCTAACTATACTACTGAAAACTTCGGTAGACACTTGTTCATCTCCTCGCGATACTCTCTATACGGGTTGGTTTTTCACGTCCGGAAAATTCGAATTTTAACAAGTCTCTCGTATCGCTTACAACCGAACCAGATTTTGTACCGAGGTTTTTTTTCTTTACTCTTAACTTTTTTCTCTCTCTCTCTCTCTCTCCCTTTTTCTGATTATTTCCAATTCTTCCCTACTGCCGTCTACTGTCCCCGAGCCGGCGTTATTCGCGTTCCAACATCTCTTCTTACTTAGAGCCCTACTGTTACTGCTGCCGGTGTTCTAAGAATTCGCCGCTGTACGAGCCTTTTATCCTCGCGTTCAATTTTACTCGCGTACAATACTACTTTCACATCTTCTTTTACGTATAATACAAAATTTCGTTACCTCCAATTTCGGTCGGCGTTTTCTTTCTCGCGTGATTAATTTCTATCCAGCTTCTCTTTTCGTATCTCCGCTTTCTATTTATTTTTTTCCTGTTCTACGTACAATAGAAAGTTAACGAGATTCTTCTAGCGTGAACAAGAAATAACCCAATTTCTGGAAAAATATAATAATAATAATAATACTAATAATAATGCTGAAACGTAGAAATTAGACGAACAACACCTTTTGTATCGCAGTCTCTTTCTAGCGATCTACCTCGATGTTTTGTTGAAACTTTTTCTTCTTTCCGTTATCGGATACTAGGTTATAACCTGTCCGAGGTATTTACGCGAAACCCAATAAAAAATAAAACGATAGAAAAATATTTTTGCTAAGGTTAACACAATTACCTTTTTCGCCGGTTTTTAAAATTAATGAAACGACCGGGCAAAATTCGAATTTAATTTTAAAAATACACGGCAGCTTCTTTTTTTATTTATATTTATAACAAGAACTGTATATAAAAAATTTTTCTATACACGCGTATTTAAAGGGCTTGTATACTTCGAGAACACCGAGAGCTATATCAACGACAGCGTATACTATCAGAAGGGCAAGCTGGAGAGATTTAAGAGTCAGATGAAAAGTGGTCTCGTAATAGTGAAAGCAGCACTACTGGGTGCAGTTTGGTAGAGGCAAGTAATATTTTCGAAGCTTATTGGTTTTAATTATGAATTCGAAAAAGCGACCCGATTCCCAGCGCTGAAGCTTTAGTAGGGTTTCGAGTGAGAAATATGCGACTACTCGTACAGCACTGAGTAATCTAGCCGTTTAAGATAAATATGCGACTGGAAAGCCAAAAATTGAATCAGTTACTTCGACCACAAATATAGGAACACGGTATTATGAAAAGAAATCGAAATCCATAAAAAAAATCATTTATTACAAGTAATCGACTTAAAAGTTATTTATAAATATCATACAACATTTGGTCGAATAAACTTAATAAAGAAGCAAATAAATTAAAATAAATATAATTGGAAGAATAGTGTACAGAGGAGGGAAAACATCATAGAACACGCGTATAATACGATCATACGTAGGTAATTTTATGAACGAAACAAATGGAATTTTAAACGAAAATGGAAAGTTTATCAATAAGCGGAGAACCGACAGATGAAAGGGATGTATAGAGGACTTGTGTAAAGAAGAAGATATACTAAACGAGAACCGAAAAGATAGTTCAATATAGAACATATCAGCAGATATGCGATAAGCGTTAAAAGAACTCAAAACAAGAAAATCGCCGGACTGTGATAATATTAGTAGTGAGCTACTAAAGTCCTTAGATGAAAATACAACTAAAATATAAAAGAAATATATGGAAAAACATCCAACAGACTTTAGCGTTAGACGATAATAATAATACCTAAAAGGATTGGAACACTTGAAGAACACAGACTATAAGTTTCCTTCCACAAATTTCCAAGATATTAACAAAAATTCTGCTCGGCAGAACCAATAACAAAATACAGCAAGGCTTAAACAAATGTCAGTACAGCTTCGGAAAAGAAAAAAGACGAGGGAAGCAATTTTGGGTTTAAGATTAATAATAGAAAAGAGTATAAAAATAAATCAACCTGTTTATATTGTCTTTGTTGACCTAGAAATGGTCTTTAACAGATGCAATTGTGGAATATACTAAAAAATATACTGCAAAAGAACACCGACAAAAAAATATATATATATAAAAGACTTATAGACGCGTTGTATCAAAACCAAGTAACGAGAGTAAAGAAAAAATATAGGGAAAAAGAAATGAACATAAAAAAGTCAATAAAACAATGTAATCTGTTACCTGCCCTGTTTGGTATGCACATAGAACAAACGATAAAACAATGAAAAGAAGAATGTAATATGGGATTTGCGATAGGCGGAAAGAAAATAAACATCTTAATGTTTGCAGACGATATCGCTATGTTAGCAGAAAACGAACAAGACATAGAACAGGCCCTAAATCGAATGAACAAAATTTTAAAAACCTACAACATGAGAATAAACAAAAACAAGGCATCATGAGATGCGATAAAAAAGTAAGAAAATAAATATGAAAATAGACATCGCGTTAATAAAACAAATAAAAAGGCAACAATAATCTGGAAAGCGTAATAACAAATGACGAAAGGAGTACACAGGATATGAAAGAAAGAATAGAATTGGAGAAACTGACATTTATGAAAAAGAACGGATTAAAAACATCAAGACGCACGAATATAGAAATTAAGAGGAACTTGATCGATTCATTCGTACAGAGCGTTTTATCTTACGGTTCAGAAACTTGGACGATAGATAGGAAGACGCAAAGCCAGTTTGAAGTGTTGTAAACCTGCAGTGTTAGAGAAGAATGGAAAGAATGATATGGACAGAGAAAATTAGTAACAAAGAAGTAGATTAATTCGTGAAAATAGAAGCTGATTAGGAAAATTAAAAGAAGATACCAATGGATATGTCATATGTTTAGACACAACGGACATTTAACGCAAATAATTGAGGGCATCGTAGAAGGGAAAACGTCAAGATGAAGCCCAAGAATGAAATATATCAAACAAATACAACACGATATAAAAGCAACGGGGAATATAGTAACGTAAAGTGAATGGCGATATTCAAATAATTCTGACATTTCAAATTAGGTGCGCAACAATTATTATAAAATAGAAAATTATTCTTTCGGTGTCAAAAGTTGCCTTTAGAACTGTTATTATAAACATTTCTTTAACTTGATTAATTTCGTATTATTACTATTTAATTTACGTTCCAGAAAAACATTGCCGCATCTGTGACTTATTTTGTGGTTGACACGTGGACCATTAATGCAAAGAAAATATTATCCTCTTCTATTTTTCAGTCTTTCGATCGATACTATTCTGAAGAATACAATACTTCGAACCGCGTCGGCTTTTACGATACGCGCTTTCGATAGCTGGTATTCATGCATTTTTGTATCTTCCATTGATGAATTTCAGCCTCCGATGCTTCTGTTTTACCATTTACCAAACCTTCAATTATCGCTGTTAAATATCCGTTATAGTGTATTTCGATTATAATCTTCATTAAACAGCATCGTTAACATTCTCGAGTAGTTATTTTTAATTTTAACTTATTACATTTCACTCTGACGGCGGATTTTAAACGTCTGCAATTGGTTTTCTCTCCTTTTATTTATCATCCGGTGAACCATACGAGTACACACTTCAAAAGTACACACTTCAAACGTGTGTACTTTTATTAATCTTTTCCGTAGTTTTAAATATGACTTACGTTTTCGGACGTTAACAATGATTTATTTTTAACGAAAGCGACTTTCGTCTTATTCTAGACTCTCTTTCCCGATCGCAGTGTTATTTATGTCATCTTTTTTTACGGTCTAGTTTGCTTTAAAATTCTTTATTATTTTTGTAATGAAGAATATTTAAATGTATCAATTATAAAAAATGAATACAAAACATTATCTACGGCTGAAGTATAAAATGTTGTTTTGTTTCCTATGACCCACGAATGCTTCTACCTGTATCTTTTTAAAATCCATACGCGAAAAGTTTTGAAATAAAGTGCGTAATTTGCGATTTTGTATTTACGGCATATGTTCACGATGCTCTTAAGAAACGAACGAGATAAAAGCGATTAAATAGGCGCCGAATTTATTAAAGTAGTAAAAAAATATCATTGAAAACACTTCGAAGTAAAACGATATATTTTATCAATTACGATCTAATGCGCCGCTTAAACAGAAAACCTTCTGCCGAACTCAAAAAATTTACTCATCTTAAATAACCTGAAAAAAATCGTAAAATTTTACGATTATATATATATATATATATACATCAACTCCACTCGTGGTAACAGTGATGAATGGACGCAGTATTGAAAAATCCGATCGCACTCTGTGGTTTACAAAGCTTTATGTTCTATCGTTAACATAATCCGGTTAAAATTTTATAACTTTATTACAGCACGAGGGTACGTTAGAAAATAAATTAAAATATAAAATAAAAATTAATAACGATAAAATACGTAGGTTAATAACATGTTTTTTTTTTAAACATATCCTTGTAGTTATATCCCCGAATATGTTTCAGTTTAATCCATGTGTTTTCGTCAAAGTTTTATAATATCAAACTTAGCACACTTCATTATTTTTATTATTATTGCCGTTATCAGTGATGGAGGATTTACTCCTAGGTAGGGCCCAGACCTAGGGCGGAATGATTTGAGGGGCGGCAAAATTTTTAAAATGTTAAAATTTTAAGTAAAGACATTCTACGAGTTGAGATTAATTTTTATAAAAAATTCTCTATAGAATGTATAATAATTCAATTTTTTTATTTATTTTTTAATGTGCGGATAAGACGTTAATTTTTTAATAGTAAATCAATTTACAGTCTTTATCGAGCGATGTACTTCACCTTTTTGTTCCATCAGTGAAATTAATCTTATATGTTTATTAAAAATTACTAAATCCGAATAACTTCGCAAAAAATATTTATTTATCTGTCTAAAGTTTATTACTTATCTGTAATGTTTATTAGTTATAATTTATAATTAAAAATTATATTCTAACGAAATAAAGTTATTTTAAATTTACAATAAAAATATTGGCCGTCAGTTTCCTGTACTCATTGTTCACCAATGATATACCGATAAATGAAAACGTATTTGTAGCTACATTTGCAGATGATACGGTAGTGATGGCATCTCATCGATCTCCAAAAAATTGCACTGAATATGTTCAAAATGCAATTGACAACATAGTTGAATGGTCGCATAGACGGAAAATTGTAATCAATGAGAGCATAAATGCAATCACATCATCTTTACCAAACGTCGTATTACGCGCGATAAATATAAAGTTACGATAAATTCTAAGTTAAAAGCGAGTCTACTAAATATCTCGGTGTTTATTTGGATCAAACGTTAACCGGGCTGAAACGTATAAAAGCTAAGAATATCGAGCTAGAACTCAAGAAATTGTATTGGCTGATAAGCCCTCGCTCGCAATTGAATATCGATAATAAATTAATATTGTATAAAGCAATATTGAAGCCTATATGGTTATATGCAGCAGAACTGTGGGGATGTGCTTCGGCAACTAACGTAGAACGAATTCAGCGCAGGCAGAATAAAATACTACGGTTGATATGCTCCATGGTACGTCTCCAACAGGACACTACATACCGACCTACATGTGCGATATGTCGCTGATGAAGAGATTAAATCGGCTGTTCATAGACACTTATCAAGACTTCAACACATCCAAATCCATTGGCAGCTAACCTACTTAATGAAGAAATACCTAAAAGATTAAAACGGAAAAGAATCATAGATCTGATTTGAGTACACTCTATTTTTACTCGAAGGCGGTTGAATTTGCTAAACCTCCATCTCCTGATATGTACCTACATAAAATCCAGTAGATGATTTTGTTTTAATCAGTTCTGGATTAGAGGGGAAAAAATTATTTTCACATTAAGGGCGGCGCTTTAAACAGGGCCGAGGAAGGCATCGAGCTTAAATCCGTCACTAGTACTAGTATACGAAGCGAATGAGTAATACGAGTATTCTTGTTTCCAGATAATTTTTGTCACTTAATTTACATTTTGTTTCATGCCTATTTAATTTAACCGCATATTAATTTGTGATATAGTTTTTCGATGATTTTACCTATTTGTATAAGTACGATGTACTTATTTTTGGACTTCTTCATGAATATTTTACATTCATGAAGAATCGAAATGTATAAAAAGTGTTTTATTTGATAAGTTTTCATTTTGAAAACCTGTATTTTTATTATAACTATTAAAAAATAAATTAATAATATTGCAAGCTTTCTTGTTTTATCGCCGTTTTAATTATTTCCTCATTTATTTATCATATGTATCCCAAAAGATAATTAATTAAAAAATAAGTTCGGTAATGTCAGTTGAAGATGCTTCAAATATTATGTAGATATTATTTGCGCTCATCCTGATATTTGAAAACACTATGTAACTTTATATAATACTGCTCTGGAAAAAGTTAATGATAATTTATTTAACTGAAATTTATAATAGTGGAAAAATTTATTCGACCTTGTACCTTGTTTAGTATTCAGTCTTTCATCAAAGGTCAAACATGTAACCAAACGTATTTCTCATTAAATAAATTCTTAAAATGCGAAAAATATAAATATATAAACAATCACTGGTTAGCATACGCCATGATTTTTTTTTCTATTCCACACTTTTGTTTTATCACCAATACCGTATATTTAAAAATTCGTTAAATTATATTGTAAGAATTTAAATTAATTCACGAACTGAGACACGATTATTTTATATCATTCTAACTATTACAATGTTATTTTTGAATTATTGTTCTTTTGTATTATACACCTCCGCACAAATATGACTCTGGGAATTTGTTGTGTAAGAATGTGTTTCCTGTTTATTTATTCTATAGTTAATTTAATGAATTCTTCACTTACTGACACTTCTATAATATACTATCTAACGAAGTCCCTTACAATTACACCATTACAGTATATGATGAACTATGACATTTATCACTTACTGACTCTTCTGTACTATACTATCTAATAAAATCCCTACCATTACAGTATATGATGAACTATTATCGAGAAATTACACATACCCATTACAACTTTCACATTTTTCAAAATATATTTTAAGACCACCGTGATGACAAGTTCATACATTATAAAAATTGGGGTAAACTGTTTAACCGTTTATTTTTTAATTCTTTAGTTTAAATTTAGGATTTGTACATTTTTTAGTTTATCTGTCCACCATATTTTAAGAATTCTCCTATAACACCATATTTCGAATGATTCTAGTGATTGTTTTTCCACTTTACTAACCGTCCGTGTTTCACAAGTGCCATATTCTAAACGCATAAGGTTAGAAATTTTTTCCTCACATTAACGTTTATATCCTTATTTGTTAATATAAACACTAGCTTTGCCTGCTTAATTCTAGATATATATATATATATATATACTGACAAATGCACCGGAAATAGCTTTTGTTTAATGTGATATTTATTGTGTATGCTTGAAAATGACGTAACTGTCGAAAGGCTTTGCAATAAAAAACTCTTATAGTGATTAAACTGTGTTATGACGCTGTTCGGTTTACAAATTATAAAAATGATCGGAGAATATCATGTGACCGTATATAAATAATTCTGATAATTTTATTTAAAATGGGTGTTCAAAATTACATTGGTAGTTTACTTAGCGTGTTAACTTGAATTGTATAAATATTGTCTCGCGCAATTTTCGGAGTTTGAATTTTTAATTCGATGCACAAGTTCAGAAAGTTGACCGATGCCGGTTTTCGTGTTGTTGATCTATAGTTGAGCGTGAGCTATTGCATTCTTGCGAATGGGTTGTTTTAAGTTGAATGTAAATTTTAGCCTGTTTAATACCTGTCTGGTTTTGACCTGTTATTTAGAATAGATGATTTGAATGATATTAAGCTTTTATATATAATCGTCAGTATTTTCCAGTAATTGTGTGTGCCGTAATTTTTAACATGTTTAAGTAGTTCATATTGTGCCGGAAGTTATTCTTAAGAATCATATTAAAGATTTCGAACTGGTTTATGATGTATATTACACGAGAGCGCTAAAATGCGATATATTCTGTTTTAGTCATAGTAAAGATTAATCGATTCGAATCTTTCATTTCAAAAGTTTTTTCTGGTAAATAAATATAGAGACTATGTTGAACCAATAGTTAGTATTGTTTCGGATACATCACTGATTTTGATAATAAATAATATCGTGATCGTTGTTCCGTCTCTATTCTCAATTGTCGGTCGACTTTTTTTTTTTTTTTTTTTAATATTGTGTACCTCCAGATTAAGAGAGGAGAAATGCTCCTGAAATTCTGTACAGAAAACAAATTATGCATCGCAAACACCCATTTCCAGCAACACTTCCGGCGTTTATACACATGGAAATCGTCCGACGGCTATACAAGAAATCAAATAGACTACATCCTCATCAAGTCTAGATGGAAGACATTTATTTTTAAAAAAATCAGGCCAGAACTATGGAAGCGACCATAATAATAGCTGATATTAAACTTAAATTAAAAAACCTGAGAAAAAATCAATCCCAAAAAAATAGACGGGAACTTCCTCAATACAACAGTAACGTATCAAAGTCCTTGAAATCAATTACAAAAAAAGAAATACGGGAATCATCGGCAGCGGAACTTTGGAATATTATGAAAAAAAAAATAAAGGAAGCTGCGCAAGACTAAACCAAAATATAAAGAGATTAAAAAACCATGACTATCACAAAAAACATGGTCTTTAATAAAAGAACGTCAACAAATAAATATAACAGAACAGAATAAAACTCAGTTAATGGAAAAACGGAAGGTAATAATGAAGGAAATAAAAAAGGCACCGAAGAAAGATAAAAGCAGCTATATCACATCAATCTGTACAGAGATAGAGAAAAATAAACATAAAAATGAACCAAAAGATCAACTTCGCAATGTGAAAATTATTCAAACACTGATACTCCCCAATCGAAGATGAGAAAGGAAATCTTCTCACAAAATCAAAGGAAATACTAAATAGGCGGAGAGAATACTGTTATAATCTTATATACAGCAAAGAAGACAGTAATTTGCAACACCTCGATCAGGATAGTCAACCGAATGAGCCACCAGTTTTAAGAAGTGAGGTTATATCAGCCATATGTAAACTCTCTAACAGGACAAGGGGAACTGACGGAATAATAAAGAACGCATTGATACATTACATTAAATATGTAAAAAAGAAATGGCTGAACTTCTCACTCGGGTTGAAAAAAGCAGCAACGAAGCTGGATTAAGACTAAACCGATCCAAATGCAACATGATGATTATAGACAGACAAAATATAATCCACAAATCACTTTCACCATATAAAGGACATCGCAATAAAAGATGAAACAATTTACCTTGAGATCCAAATATTACAAAAAAGAAAACTTGAAAAAGAAAAAAAAAATAATATTCGGAATGACAAAGAACTGGCCAATATTGAGAAAATATGGCAAGCAAACAAAACTCTACCTTTGTTTGGACTCTAGTCTTCCCAGTGGGGACAGAATCATGGACTATGAATAAAACTGCTTAAAGACGAATCGAAGTATTTGAAATAACATGCAACACCACGTCCTACACATACCATGGACAATAAAGAGGACGAACATATCCGTAATAAAAGAACTTGGAATCGAGAAAAAAGACCGTTTACTGCCATCAATCCGTAGCCAAATACGAAGTTTCCTTGGACACATGGCCAGAACAGACTCGATAGAAAAATGAATAATTCAAGAAAAGATGAATAGTAAACTAGGAAGTCCTGGACAAAGTTGTCAGTGAAGAACTGATGCGGACGATCGAAAATCATCGGGACAACTGGCGACGAATTATCCGAAAAATTACATGATGAATCACAACGCTCGAAATCGAGCAATACTACAATGATGGCCTCCAGATTCGGTCGAAGTTTTTCTCAGATGATTATTTAAGACACCAAGTCAATTTCCATACACGCAAGTATACGCGTTACACACCACACCTTACACACAAACGTCTTTTATTAATAATCCCGCGATTGCTGGCAGCTCAGTTGTTTCTAACGATTACAATGAAGGTATTTCAGAATTAAAATCTACAAAAAATCCTTCTAACTGGTCTGTTGTCAACTATAAACGCAAAGGGAGCGAAAACCCTAGCCCGGTAATTTTTAAAAAGAAAAATAAACAATGCGATCCTATACCAACGCAAGATAAGTTCTCGGCTCTGGCTAATCACGTAGATAGTGATCTGATGAACGAGGTCGAGGATGAAATTCAGTCTAATCACCACCAACCAAATGAAAATATTATTATTCGCCCACTAGCAATGTCGTAAATCTCCCAGAATTAAATAAAAAACTAGATAATTTAATTGATGCGAATAAGTGCATATTTAAAATTATAAATAAAAACACGATAAAAATCGCAGTCGAGAGCATTGAAGATTACAGGAAAACTATAAAAATGTTAGACTCCTTTCAGGCTGAGTACCACACATTTCAGATAAAGCAGGAAAGAGCGTATCGAGTGATTATAAAAAATTTACATCCGTCAGTCGACAAGGATGATATTAAACTGGCTTTAGCTGATAGAGATCACATTGCTAGGGACTTGTTTAATATTCGTAATAGGAAAACAAAGGAACCGCTGCCTCTTTTCTTTATTGATCTAGAACCTAAAGAAAATAACACTACTATATTTCAGTTAAAATCATTGCTAAACATGAAAATAAAGGTGGAAGCACCGCATAAGCGTGGTTTAATACAGTGCATACATTGTCAACAGTATGACCACTCCCACAACTTCTGTAAAAAGACGCCAAGGTGCGTCAAATGCGGGCAACAGCACTTAACAGCAGTTTGTAAAGAAAACAAGGCGACTGATCCAACGTGTGCTTTATGCGGTGGCAGTCACCCTGCAAACTATAAAGGCTGTGTTGTATATTTAGAAATATGCAAAAGGAAGCATAAACAGCCCAGTAAACAGCTGGTAGTAAATCACAACGCAGAACTTCTCTGTTAATGATACTGCATCAGATTTTCCTAAACTTCCAAACAACACCAGAAAAGTGGAGAGTGGTCATGCTGAGACACCAGTAGCACAACAGACGCGTAGCCTTAATCCTTCTGGTATATCTTATGCAAATACAGTAAGTAGTAAGAAATTAAACATATTCATAATCATACTAATGTTATCGAAAATAGTGTACGTAATGCCGAATACAATCCCAAATGTGATCCTCTATCAGCGTTACAGCAGTCATTTATGCGGTTGGAAACCATGTTTACCACATCTTTCAATCGCATGGAGATAATGTTTAGTAGACTGATGGATGTTCTCACAGCTATCATGCCAAAATTAGTTAGTTTAAAATGAGTTCTATACGAATAGCTACTTGGAACATTAACGGGTTGATAAAACGTCAATCCGAGCTTGAGATGTTTGTCCATAGTCAAAAATTAGACATAGTTTTACTCTCAGAAACACACTTCACCACTAAAAATTACTACACATTAAATGGATACAATTTTTATCGTGCTGATCATCCAAGTGGTAAGCCTCGCGGGGGAGCAGCAATCTTAGTATGTAGTCATTTAAAACATTATGAATTCAAAAATTTTCAGTACCCTCATATATTTCGATTAATCTAATAGAAAACACTGGTAAAATACTATCTCATCAATCTATTGTCCGCCTAGGCACAAAATTTCACAGGCACAATTTAATGATTTTTTCAACTCGTTAGGAAATAGATTTATTGTAGGCGGGGATTATAATTCCAAACATACATGTTTTGGGTCAAGGTTAGTAACTCCTAATGGACGTGAATTATATCAGTGTATTTCGAAATATAAATCCCATGTACTTTCTAGTGGTCAACCTACATACTGGCCCTCAGAAATAAAATCCCAGACCTGCTCGACTTCTTCATTAGCAAAGGTATTAGCCAATTATGTACAAATATTGAAACATCCTTTGACTCTTCATCAGATCACTCCCCAGTAATACTAGAGGTAAGTCAACTTGTAATAATTAAGAATACTAATTTTAAATTCCATACTAATAAAACTGACTGGTATTCTTACACACACTGGATCGAAGAGAATATTACCTTCAACGTTCCGCTGAAATCGGAGGATAATATTGACAAAGCAGTCGAATACTTCAATCAGACTTTACAGAAAGCAGCATGGTTAAGCACCCCAAAAGACTCTGCAAGCCGAAATTTTAACTATCCCCGCGCTATTAAGGAGAAAATTAATAAAAAAAGAAAAATTAGAAAACTGTGGCAGACATTTAGGAATCCAGTCGATAAAAGTGCTCTCAACAAAATAGGTAAAGAGCTAAGCAATTTGTTAAAACAGCACAAAAATGATACTTTAAAATCGATCCTGTGCAGCACATACTCAAAAAATGATGACCACTCATTGTGGAAGGCCACTAAATCTTTTAAAAGGCCAAAGGAAATGATTCCTCCCCTTCGAAAAAAGTAGTGGCGAATGGGCACGCAGCAATCTTGATAAGGCGGAAGTTTTTGGGTTATATCTGAAGAATGTGTTCAAACCACACCCACCTGATACAGGGTCAGAGCCTTTCTATAATCAAATAAAACAAGAACTGACTGCTCCCTTTCAAATGTCTCGCCCAATCAAACCATTTTCTCCTGCAGAAATTATGAAAGTGATAACGGGCCACTTACCAGTATATAAAGCTCCTGGGTATGATCTAATCACTGGGAAGATGCTGAAATGTTTGCCACGAAAGGCTATAGTATTACTAACCAGTATCTGTAACGCTGTTATTCGATTGGGCTACCATCTTCGCAATGGAAAATGGCTCAGATTATAATGATACATAAGCCAGGTAAACCCATCTGCGAAACATCCTCATATCGACCAATTAGCCTTCTACCCATTAGCCTTCTACCCATAAAAGCCTTTGAGAAGTTACTGCTCTCGCGATTACGGGAACCGCTGCAAGGCACGATTCCAGACTATCAATTCGCGTTCCGTCAAGGGCATTCTACGGTAGAGAAAATTCACAGAGTGCAGAAGTATATTAATAATTGTTTCGACAGGAAACAGTATTGTTCTTCTGCTTTCCTGGATGTTAGTCAGGCCTTCGATCGGGTGTGGCACGAAGGGTTACTTCTAGAAATAAAACGCTCTTTTTTGCCACGTGCATATTACATGTTATTGGCCTCATATCTAACAGATAGATTCTTTCAGATTAAACTCGACGGCGATGTATCTGGATTTTATCCTGCTGAGGCTGGCGTTCCACAGGGTTCTGTTTTGGGTCCAATTATATTTCTTTTGTATACACATGACCTCCCAGTTAAAACAACATTGAGGTTGCAGCATTCGCTGATGACACAGCATTGTTTGCAAGCGACAACGATCCGATAGCGGCGTCGGAAAAAATACAGGCCGGTTTAAATCACCTAAAAAAATGGGGACGACAGTGGAGAATTAAGGTCAACCCATTGAAGTCAGTACATGTCACGTTCACAAATAGACGCGATACATGCCCACCCGTTTATCTTGATGGTCTTATTCCACAGGAAAGTAAAGCTCGGTATTTGGGGATGTGGCTTGATCGACGAATGACGTGGAAAACACACATTAAGATGAAGGTTAAAGAAATAAACATAAAACTGAGAAAGATGTACTGGCTCCTGGGCAGACATTCCGAGTTACCTCTCAAATCGAAATTATTGCTGTGTAACGCAGTTATCAGACCGGTGTGGACCTACGGTATATCCCTTTGGGGTACAGCATCGGTGTCTAATATTAACACGATGCAACGATGTCAGTCAAAAATATTAAGAATTATAACAGATGCGCCATGGTACATGCGTAATGACAACCTGCATCGCGACCTAGGTGTACCATATGTGCGAGAGGTAATCCAAACATATAGTGAACATTACTTGCACAGATTAGAATACCACCCGAACCGACTGGCAGTTGACTTACTAGATAGTGGTAACGATGTTCATAGACTTAATCGATACACCCCCTTAGACCTTCCACATCGGTTTGATTGATTTGCGAGGTAACTCGGAATATCATTGATGAATGATATCTCCAATCCTGTCACGACACATATAGATAAATTGCTTATTAGCTATGTAAGCCAGATTGCAATTTTTATACAATTAAAAAAAAAAAAAAAAAGTTTCATAAGGTGTACTTATTACACTTTTATTGATAGGAAATCAAATTATGTCCATGAATTTAGATTTTCGAAAATCTGAAGAAGTCTGTTATTTATTAGGGTGCTGATCTCAATGCGAGGTCGTCGTTGTGGAGATCAAGTGATACCAACGCACAGGGGCGCCTGATAGAGAGTAGCTGCTCACAATCTATAAGTATTGAATTCGACAGATTGTGCATCGACGTTCTCCAGTGCGTCTGGTCAGTCCACTATTGTCACGAGCTTTGTTAGCGGTTTGTGGATTAGGGAAGTTCAGGATTGGAGAGTTCGCTCTTTTGATGTGTTCGATGATCATGCTCCGATTACATTTAACGTATTTGACGTGGTTTGAGGGCCGTCGGATAGAGTGTTGAGTTTTGGTGGGGACTTTGCCGTTTTTAAAGAAAACATGGCTAGTTTAGCCCGAGAGCTGTACAGTGGTGACACACCGGACCTTATGGTCGAGGATTTTCAGCGGGTTGTCTTTCGGGCGGCTAAGTGGTAAAGAACCCGGTTCCATTGGACTCGGCAGACGGCAGAATTTCAGGCCTAC
This sequence comes from Coronaproctus castanopsis, assembly GCA_032883995.1. Lineage (NCBI taxonomy): Eukaryota > Metazoa > Arthropoda > Insecta > Hemiptera > Monophlebidae > Coronaproctus > Coronaproctus castanopsis. The sequence goes on from CM065052.1 coordinate 153,513,125, forward strand.
AAAATAGCCAAGTGGGCATTGGATCGTGAGATCCGGAAGGCAAAGCACCGATATTGGAAAGCATTCGTTGAAGCTGCTAATTGGCAGGATACATTCCGTGCCGCAAGTAGAGTTTTGCGTGGCAAAAATATTCGCCGCAAAGTTCTAAGTGCTCCACTGGATGACAGTGGGTCAGAAATAATGGCGATTGAGGTGAATCTCACTCATTTGCTGCATTCGTTTGTTCCAGATTGTTCACCCACATTTTCGGGTTCAGTTTCTGGCGAGCGGGATGTTAGCAACGAGGCAGCTCTTAGTCATTTGGCGGTGACTGATTTTGGCAGTAAGCTGAACTCCGCTGTCTGTGGAATGGTTGCCAGAGTAACTGTGGAAGAAGTCTCCTGTTGCCTTTCAACGGTGAAAAATAGGAAGGCTTGAGGAAATTATGGAATTCCTGTAGAGGTCTTTAAGGCTGTCCTTCAAGAGCCATTCTCACGAGCCTGTTTCAGGCTTGTCTAGAGCGGAGACCGGTTCCGATGGTTTTGACCGCATGAGCTGGGTGAAAGTTCTCGCTGAGTTATACGCACCTAATGTCTCCAGTTATTTAATAGAAATACTGGTAGAACTGCGGTCCTTAAGGTACTACATCAGTAGAGAAAACCTTAACACAGGGATGTACCAAAAGAAGCGTGGTAGGACACGTGCTTTGACGAGTTTTTATAAACCCGCTTTACAAGGAAAGTGATAGTGTATGCCGATGATGTTGCCGTCCTCGATGCCAGTGACAGTCGTATGTAGTTGGAAGCGCTGAGCCAGGAGGTCACTTGCCGACTGCTCAGGTATGATATTTTCAACAGAGAAGATTATGTATATGTGCCTAGGGAAACTTGAACGTCAACCTGTGGTTAAGATTAGGGAATAAACCATTACGCTGGACAACTTCTTCGAAGTATCTGGAAGTTACGTTAGTTTCTAACGATAATTTCTTCGAGTATCTTCGGAATGTTGTTTCAAAAGCAATAACAGCGTACCACAGAATAGCCCGAGTGGCACGGGTTGAGTGGGGGATCCCGCAACAAAGCAATAGTAATAGAGATCGTCACATATGCTGCATCGGACTGGATTCACAGGGTCGCTAATGTTAAACTAGTTGATCTATCGCGAGGCCGGCTCTTATCATGTCTGTGGAGCCGGAGCGTGCACGGTCAATCACTTGTTGAACGCACAAGCAGATATGCCTGAAGGTACTTGTCGCCGAGCAAATTTAACCAGGGAAATTGCCTTCGGCCGATATAACCAAATTACTGTGTGCTGGCGGAGAGCTGACCAGATTTCTTTCGTCAGAAATCTACCTGATCTATCGACCGAGATCTCCTCTGTGCTTCCTTTATAGGATCGCACTCGAAAGTGGAGAAAAGTTTACACTGTACAGCAGCACAGGGCCGCAAACTCATCACCCAATATGATATCATCCAGTACCTGACAAGTAGCACTTGTGCTTTTTGTTGGGGGCAGTTGCTCTTAGCGAAAGTTTCACTTAATGGTAGTCTTTAATTACCAGCTCGGCTTCGGACACGAGACAATGGTAGGTGATTAGTTTGCACAGTTGACAGCTCCGCAACTCCTCAAGTTCACCACCAGATCATCTGGCTGGAAACCTGTGTAGGTCTTTGGAAGGAACTGATCGACAGTATGAACATAAAGGGACTCGTCCGAAGTTGTGGTACGCCGGCTCGGGGAAGGTAGAACGGCTTTCAAAAGTAAAATAAATTCACTGTTCGAGCTTAAGCAGCAAGAAGTTAAGACAAATCAAGCCGCAAATCGGCACCTGGATAACAACGTACCGCACAAATAGACGAGAGGAAATGGCTCTAGCGAGGATACAAATCGGTCACACTAGGAACTAAGTAACTTGTAATAGACCCCGCCACTTGACAACTAAAAGTGAGGCGATATGCTTGTTAAATACTAGTTTTGGCATTTGCTGATCATAGATACCGTCTAATAAATTCAAATATTTCATACGCAAACTATCCCCTCTCAATGCTCACCTGTACGGCCCTGCCAATGAGAAATAACTATTTTTCTCATTAGTATATTTTAAATGATTGAATGAATAATTTATTAAATCCTTTATTATCTATTGAAAATTACAAACAAAATGACAATTCGCTGATTTAATTTCCTTGTTTTTCATAAATAAATTTAAATGTATAGTCGGAAATTTCGCACTAACGACCATCATTCAGTGTTCGTTTTGCTGTAAAAAAAAAAAAAAAACAGAAATTCTTAACAGAACGCTCTAAAAAAAAATTGTCCATTCGAATTAATTTTTAACAACAACAAAAAATAAAAATGATAATATTTCTTATTAAAATCTCGAGATGAAAATAGAGAAAAATTTAAATACGAAAACGGCGATGTTTTCAATTTAGCGATAAGGAAACTTGAAAAAATAACTTTTTCAAGTTAAATTTTTTATTCACTTTTTCTCAACACAAGTGCAAGAAAATAGGAAAGTTTTGTTTGTACCGTTCTAATTGAAATGTCGACTGAAACTTTTTTGGAAATCCCCATTTATTTATTTTATTATTATCAACAAATATGTTTTGGTCTGCGATTCTTCATTATGCGAAATTCGAAGTTGTCTATCGTTCGTGCAGCCATAAACATTTTTTTTGTTTTGTTTTTGTTTTTTACTTTTATCTAAAGAACGGAGGATAACTAACTGTCACTTTTATTTATAATAAGAAATTGTTTTTTTACCTATTTCAATATTGTTCATGCGAAATACGTTATTAATCGTGATATCCGAAAATTTTATCTCATTAAAAGTAACGTTGCTTCGTATTAAAAAAGTGTCAAAATGGAAAACATTTAATATTTTTTCTTTTAATGTTATTAAACTAATTCCATGATTTTTCTCATCAAGTACCTCTGTGTCTATACTTAATAAGTGAGCGCTCGTTCGTGCCGGTTTAATCTATTATCATCAGATTTTTCTTATTATTATTATCATTATTATTATTATTATTATTATTATTATTATTATTATTTTATCATTATCATTAGTAGTAGTCGCATAATTATTTATTATTATTACTACTACTGCTATTAATTTTTTTTAAACATAAAAAGTTGGACTTTAAAAAAGAAAAAAATCAATGGTATCAGGGGAACAGTATGTGTGGGAGGAATAAAACCCTATCCATTTCCCATAAATCAACTTGAAAGCCAAAAGATAAATCACTGTCTAAAGTTCCAAGTGGCCCTTATAGCCAATAACAGGCTGAGGTTCTTGTTGTCTCTACTGAATCAACGAAAAAAGCATAATAGAAATCAATTAAGCCTAAAAAATGTAGGAATCGCCTCTAACGCTAAATGTGACAATCGAAGTACAAACTGCGCTAGGGTCTATACTTGTAGGAAGGTTAAACAGGTATTGCCCAACTTACTCATTAAACTTATGAATAAAATACAAAACATTGATAAGAAGCCTCTGCAGACCTTTTTTTTTACACCCTGCACGAGTCAAACTTAAATTTATAAATATGTGCTGGTGCGGCAAGATGGTTGAAACATAGTGAAGAACCCTAAAAGAGCGATACAGACTTCTGTACAGACTTCTGAGTTTTTAAGAAAACTTCCAGCGGGGAGCTTGCATTTATATGTGTAAAGTATCTTTTCTAATTTCAGTTAAATGATCTTTGGGTGCGTGAGACGATTTATTTAATTGTAGGCAAGTTAAAACATTTTAGGTATGTGGAAAATTAGAATACATAAAACTAGAAATAAAAAAGGAACAGTAAATATATTCAGAATATCAAAAACCAGATGGAAGAATAATAATGATATCTGCACTAACGACTACCGAGTACTGAGTTCAGGACAGGAGAATGAAAGAAATTGAGTCCGTATTATTTTAAACAGAAAATGGACTAACAAAGTAAAAACATACAAATGGAAACGAATATGGAATGTATTGATAGGTAAGAAACATGGAAGTTGAACAAGAATGATCAAGCAACTGGAAGCTTTCGAAATCTGGTGCTGTAGCAGAATGGAAAGGGTGTCATGGATGGAAATTATAAAAATTGAAAAAATATTAGAAAGATTCAATGAAAAAAAAAGTCTACTAAAAACAAGAAGACTAAATGGATTGGACATATATATATAAACAATGAATACGTAGTACAAATCATAACTTTGATCGCACTGTGAGTTATTAGTTGGTCGTTCCCAATTCTTCCATAAAATATAATGTAAAAACAGGATACAGCGATTACACAATAAGCAGATTGAACGTGTGTTTATCTATACTATTATTGTATTTTTTTTTTGTTTAATCGTTAATAATAAGTTGTTCGTTAAATAGACTATCTGGGGATAACGAGCAAGCTAATTATACATTGGCCGCTAACGTGCCTAAATCTTCCAATATTACCAAGAATAATGAAACAACTTGAGGATGAAAACACACGCACAGAGCTAATAACGAGATTTTTTCTACCTCGGCTGTTGCATACGGTGGAAAGTTTCATAAAAAGCAAGACGACGCATAATACTTGTCTGATAGCGGTATGTCTCAATGGTCTCCTGCGTCATAAAATGTGAAAAATATGAGCGACAAAACTCCACTTTACACTGTTATAGATGTCAACGTTTTGAACACGTTTCTCATAATTGCACACTACCTGAACGTTGTGCAAAATGTGTTCAGAAACACTCAGTTGCTGCGTGTCTTAAATGTGCCAACTGCAATGATGACTCTAAGCGTCGTAAATCTCGAGGTTTCCTCCATGACGCAAAATCTACCCGCCCTCAACAAAATTTCATCAGAAATAGTTCAAAAATGTTAATGTTAGCTGTTGACAAAGAACTTATGCTTCTGCGGCTAGAAGATATGCACAACATAAGAGTAATAGCGTGTCTAATGATTTTTCACTTTCTAGCATTAATTCGTGAGTTTGATTTAAGCTTTATCTTTAACGTGGCAAAAAATATAATTACTAGAATTAAATCATTAAATAATAAGGGTGTTTTCTGTGTAATTCACGTTATACTGGAAACCATTGTAGATTTATTTTAAGGTGCTTAACACTGAAGGAATCAGATTTGTTCCTTGAAATTATAATTCAATTGCAGGGAAATGTAACGAACTGTATAATTTCATCTGTACTTATGATATTTATTTTCTGAAACAAAGCTGGATAGTAATCTAAACATAAAATTTCCCGGATATAAATTTTATAGAGCTGATATAAGTCTTAGAGGGGGAGGAGTTGCACTTCTTATTAAACAGCATTTACATGCTGAGCATCTCCCTATAACCCGTTTGTCTTGTGTTGAAGCTATTGGTGTAAGTATTTATACTAATGATGGCAGCAATCCTGCGAATAATATTTCAGTTATCAATAATACTAGGATGTATATTATCAACACGAGAAATAAAAATAATAGTAATTAACATTATACAATCCGCTATGCCCTCTCCAGGAATGGTTCAGACGACACTAGCCGACATAGAGCGCAAAAATAGCACTAGTAATTTTTGGAATGATTCAAACTTCAAAAAAGATCCACCTCCCAGTAAGTAAACATGGGACGCCTGTCAGCTCTGTTCATGAAGTGGCTAGACGCAGCAGTGAGTGACCAAAGGCTGCCAGGACCTTGATGACTGGGATAAGAAAAAAAAATTAAGGCGACCATTAAGGCTATTAGTGAAAGATTAGAAGTAATGCTGTACAAGCAATTACTACAATTAAATAGCCAGTTACAAAGATGTATTCAAGACTTAGAAGAGCTCCTAGGCCTCCTCCAGCTCTTCTAATGGCTGAATGTATCAAGGCCCCACATATTACTGTGCAGCATGTACGGCAGATACCTGCCTATGCTAATGATGCAAGTATACAGACTGACTTATGTTTGGATCAAGTCCTGTAGGAAACTTTAGTCATTCTGACTTCTTCCAGGAGAAATGAAAATATACATGTTCCGACAAACCAAATGAAGGATGAAGCAGTGCCAAAAGCACCTACCAAGACCAGTGCTCGGAAGGTAAAAACAACCTCAGACTTGTGAAAGGCCTGCATTATTAACCCTTCCAAAAATTCAGGAGCGTTGAAAAGTCTGGTCCAGCGGTGAAAAATCACAACAAGAAGAGCAGCAATAAGGTAAGATCAAACGGTCCCTTAAAAGATGGCCGTAATAAAAAAGTTCCAGCCCTGCGACAAACTTTCTGAGGTAATAAAGAAGATGTCTAAAAACACTTGCTTGAAGGTGTTGGTTCAGAAACCAAGTAAGCCAAAAGAACAAACGGAATCCACCTGGAACCCAAGTATGGTAACCCAAGTGAATACTGTTCTCAGCCCTATGGGGAAGGATTTGTCACTACATTAACCGGCTAACATTCCTGTTGTCCCTATGGAGGTAATGAAAAAGGCATCTAAAGGCAGCACTTGTTCCAAATTTGTTTAAAGACAAACTCGGCCCACCAAGTGAGCCATAGGAAAATAGGGAACCCACTCGGAACGTAACAGTATCAATCAATGTGAAGACTGTTCTATGACCTGTTCTTGTGGAGATAGCTGAGCAGGTCAGTTATTACTCATAAAAATAAAACTCTAGACGTTGACGAGAACACTCTGCGGACCTTTTTTGACTCTGCAAAAGAAAAGATCAAGAATATGTATAGGAGCGGCAAAGCTGTATATTATCTAGCTGCAAAAGATATGGAGACTTACCAAAAAACCTCCCTAAATGAGGCAGTTTGGACTACAGTGTTTCTGTAAATGCTCTATCCCGTCCACTGGTATAAACTTTTTGATGTCTAAATGGGGGGTTATCAAGATTATTGAAGGCATCATAGGCCAAAATGATTTGGAGGCGGATCATTCTGACACGGACTTCCAGTTCAAATTGTGTGGCGGTAGGAATAGTCTCATCTTCTCAGTGACTCCAACCATATGGGAAAAATTTATAAAAGTTCGACACATTTATCTTGATTTTCTCTCATGTGAGGTTGTCCTGAAACCAATATGGTCTTTCCAGTGCCATGGGTTTTGGCATATATCTATTTGTTCAAAATGAGACATGGGTCATAAGACCTACCATTTTCCTGCAAAAGAACCACTCTGCACTAATTTCAAGAAGTGTGGCTTTAAATCTCTGTCACGATTGATGATAAACAGTGCAGAGAAGTTTCTTCTGTTTAACCTCGAATGTAGTCATATGGACATGAAGAGGTTGTCGTCTATGTACACAACCAGGGTGTTTATATTACTCTTTCATGGAAGCCTTACATTCATCCTGTTATTATCTTAAAGTCAGCTGAACTTCACTGCCTGTAAAGCAGTTGTTGATGTAACTATGCTAGAATTCTTCTAATGTTTTTCAATAGTTAAAAATGGGAAGGCTTGTGAAATTGATGTCTGTGCAGGTCTTGAAGGATGTCCACCTTTGTATTCTCACAAGCCTGTTTCAAGTGTGCCTTCAGAAGAGAGTGGTTCCGATGGCTTGGAAATGTGTGATAATAGTTGTTATAGTAAAGTCGCCCAGAAAAGATCTTCATTAATCTCTTCATATAGACCGATAAGCTTGCTTCCTTGGCTTAGTAAATGAGTGGGAATTGGTGTCTCGCTTTGATCGGGTGCTAACCAACCAAATGGTGTCTCTTTTTCAAGTCTGAGATTATGTCATTGCTGAGTTGGGCGCAGTCATGCCCACAACATATATATAGTGGGAATATTTCTGATTCATCTTTTCTATAAGGTATTATCGTATATTTCTTGTGTATTTGTTAATTTTTTGTAAAGCTACGTATTGAGTGTTATCTATATATTTATTTTGTCATACTTTATTACGTGTACGTGTATGGCCAACAAAAAACACATCAAATTCATCTTTTTTCTCCAGTATTCCTTGTTCACTCTATTTAGCTCGAGTTTTTTTTCTAGCTTTTTGGCAGGCATTCTTCTCTATTTAGTTCGAATTAATTGTTCTTGTGTCCTTATTCTTCCAGAACGCGTTAATTTTTGTACGCAGTAATCTTTTTTCCATTTTTCAGACCATTTTCTTTCAATATTCTTCCTAATGTTTTCCAGAAAGTTACGAAATTTTTAAACTTTTTCCGGAGTTGGCTTCTTTCTTAGTATATCTTTATTCAAAATCTTCATCTGTTTCATTTTTTTTTTTTAATTTTTTGAAACCATACTAGTCTAGTTTTATTGTTCCTGTAAAAAAAGTTCAAATATATGTGTTAGTCAATCTATTTCACCCCATTATCTTGATTATCGTTATTATTATTCTCATCGTTCTCGTTATTATCGCTATTATTATTATTATTATTATTATTATTATTATTATTATTATTATTATACTCGTGATGTTCGCGTTTAGTCTAATAAAGTAAATTATCAAACGCGGTTGTGGGGTGGTGGAAGGAAATCCTTAAAAGAATGAAGCCTAGTTTCTAATTTAATTCCGTCTTTCAGAAATCCCATCGTCTTTTAATATTGCCAAAACCCCTTCTTTTCGACCGATTCAACTTTTACGCAAATAGACGATATTCTCCTTCAAAATCCTCTTAACTTGACGCGCCCTTTTTTCTACCCTAAATAATGACGCGCCAAATTGAAGAATTTCCCATCCTTTTCTAACAAACGGGTGAGGTTTATAGGTAAGTTGAAAGATAATCGTTTTCGTTTTACTTGCGAGGAAGCAAAATTGCCGGGAAATTATTCCGCTCGAAAATTTTTCAATTTATCTTCTTCTTTCGAATAAGTTAGTATTTACTTGAAAATCTCTGACTTCTTTTATTTAAAGAAAGTTGAACGCTTTCATAATTACTACTTCCTGGCATTTTAAATGTATACGTATACATACACACACACATATATATATATAATGAAATCTTTAAAAATCCGAAATTTGATCACGGTAAATTAATTGGTTCACTACACTCTACATGTAAACGGATTTTTAGGTTTATCTACGTATCCGTGGTTTTGAATTTAAGTTTCTCCGCAAGGTTCACAGTATTACTTAAAACACATTTTAAATTATAAAGTTTTAGATTCTCCATTCAGTGCACTAACCTTTAAATTAACCTGATTTATATTAACAAACTGTAAATGCATTCTTCATTTGAGAAACTAAGTAAACTGGAAGCAAGTAAACATGTCTTTCTCGAGTGGTAGACGTTTTATATTCTTTACTCCTCCCGCAATACGTAAATACAGCGATGCAGTAAATATAGTTGGGAATAAATTCAAATAAATTCAACAAATAACTGTCCTGTCTATAGCCCGTCCATTTAAGTTAATAGAACCGAGAACCCACTATTTTACTATATTTTAATATATTAATATACAAAATTTAATATTGGTTTACATGTACAATGGAGAAGAGTACGTATATTAGACTGTGTATATGAATTCGTCTTGTGCGTTAGTGTCTTAAGAGAAGAATATAAATAATAATAGTCATAATCATAAGATATATATGTAACCTTATGCACAAGTCATTATTATTAAAAAATCAACAAAATTTATTTGGTTGTAAAATATAAGTTTAACAATATTCTATAAGTAGGCTACAAAATTAGCTAGATTGGTTACTCGCGTATTCTTGTCTATTTGTTATGATACACAGACGAAATCACGACGGGCTTTAATAAAACAGAACCCATCGGTGAAACAATAGAGAGTATATATATATATATATATATATATATATATATATATATATATATATATAATGTCGGGGTGGCATAGTTGCTAGAGTGCCCGACTGTTAACTCGACGGTCGAAGGTTCGAAACCAGCTGGCGACATAGAATTTTTTTCATTACATAATTCTTAATTACGCGAAGGCACAGTGGCACTCCACTCACTATAACATTTTGTGCGCGCGCATCTGCGTTGCATATAAATAGTGCCTTGAATGCTAGCCCATGTTATATGTAAGTATAAACTTACAATAGCTACTCACGACGATCGATATTGAACAATACGACAATGAAATGTATATATTCAGCTGAAACAGATAATTCGTATAATCAATAATCTATATATATTTATTATGAAAGGACGCACACAATAAATAATTAAATTAATCTATTAAAATACCAAATTAATAAATAAATATAAAATAATTCATGTACTATGAAATTGTTAATAAATTTTCCCCATCACAAAATAAATACTCAATAAACAATATCTTAATAAACTTGGCGAACACGAAGACCGTATAAAATGAAATTAAAAATGCCAATTATAAAAAACTATCTTAAAATTATAATACTTAATTCTTTTATCTATATATATAAAAATCAATGCACATTTCGTTGTAATTTTATAACTCAAGAACGGGCTCACCTATCCAAACCAAATGTTTGGGCTTTGTTCGGACTATTTAGTAGATGGTTTATGTGAAGTTTGCATAAAATTGGTCGAGCGGTTCTTCATTTATCACATTTTTTGTAACAAATAAATTTAATAAACGGTGTAGTATACCGTTGATGCACTTTAGTATCCTATTGAGAAAATTACATCATAAATGGCGAGTCCGTACTATTATTTCCTGTTGTTAGTTCGAAAGGAATGAATGAATTTTTTGTCAAATTGAAACTTTTTTCAGATGGGGATTGTGCTGTCAAATTGAAACTTTTTCAGTGTTGACAGTACAAGCATGTTGTTATGTCATTCATGCGGTCATTTCATTTTGGACGTGCTTCGATTAAAGCAAATTTTTGCGTTTATATTTTTAAACATATTGTCGAGTGCATTCATACAAACGGTTAGTCTTGAATTGTTCAAATTTACTATGTATATGTGTGCGTGTACTTTTCTCAGTTTTTCATATCGTTTACAGGCTTTATTCGAATTAAATTGTTAAACGCATTTACACAAAAACGGTAAGCATGTATGTATCGGAAATGTATCAGTTTCGCATAATTTGAAAAAAGCGGTCAACGTAGTCGCTGGTGGTTGTGCTGCTCTTTCCAATACATTTGCTTCATTAAAATAAACACGTTGGCCATTCTCAAGATGCACAGTCAAGTGAACAACCAAAGGATGTGTTTCGTGTATTGGAAACGACATAATCCTCCAGACAGCTTCATTACTACTAATATAGCGGCCCATTTGATACTAAGTAATTTAATTTCATCATTTCTATTATCACCAGCAACACCGAAAACAGCCATATCGCTTCCTTTATTTACATACTGCAAATATATTTAATGGATTTGACTGAATTACAATACTCCACATTTATATGAGCATATTTTCGATAATAATGGACAATACGGGGGATCACCCAACGATGATCAACTTCAACGTCCTGGTTACGCATTCTAATGGTTGCCGTAAAAGGAGAAGTTTGTTTGATACCGCGTATCCCTACGATTCCAACTGATGCGCCATTTGTGTTCAAACGATTACAATATCCTGTGCACTTATCATTTGCGATGTCCATCAACAAGGCCCAAGGGCACAAACACTTCACGTTTGTGGTGTGAATTTGGAGGAATCATGTTTTTCACACGGCCAACTTTATGTTGCCTGTTCCAGAGTCGGTCAGCCGTTTGTTTATTCAAGCTCAAAATGGAAAAACAAAAAAATATTGTTTATCCAAATGTTTTGGATTGAGTTTTAAAATAGCTCTAGCAATTAATAAACTATTTTTTTGTTTGAATAAATGAATTTGATGTTCCAATTAAATTTTTTTATTATTTCACTTTATACGTAGCGAAGCACGTACCGGGCCGCTAGTTATATATGAAATATTGATATTGATGTATAAAATTATTGTAGTTACTAGTTGAGGTCCAGAATAATTATTATATGAATAATTTTCTCACGATAAATGTTGTGTGTACGCTCTAAATCCTCCTTTCCGCATCAAAAATAGACAATGTAAACAATTGTGTAAGTTTTTATAAAAAAATTCTCATACAGAGCCATACACACACACACACATATATATATACTCAGATCAGATATCTCGGTGTTATTCTAGATAAAGGTCCTGTATCTTTTCTAAATATATAGAACACGCCGTTAATAAAACTCGTGCCTCTTTCTTTAAATTATATTCTATCTTTAATAGGAAATGCTACGTTAGTATCGCAAATAAGCTAATTATCTACAAATAAGACCGATAATGTTGTATGCGTGTCCTGTGTGGTCTTTCTCTCTAACTTATCTAAATTACAAACCATGCAAAATGAATGTTGTAGAATCATTTTTAAAGCTCCGTTTTATGCTAGAATAGTTCGTAAGCACAGAGTTTTGAAATTACCATATGTGCATCGAATCAGCAAACTGAAAAATTTTTTAATGATTATAAACAATATAGGAGACTGCGCTAGTCTCCAATTAAAATATAAGAAATAAAAACATAAACGAATTAAACATACATTATTACGATGCGTAACATTCCCGATGCTATACAGTTATTATTTACGTTTAAGTTTACTTTATGTATATAATAATTTTTCTCTTCATCGCTACTCTGATATTATCTCATATTCCATTTTATCGCGTATACTTATTTCATGCAGGTTTTGGTGGTGGTTTTTCCTGCAGTTTATTTTAAGCTTCTTTTATTTATATTATTATTCATATATATATATACACACGGGGGAAGAATTTTGTTTTATTTCGGTACGTGTAGATGATAATTGTTGTTTATTATTTTAAATGTAAAAATACACTTTTTATTTATTTATTTATTTATTTATTTATTTATTTATTTATTATATTCTAGCCATTATAGAAAGTCTAAATTCGATAATAAATAAATAAAGTTACATCATCTTACGCGTACACCGAAATAGAGCGGGGTTTTTTTTTTGGCGCAATTTTGATTCGTGAAAACTGTTACGCGTATACCGATCAAGTAAAATGATTTTAATTATTTTAACTAAGAAAGTTGTCTCGTTTCTTTATCGTTTAATTTATCCGATTAAAATTGAGTACAAACAGAAATTATAATTTTAGTTTTTATTGTTGGTTTTTTGATAAGCAGTTTTAAATTTGAGTTATATGGTCGTCGTGTTTACGAAACGTCAATTAAATATTATTCGAAATTTCATCATATTCCGAATTAGAAAAATTCATTTTTATTATTTCTGTTTTTATTATTTCTGTTTTTAGGCGGTACATTACGACCATCTTACGCGTGTAACGAAAAAATTAACGCCACGATCGACAGAGGAATTAGCGGAGCAGCAACGGCCGGTTCTATCAACGATATCAGCGGACTTCATGTTTCTTCATCTTCGTCCGCAGTTCCGCCGGTACAAACATCGACCGCCGTACGAATAACTTTAGCCAGTTTAGAAGAGTGTAACTCATTATTGAAAGACGGTTTAGACTTTTACGGAGCTACATACTTTCCGACTGAGCCGGCGTTAGCAACGGCCATTGCCAGAACCGATGATGGACGGAAGACTATCATCAACAATAGGTAAAAAATAACCTAATCATTCGTCTCGTTCTATTTCATCGTGATGAAAAATTTTATTTGTACATAGAATTTCGCAAATTTAGTTATGATAGTTGGAAAATTATAATTTTATTATTATAATTTTCTATTACTATTGTTGCGTTTAAAAACTATCATTTTCTGTAGGTGTTTGCATAATTTTAAATTTATCTTCCTTACAGTTTTTGTGAAACTTCAGGAATGCTATTTTGTTTGTAATTCTTCTACATTTCCCGGAATATTAGAATATATTTATTTATTTTTCTACGATATTGCTGCTTCAATAGGTTATGAGTTTTTGGGATTGCGACATCAATAATGTATCTATAATTGTTATTACTTCTATATATTATTAATATATCGATTTTTTTGTCTGTAATTATTTCTTCCGTTCCAACACAACATTACCATTTTCGAAAAAAAGCGTCCGATTCGATTCAGATGTAGCTCTTACGTAAATTATCGACGTCTCATTATATAATCAGTTAACTCTAAGATTTTATATCTAGATTAATATTATTATTAGTGCTATTACTATTAAGTTAAAATTTACAAAAGTTGTGTAAATTATAGTTGATTTATTTTGTTTTAAAAAAAGGTAGAGAGGATAAAAACGACAATTACATACAAAATGGAAATAGTACAGCTGTACCTCGTTTTAATAAAATTCCAAGCTATTCGCGCCATATAGGAAAACAACTTATTATCAACAAAGCTTTAAATTAACATTTATGGCTTAAACCTGTATATGTATTGTTTTTATCGCATTTTTAATTTATTTTATTTTCCCTTTTAATCGTTTCAGTTACACATTATCAAATTTCGACACTAAATTATATAGATTATAGCGTGTGCAATATTGATTTTTAGATGACGACTCTAGATAATATTCGCGTATTTGCATAAATACTTTTTAGAATTGAGACGTTTCATGTCAACCGGAAAATACACACTTTTGTTAACAAAAAAAGAATTATGTACGGAATACCGAGACTGAAAAGTTTAACAACATTTTTTTCTTGTGAAGATAATTTTTTACTTTTTTCGTTTGTATTTATTGAAAAAGGATAAGCTTTGTTTTTTATAATTAGAAGAGTATACGATGCTCCTTCAGTTATTATTTAAATTACTCATATATGTACCACGTAATTTTGAATATAATACTAGTACATATGTATATACACATATACTGTATCAGTTCTTGGACTGAGTTGTCTTCCACGCGATAATAATATTAGGATTATTTATATTTTTATTTTCTGATGATAATTTTTGCATCGTAAATCGTATTCGGAGTCGGTACCTTTCGTACAGAAGTTCGTGTTCTAGCTACTAGGATATCCCGACGACTATACATATATATATATATATATATATATATATATATATATATATATATATATATATATATATATATATATAAGCTCAGCTGAGCTATCCTCACTCGAATTCGATCCTGCGGTTAGGATATTTATCCGAGGGCTAGTGGAGTAAACTGCGACAGAATTTTAAAAAAAAAAAACTTTTTTGGTATCAATCAATTAATGTCAGAAAACGATTTACAAATAGTTTTATCTAAAGTGTGGCGTTATACGAAGCAGAGGACGATTTTAAAACCAGAAAATGATAAACGCCTTGCATTCGAAATGTGGTGTTGACGTCGGAAGTTAAACATAACGTGGACGAGCAAAACTACCAATGAAAAAGTTTTACGAGGGATAAACGAGAAACGTGGTATCCGAAAACACGATAAATATGAGAAGAGATGAAATGATCGGACACCTGATTAGATATTCGAAATGGATGACGATCTTAATCGAAGAAATAATGAGCGGAAGACGAACTAAAGGCAGATCCATAATAAGATACATGAATCAAATAAAAAACGAAGAAAGTTATGCCACCGTAAAAGGACGTGCTTGCTCCTGACAACAGATCTAACATGGCCAAAACTAACCCATCAACCATAAGGTTGATAAGGGAAAGAATATATATATATAAATAAAACAAAAAAAATTTAATACGGTTAATAACGTTATTTTTCTGTCACTTTCGAAGTAAGTTAAATGGAAAAACTTTTCACGTAACTGTCATTCATCTAGACAGAAGTTTTTAGAATTAGTTCGACTTTGGAAGATAACATCGCATTACGCAAAACTGCGTTTGTTTCGCATATCGTTATGAAATGCTTTTCAAACTGGAACAAATGGTTCGTTGAAAACATATGTCAGTAACAGAATTTCAACTTAGCTTACGTTCTGAGCACGACTATTATGTAAAAAAGTACACAAATGTGTGTGTGTCAGTATATTATATTTATATATATATTTATATATATATATATATATTCCACGTTGGAACTGTCACACGTTTCAATGCGCATATGCATGCCTCGATAAGGGAGAACGTAAATAAGGCGAAATGAAAACAATTATTAATTCGGTTTTACCGCATTACGCACTTCCGTGAATAAGAGAAAAAACAGTCGAATTCGTTTAATTATACGCTCGTCAAGTTTTAAACGTACGCATGACAAATTATATCGTAGGCGCTAAAATGATGGAAAAATTCATTAAATTATATATATATATATATTTATGTATGTATGTATGTATGTATATAAACTACGCTAAATATAATATTTAATAGAAGTCTATCAGAACGAAAAAGAAAAAGACGTGGATACGTGAATAAACATGGTTGGAGGATGCAGTGGAGTGAATAGCCAGATTAAAATAGAGATGGAGACTGGTCTCGTGGCCTGAAGAAACGACAATAGGTGGTCGACGGAATATAGTGGTAAAAAGAAATGTTTTGAAGACGTTGGGGAAAGTCTTCATGATATATATACACATATATTATAATAGTAATAATGTTGACACTCGTGACTGAATATAGTCGTTTGCATAAAAAGAAACAGGAAAATTGGAAAGAAAATCGATTGTGAGTGCCTATGTGTGAAATAAGTAAAGTACTTCAACCGAGACGGCCACATGTAGGGCAACGACAAGGTGCGGGCATTAATCGTGCTTGCTTCTTTCGATTTTCGTCTAAGTTTTGGGTACTATTAACGCGGATAATCCTCTACTGTAATTCCTGTTCTTTGCCATTTGTTTCCAAGTCATTTTGTAATTTCGTTATAACTTTATTAGGTCGAGTTAATTAATCTTTACATGATTGCATGCATTTGTCTCGTTGCAATACCCCGTATAGTATTTCTTTTCGAGAGAGTCCGCTGTTTTCCATTCGTACGACACGAACCTGATATATATATATATATATATATATATATATATGCGTGTGTGTGTATATATATATATGTGTATATATATATATATATATATATATATATATATATATATATACACGATATGTATGAACAATACGTCGTCCTTCTCTCGCTTACGTATAACCTCACAAAATACGTATTTAAGAAACTTGCTGTGACGCAGAATCCTCATTTTTTTTATATATTTATATTTATATAATAATAAAAAAAATGTAACGAACTTGAGACCTTATGCTATTCTCAATGTTCTCCTATCCTTACATTTGTAAATAATCTAAACAATAATGATGATTTCTTATTTCAATTTATTGCTTTCCTTCGGTCAAGATAATTTCCTATTGTTTCCGTTTAGTGATCATAACCGTCTCCGCAAAATATAATGATATTCTACGTTTCTTGCACTCCGCTGACCCAATTTTTGTAATTACTATTGATATTGTACTTTTGTCTAATGCGATCGAATGCGACACAATATAAAAAGGTGTGATCTGGAAAGTCTACATCTTCACTGCAGTGAATACATATATGATTATTTACGATTTTAAATTGTTTTAGGTATGTTCCGAATCGATCTCGTTAGGAGGTCGACGCGTTATTTAATTTTAAACTACGGAATTTATGAGAAATTTTGTCTGTCGCTATGAATAAGATATTTTTATATTTTCGCTTGTAAACCTTTCTAGAGGACCGTTTGTACGATTATACGTCTAATTAATAATTGTTTACTTATTTACAATACGTGTTTCGCACGCGAGAAATTAAAGTACTAAAATGAAGTGCCATTAACTCGAAAGTCCCGACGACTATGATTCACCTGAAGATTGACAAGTTGACCAGTAAATCTGGGAGACTCCAACGTAAAATTATCATAATTTATAAAATGCAATAGCATAAACTTACCTCGCTTTTTTGTCCATGTTTTAAACTTAATTAAACTCTGGTTTAATGCGTCCGAGTTCTAATTAAAAAAACACGATAATCCGTCGAATGTACTTTACAACTAATTAAATTCTATAAAATGCGGGGAAGAAAAGAACACATAATCACAGAGTTAAAGAAGGGAATAATATTTATCGCGTGCAATTAAAGAAGAATTGCTTATGCTGCTGTAAATAAAGGATCATTTGCGATAGAAGAAAATTGAAAATGACGACTGCCTGTGACGACTCCTGTAAATGATAGTCAAAAATACAAAATTTATATTAAGCAAAATCACCTGTCGAGAGGAAACGACACTAACGACGATAACGAATGTTTAATCCGAAAAATTATACGCGAATTCGATAGATAAAATCTAAAAAAAAAAAAATTAAAAAACAAGTCAAAAATGTGATAACTAAAATCGGTTTTTAAAAAAGTTAATTTTTATGTTGTAACCTTCTACTTTTTTTAAACGAAATTTTCAATGACTTTTTTTCATCCAATTCTGATATATCGAACTTATATTTACATATATCATTGCTAATCCACTCGGGCGATCTTAACTAATTGAATTCTTCAAAAAGGTTTAAACATCGCTCCGTCTCGGCAGTTGACATTATGGTGACTAGATAATTTTAATCAGTTTTACTGTTTCGCCGAATTTTTCAAGTAATTCATTTTGAAATATCCAACACATCGTATTTAAACAACCGGTAATACCTTGGAAATCCGATCTTGAATTACTTCCAGTTCAGTCTTTAACTTATTGTTTTATAACATGGGCTAAAATTGAATAACGGATATTGACGTGGGAAACTGTTTAGAATAAAATTATTGATGGAAACTAATAATGTAGCTTCCAAGTAGCCTCCTATATAAGATTATAAGATTGTCTTTAACTTGAAAACTATGGTGTCATATACATCTTTATTGTCGAATTTTTATTTTCTTGATCCACTTTTCGTCGTTTATATTCATTATTGGTTACTTCGAACACGATTACATTTGCGTATTGAATAGTGGATACAATTTTTTCAAAACTTATCTCTTAAAAGTTGACTGTTGTCTTTACTGCTGTCTTTACTTTTAGATTGAAATTTATTGAATAATTTACACGAGGCATAATTTTATGGAATAAGCCGACATATAGAAGGTCTAAAGTTATTCGTAAACTATATATGCTTGCTTTCATGCGCTATTTTTGTTAGATTTTTCTTCTGGTTCATCGAAAGATTCTATTAATTTTTAAATTGTAATTTACGAAAGAATTATTTTAAGGAAAAAATCTGATTAAAAAAATTCAAAATTAATTCCTAAAAATAATTTTAAAAAAATATATATAAAGGAGGGCTCTTTTGTTATTCGTCAAAAAACTGATATTTTTAATTATTACTCCGGAAATTTACGAAACGTTCTACACGATTAAAATAGTTATAATCCAAAAAAAAAAAAACACGATCTTACAAGTTGAATTCTGTCGCTCAGGTATTATGATATGTTATACAGCTAATAGAAGGATCAGCGGACAAGGAAAGATTAAGAAAATAACAGAGATATAGGAATGTAACAAGTACTAGATGGAAGTATGAGAAAATGGATATACCGAGAATGGCCATTAACCAATTTATTTCGTAGACTGAATAATTAAGAGAAAGATGTAGATATGGAAAAATTTATTGCGTTCAGTGATGAGACTAATTAATATTCTTTAAAAGTTTAGCCTCATTAATAATTCTGCACGGTATACGATGGTCATATACATGGTTAGGTACAAACATTAAATTTAAATCATCATCGTCGTATTGTTCGTTGTCAAAAACGTCGTGACCTTTGTACGTTTATTTTTACGTACAAAATGGCCTATAAGATTCAAGGCACTAATTATAAGCAACGCAGATCGCGTATCTGATGTTATACGGTGTGAGGTGCCACCGCCTTGTCCGTGATAATTAACGAGTTTCGTAATGACGAAAACTTTATAAACTTTTATATCGCCAGTTGGTTTTGAACACCGTTGACAGTCCAGCTACGACGACTACGTCACCGCGACATCATATATTCGACATATATTCGAGGGTAACCTTAATAAGCGAGTTTAAATAAATAAATAACTAACGACTAAAGTTTACCTCAGAGACAAGTTCTATTATAGAACATTACGCAGTTTGTAAATTAGGAAATATTTGCTCAGACAAGTAAATAGTAATATTCGAAGTTAAAAAAAAAAACACGTGCGAGCAATTGTATAACATTTACGGGAGCTACTTCAACTTCTCGACATGGATATCAGAACTTGTCGATGAAATAAATCTCGATCAGATGATCTGGATATCGTCGAGAAATTTACCAAACAAACACGTGTACGTCGATACGATACGGTGTTGCTTAAAAATTCTCTTCGAATGTAATTTTCATCTCGGTACGCGTTACCTTTATCGAAAATATTTAATTCGTTTAACTAGTTCTTATTATTACCGTAAAATATTTATAAAATACATTTTAACATTAACAACCTATATAATTGCGTATATCACAAGTATCACAGATAAAAAAAAAACATAAATGTAACCACTACACTAAGACGCGTTTATCAATAGTATCGTTATTAAAACATTGATTTTTATAATATTTCCATAAATCTTTATTATTTTATTCCCGATTCTTCTCACATATGCATTTAGTTAAAAACAACCGATCTATCGTCTATATCTACATATAATATGATATGTAACTACAGAAAAGCTATTGAATATATTCGGACACCTCATATTTCGAAGCAACTCGTACAAATTGAATGATTCGTATTGTAATTTTATAATATATCTTAATGATTTACAAACAACCGTTGCTTTTTCAGTCTGCTTCTACGGATCGAACCATTAGTTTCCTTTTTCTTGAATTACCAGCATAAACAACAGAACCAGCACTAAAATATTATGTATGTGCGTTTTTTTCTTCATAATAACAAACTTTTTCTGTTTCTTATAAGTAACTAGGGGCTACCCATCAAGGGATATTAATGGCAGGGCTAAAGGTTTACCCAAATCCGATTAAAATTCGCCAAGATACCCGCGAATATCCATCCCTATATTTGCGATCATTATTTAGGAAAATTTTTCGGGGAGAAAGCATAACTAAATCTTTGCAGGCGCGCGGCAGTTGGAATGTAAATCCGCCCATTGAATAGCCTCCGCAAGTGGGAAGTCTACATAAAACGAAAAGATCGTTAATTTATATATATATATATATATATATTTAAAAAATAGATGGTTGACCATCATAGTCGTTAAGCAATTATGATAAAATAACAGAAAATGAGAGGAGGCGCACACAGTGGCACACTCCCGATAACCCAAACCTATGAAGGTCTATTGGTTTCCGACGCTTCAATCTCCGTAACTCATCACAAGTGTCCAAGAGATCCCTAGCAAGTGCATTTAGGTGGCTCTTAAGCCTTGCTATACGTGTTGTAGGACATTTTTGAATTAGATCAGGCTACATCTCTATGTGCAAATCTTCGTGTAACGTTTGGTTTGTTACATACCAAGGCGCATTGATTATCAGCCTGAGTATTTTGTTCTGCGTTGTTTCTATCATTTTTAGGTTCGACGTTATCACACAACCTCAAAGCTGCACTCGGATGTCCAGATTGGTCTTAAAATAACTGTATATATTGAAAGTTTGTTGCTGTTTCTCCCTATAAGCCGGTACATTTTCTTGACGTGGATATCTAATTCTCTTTTTTTAACTTGTACGTGATGTTTACAAACAGGTGGAGACGCTACTTTTCTATTCGTAAAATTGATATTTACCGATTTATTTTCATTGATTCTGATATTCCATTTGTTAAACTATACTTCTAATTTGCTTTCTGTCAATTTTTTATTGCTATTTTGGGATCTACGTGCGATGATAGAAATGCCGTGTCGTCAGCGAGTACACCATTAGTGAGGGAAAATCGGCTGTATACAACAAGTACAGTGTGGGACCTAACACCGAACCTCGAGGCACACCGACTAAAATAGGATGTTGTATTTCCGAATTTTCATGTTCGTATCGTACTTGGAAGTGTCGATATTTTATGTATGACTTTAATAGAAAATAAATGCTACCCCGAGAATAGGCATTTTAATTTCTATAGGAGTATTCGCTGGCAAAAACGAGTTCACTATTTAGGCGCCATTGTGTATTCTCGTTTAACACGTAATAGTAATATTGGTAATATAATTGATAATAGGCACAAAATTATCCGCACGCTATAGTATATGCGTGTTATATGCATGTATATATGATCATCATGTGTGTGTGTGTGCATATTTTATTTGCTTTTTCGTGTATTACCGAATATTTTCATTATATTTTATTACTATTTGCTGTGATATAGCGTTAGTTTTAAGATAAATGTCAGTGGCGGCTCGTATGTAAGGGCTGCATGGTTGCACAATCACCAGAAATATGCAGAACCATAAAAATTGATGATGTAATAAAACAGTTAAAAGTACTAATTAGTTTATACAAATTAAACAAAATATCGAATTATAATTATATTTTTCGTAGAATATATTATAAAAAGGAAAAAATCTTTTTAAAAAGTGCTTTGAATTGCCTCTTTTGCAACGGTTGCACGCTCGATGAAACCTAAAGAAGGCATCGGCAATCTATATGCAGTGTTATATGGTGATTTTGCGCTTAATTATCGGTGTACAGTTTACATAGAGCTATATTAGCGACTGCTGTTTGCAATCATTTTGCAACCAGAATCCTTCCTCTTTCATGGCAGAATAGGTTATGAGCATACTACCGTTCGACAACGAGTCTACAACTTATATTTTATCTCTTTGCGAGATTAGTTTTTCTTCTTCAAATTTCTATCGGTGTTTCTTTATTTTACCGTGTACTTTTCCGCGTGTGAATTGTTTTATTGCCTCCCTCCGGTTTATTAAGTTCCCAGGGGCGTATATACGGGAGGGGCCAACGGGGTCCTGGCAACCATCGAAGTGGAAAAATGAAGAAATGTTAAAGTACCTGAATTACAGTAGATTCCGAAATTCAACAACCTACGCTTGGAAAAGTAAAATTTTGTAAAGACTGAATGAATGTATTGTTGGCGCTCATCTGAACGATATTATGTTCCACAAATAATTGTAATCTAATCTGTCGTATTTCATTTAAAAATTTCGGTCGAGTAGATTTTGAGTTATTCAAAAATCAACAAAACCGTCCGTCTTCTCTGGGTCACCCTATATATTTAATTTAATTACTTCGATACATTATAATAAAATGATTTTTTACATTGTCGTGCATTCAAAATTATTGCCTTCGTGTAAAGTAAATAGCTTAAATAAAGGACTGATTGAGATTCACTAGAAGAAGGCGCAGAAAACTGGCTGTCGAACGCAAATTTATAATGCCGGATATCTCTAAATAAGCGCGTAATTGATACGATAATAATAATTGCCTATTTGACTATTTTAGTTCGGATAAGTGTTTGCAAATGGATCCCGGGTACAATATGAGCGCCATCTCCCCTTCGCAAGAGATAATATATATCCGCCACTTTATGTTCATTAGTCAGCGATGTTAATATACGTAAAATTTTTCCTTACCGAAATTTTATTAGTTATACGACAATTGATAATTTCATTTTCGGAGGATTGTTTTGTGTGAAAAAATAAGAACACTTAACTTTATTTTTTTTTTTTTTTAATGGGGATGCCTTTATCCAAATACCGTAATAATTGCTAACTCATATTTCTAATAAACTCGGACAACTGGGAACAGATGTAGATTCTCAATATGGAGAAGAGACAGTACGTTATAAGGAGGACCATTACGAGACGCGCGCAGTAATTTAAGATACAGTTCAGAGCGTAATGTTGTTAAAGAAGGGCATTCGAAAAACACGTGATCAGGAATACTGCACGACCAGCATGTAGAGGGCAATAAGGATTTTCTGCATAAGGAACAGTCGGTCCGGCAATGCCCAAACCGCAATCTGCTGATAAGTACAATTGCTCTACACGTAATGTTTTTTGAAAAAGTAGAACCATATACGTAGAGTCTATCGAATTGTTTCGTTTCAGTATTTTAAAAATTTTTATGCTTTTCTAATTGTATACATTTTGAACTTATTCATACGGAAATAAATTTTGAATATATTTTAGTTTAATATTACGATTTTTTATCTCGTATAATCTGACTTCATAATTTTTAGTTTAATACGGTTTTAAGTAGTTCTTATATTTGTATTATACTTTCTTGACTTTGATATTATTAATGTTACTTTGTGATGTTGTGTGAAACAAAAATAAATTTTTGTGTTTGTATTTTGTTATTTGGGGAGAAGGTGTAATTGCAACCGTTAGATTTTTAACCAACAGTCGCCACTGATAAATGTGATAAATATTAATACCATCCGTGTACATAACAGTAGAGTAAGACGCTGTAAGTTTACTATTATTATATCGTACTATTTAAATAAACTTCTTTCTTCGTCTTCTTTTCAATATATCTTCCATAGTAGTGTTCGTTGTACTTTATGTTTACTCTATCATTAAAAAATCTCGTTTTATTATCAAGTATAATTATTCTATATCTGTTTGCGCTTCACCATTGACATTTTTTTTAGAAGATTCATCTTCAATCTACCAAAGGGTTAGAAGATTCTTGTCGTTAGGTCGGCGCTATTCGTTTTGAAAATATATGAATAAAATACCAATCTGTTCTTCCACGTAACGCATCGGCTAGTTTACCCCCCTACTTTCTTTCGGCGTTTCTTTATATATTAAAATCAACGCGAGACGTCGATATTTCTCGTATTTGAAAGTTTACGCCCTAAGCGTTACACGATGATTTTTTAAGGGAAATCCATATCGTCGGTATGATTGTTCAAAGAAAGGAAAAACCTTTTTCGACGACAAAAAAAAAAGGAGAATATTTTCCCTACGTTTCGCTACGAATGGGATATCCGAAAGGAAATTGGATTCTTTCGGTTTTGGTTGTTCGGAATACAGACTACCCTCTATAGGTGGATGGAAAAATTGTGAAATAAATCCGCTCGAGAGACGAACCGCCGCAATGGTAAAATATTCGACAAGTTAATCCTCGCAGGAATACACACAGTATAGGAAAAAATTATTCCTTAACCAACGAAGGAGAGAGATAAATATAAAAGTATTTTTTCTTTTTAACATGAAATAGAAGACTCCGTTCCGCAGCACGGTGTTGAGAAATGTAATATCGGTTGTTTTTTTTTTTATTTTATTTTTCGAAAAAAAAAAATGAATAAATGAAAAATGTGGTAAAATCGTGGAAAAGAAATGCAGAATTGAAAGTACATTTCCCACGCACTAGCGTATCTTTCACATTTCTTTTTTAATATGAAAAATTCATCCTATCGAAATGGGAAAAGATGAGAAGACTGGATCAATTCCATTTTGAATGTGCCATGATATGCTCATATATATATACATATATATATATATATATATATATATATATATATATATATATATATATATATATATAACATACACTCAGTATGTAATGTACGAGCACGCGAAGATAATACACCTTGGTAACAGGGATGTCTTCAACATAAACACTAGATTTTGTACACTTTCAATAATTTTGTATTTAATGCAGCCAACATATGTATGAACACGCGAAGATAATACACATTGGTAACAGGGATGTCTTCGATATAAATACTAGATTTTCGTTATAAATATTTTTTTTACACAAAATTATACATTTTTCTAATCAATTCATACGCACAAATAGGTAGCAGTATACTTCTCGAAACACTATCTCTACCATTAATGACATGCTCCTGGTTTTTATATCCACTTTTCCGAATTTTCATTTCTACGTCTTCGTTCTCCCAGCTTCATTTCCTTCATTCCCTTCATACCCCGCACACTTTACGAGATAATACGGTAACACATACACTCGCATATGTATATATAAATATATCAAATTTTGTTACTTCGAAATTTGAACCTGAAATTGGAAACCAAGAATAGATAACGCTAATGATAAGTTACGCATATCGACATAATAATCATCCGTCCGTAAGATCAAATTTACTTTTTAACGAGCCACGCGACATAAATAATCTCCCAAAATAAATTACACACACACACAAAAAAAACAATCGATTCATCATTATCACGAAATATGTTCCGGCTTTTATGCTTGTATACTTTGACCGTTTTACCCTTTTTGCTATTAAAAAAAAATGTATCAAATTCAAAGCAAATGATATTCAGCTAAGACAGGTCCCACCTATTTTTTATTTAATTAAAGGTATATACATACATATGCGTGTGTGTGTAAGTATATATATATACATTTACATATATAATGTGTATTATATATATGTAACCGATATGTGTATATGTGTTCAGAAGTGAAGATACAAATTGCCTAGTTTTATAAAAATTAATAAATAAAATATAAATAAGCTAAAAGATAAATTTACAAATTAAAAAATTAAAAAATTAAAAAATTTTCTGCCTTAATAAGATAAATGTTTTAGAAATTATGTAAGAAGAAATATTTTTAATATATTTCCAACTATATATATAATATATATATATATATAATATATATATATAATATATATATATAATATTATCATCATCATTTCCCATCTCCTATTCAGGAGTTGGATCGGCACCTCGATTTTCTGCATTTGTTTTTTGTCTAGCCTCTTTTTTATCATTTTCGCAACTGATTTTATTCCTGCTATTCCATATGTATATTCTGTGCGTCTTCTTCCTCGTGGTCCTTTACCCGCAAATTTTTCTTTGTATCACAAATGTAAAAATTGATGACCAAACTAGTTCTTTTTTTGATTCTTCAATTCCGATAATGTCCAGGTTTCCGAAATATATCTCATTATTGACCACACAAAGCAGTGAAGAGTTTTCGAGTTTAGTTGAAGGTTCAATTTTCTATCTTTAAGTTGTTATTAAATGTATTTCGTCCGCATCCTATTCTTTTTATTTCTTCATCGTATTTTCCGTTTTCCACGATTAAGTTTCCCAAATAGCTCTTGCTTAATTGGGTTCGATTTTTTCTTCATCTATATCTATTTCTACTGGTGCTTCATTTTGTGTTTTTGTTATTCTCATAACTTTTGGTTTTTAGCGCTTATTTTCATTCCTAACTTCTTACCTTCTAATGATATTTTAATGATTTATTAAGCTTATTGTTCTATAATCAGTACATTTTGTAGCATTCATTTTCCTTCTCGATACATTTTGTTCATAAATTTTAGTGGGCATTATTCTGTTACCTTCATCTAATGCTTTTATCAATGTTTATTCTATCTTCAACGGGTGCTTTATTTCCTCGTCTTATCTTGATTGCATGCTCAATTCCTCTTAGTAATATGTCAGGATCATCTTCCGTCGTGTTTTAACATATTTAACTTGCGTTCTACTGTTATCCACATATAAATCACGGATATATTTTATCCATTCCTTTCGTATTGCATTTTCGTCCGTATGTACTTTCTCTTTACTATCTTTTATTACGTTTATTTTCTTCATTTTCCATTCTTCCGTTAATTCCTTTATTTCAATATAACCATGTCTGTTTTCTATATTTTTTTACGTTTCTGTTCGTACCATTTTCGTTTTGCATTGTTTTAAGATATTTTTACTAATTTTAATTCAGAATTTCTGTTTTTAATTTCCCCTTCTTTCATTTATATTTGTTATTATTTCTTCCGCCATCCAGCGTTGTTTCTTTTTAACCCGATTCTCTTGTTTTAACACGTTGTCTGCAGTTTGCGCGAATGCTTTTTTAAAATTGCGCCACAATTTACCTGTATCATCTGCCTCATTTTTGTATTTATCTTTTATGCTTAGGTCGATTCGTTTATTATCATCTTTTACTATACACTCGATTTTTAATCCGTTCATATTCAATCTATCGTTGTTTCTCTTATTTTTATCTATTTTCTGTACAATTCCCATTCTATTTCTACTTGCTAATAGAATATGATCGCTATTGCAGTCAGCCAGTGGATATACGTGACAATTTTTAACCTGACTTCTGTGTCTTGCACTAACCAAAATATAATCCATTTGGTACCTGAGACTATTCCATCATATCCTTTCCACGTATACATTTTTCATTCGTGATTTTTAAACTATGTATTGCGTATAATCATCTTATGCTTTTTTCGAATTCTGCTAAGCGGTCACATCTTTCATTTTTACTCCTATTCCAAAAAGAGCCAAATTTCCCTCACTTCCTTGATCTTTTGCATTAAAATCTCCTAAGAAGTAAATGATACCGCAATACTTGCTTGATTCTCTTTCAATTCTTCATAGAATTCTTCCTTCTTGCATTGATCGGTTGGTTCATACATTTGACGTAATATAAAAGTTTTAATATAAAAGTTTTTGTTTTATTTATGATTCTAATTAATAATCCCCTATCCGATATTAGTACGACACTTTTTGTTAATTTTGACAGATTTTTCCTGATCAGTATAACTACTCATTTTCCACTATATATAAACTCTTACTTTCCATGTATGATTCTATCGGTACCTGTCCATATGGATAAATTAATAAGTTTTTCCCAATCTAATAGAACTTTTTAAAAATAAAACCGTAAACTACCACACGACTCAGATACTTACTGGTCATGATTCTATCGGCTACTATCTAAATAAATTAAAAGTTATTAACGATCGTAAACGTTGTAATTGCAAAAAATCGATGGAATTTAAAGCGTTCAACGTATAATATACATGCGCAGTAAGTATAATCATACTGTAGAATATTTTTCAATTGTGCACTCGAATTAAATGGAATTATATTATTACAGCAGTTGCATGTTTTTATTTCTGAATTAATTAAAATTAATAATGTTTATATACATAATTGCTACTAGTATAGCCTTAACCTAATTTCGCAGTGTGTAACCGATTCTCGTATTACTTCATGATATATGTATATAGGCTATTTTTTATTTTATTTTTTTTATTTTCGCGAATTCCAATATAATAAATTATATGCTCGAATAAATAAATGAATAAATATATATATATATATATATATAATTTTTATTCCGTGTTAATGAATCAACTTAAATTACAATACTTGACTGATTAAAATGAACGGCTAAATTGAATTTTTCTTAAATGCCGATTTCGGTGTAAGTTATTAATAAATTTAACGTATAGTCGAAGTTAACTATAAATCGATTAGTTATACGAAAAATTTTCAAATATGTTACCGTTCGTTTAGGCTGGAAAACAATTTTACCACACCAATCGACCGACAGTGATCGTCGTCAACACCCGTCCTTCACGATATAAGGTATTTGATATTTTCATGTTTCGCCGAGTGAGTTCGCTGCTACGCTAAAATACCTACCTACCGCAAATATTAGAACTGACCATCAATGGGTCTCTCGTGCCTGGTTTATGGGCCATCGTTATTATTATCTAACTCGAAACTAGGCATTATCCCTTGAAAATCCCTTAACGACCAACACGGTTCATTTATTTTACTGTAATTTTCTTTATATATACACACGTGTATATATTTCTATATATATATTTTTATATATATATATATATATATATATATATATATATCCCTAATGACTCGTTAATACTGTACCATTACTCGGTTGTAGCCATTAATTTGCATTTCTCTGTTCGCTTAACATTATCGTTTACATTAATAAAAATTAATTCGACACTTTCGGAATTAACAGCTTGTATCCATTAGGCGTTGTAGGCGCGAATTCTATCTTTATCTATTCTATACTCGTTTACCATAAAACAAGCTTGACATTTAACTTGTGTTCTGCTACAAAAGATACATACACCACTATTTCGAATTAACATTTATTTATGAACCTATTCGTATAAATTTAGTCGAATTTCCTCCCTAACATTATATTATGCATTTGTATATATATATATATATATATGTGTGTGTGTGTGTGTGTGTGTGTGTGTGTGCGTGTGTGTATGTATTAAATAAATAACTCAGACAACAAAAGTGAAACGAATGTCATGATCGTGTTTGTCAGCTTATTAACCGAAATTTAAATAAACATTCGCGTTATCTTATGATTGTAAAATAAAATTAATAATCGAATAATCTTTAACAAATCTTTTCAACACTTTCGAGTTTTATATAAAATAAATTAAATAATTATAACGCAAAATAATAAACAATATATATATATATATATATATATATATATATATATATATATATATATATTTCATTAAGATTATTATGACGGCTATGTAGTCTTTGACGATAACGAAGATGAAGTTGAAAGCACGTATAAAAAAATAGCGAGTATAATGAGCTCATTTCTAACTGTAGAACAACTTGGTTGCATCTTGTCTAGTTTAAAAGTGAGTTCTTTTTAATAAAGACATTTTTATTACATAGCGAATATGGTGATGACACGCGTACAATCATCCCCAAGCTTAACATTTTAATACTAAAGAGACTAAAATAAATTTATAAGTTGGTCTTTAGTTCATCGTCCGACGTTATTAGCGTTTGAACGAGATGATTGTGATTGCCTGGCACGTGTTCATTGTCCGAGATGCGTTATTTACCACACATCCGTCATCTAGTACGTGTGATTATTTAATTTTCACATATATAATGTAAATCGTCGGGGTTGCCTAGTGGCTAGGCACGGACTTCTAGACTTCCATACGGAAGGTACCGAGTTCGAATAAGATGGACGACGCAACAATTATCATCGGGAAAATAAATATGTAAGCAATCCTAATATTATTATAGCGTGGCAAGTAATGACAAACCACCACGTAAAACACATTGTCGCTCTAGTAACGATGTAGTACGCTACAAAAACACGCGAGGCTGCGACGACGCTTAATGATGATGAATCTGAACAACTGATATTGGAAATTGTAAATTTGTGGTCTACATACTGATACGTTATCAGCTCATTCGTATTGACAAACGAAAACGCTTACTTATAGTTAAAAAGGCCGACTATATCTAATCTATTTTGAATAATATAATAATCCGCTTATATGTATTTACTTATGTGATTAATGTCTAAACGTTACGTTACCATTTATGAGATTACAAAAAACAAAAAAAACTAATTTTTGTAGGTCACCTAGTATACAAGCCGTTCATGAATCAGTTACGGTGGTGAGAAAAGAAAAGCGCAGGAAGTTAATACGTAATTTTTGATAAAAACGCGAAAATTTTAAAATGACGAGTTCGAATTAACATTAAATTAAACCATCAACATTATAAATGAAGAATATCTCAGTTTCATTCTGTATGACCATAGTCGCATACTAATGTACCTCTCATTGTATATATATGGTATAACGCTTTCCGAATTTCGACCACAACCTTCTACATAATTCAAAATGCTATTTAATTATATTACAATTCATTCGCTTTTCTTATAGGTTAAATTTTTCTCTAAACACATAAAATATAAAAATCAAGGTTCAATTTGACGAGTAAAAAAATTAAATTATTCCAAATACATTGTACTCATTATTATATATATATATATATATATATATATATATATATATATATATATATATATGTATATGTATATATATTTATGTGTGTAATGTAATAAATTAATATATAGGTTTGCAAAAAGTACTGAATCAGAAATTCGAAATTCAGTTAGATCGTACTGTTACACATCCGGACATTACTAAAACTACTAAATTGCTTTAACACGTACTTTAGTGTTTCCAATTTTTTTTTTATATCGTGTAATTCAGCTCCGAGTACAAATATTCGAAATGTTACGTTACGAATTTGAACGAGAGAAATTTGCAAAACAATCTGTACTGCAATAGTGAGATTGTTATTAGTAAAAAGACTCGCGCACCTTCCTCGTGCCAGTGTACCTACCCTCAAATGAAGACTATCTTTATATCGGCGACACGTTTTTCCCAAAAACATACATAACTTTCCAGTCAGTAAACCGGTAGCGCATTCGAGGATTTACAGAATTATAACTGTCCAAATTAATCACCTACCAATGTGTCCAAAACCAAATTGATTATCAATGAAAATTGCGCCATTCGGTGAATTCTAGCTCTAGAATGAGAAGCAAAGATTGCGACCGGGTTAAGAAATCGATCGGATCCTCCTGGGTAATTGCGTGACCCTGTTTAACCTAGTGCAAACTTCATCTACACTTTCAAGTGTAACATATGAAACACGGTTGGTTAAGTCGAATGACACCAGGTGGTAGATTGCTGACGGATGAAATCTGGCCGACTGTAATATAAAAGTCGATTAATTTCGCAAGTTCTTTAGTAAACGCGCTCAAACAACAGAACTTAACTAGCCGTCCAAAGTAAACAGCGTGGCCACGGTAATACATAGTTTTCTACCACCGCATAATCCCTAAACATCGTGTCGGATAGATTAACCATCCAAAATGAACAGCGTGTCCACGGTAACGGAAAGAAAGGACGATCAGCAACAAATTGGAGGGACGCGACGGATGAACTGTTCGAATTAAGTTTAAAATATGCGATTCGGCTAGTTAACGTGCACTTGAAGCGAGGGGTACACAAATGTATGGACAGGTATAACGTAGTTTATAATCCCTACATATTATGCCGGATATATTACATAAAAAATGATACGAATCAACAGAATAGTTTGCGTGAAGATATACACAAGAACGAGTTTAAGAAGAAAAACTCGCAGAAAAAACCCCAAAGACAAAAACTTAAGGATGATAATGCATTTAGGAAAAAGAAAAATAAGAACGCAGAACCGGTTGATGACGTAGTAGTTTGCGATCTAATTCGAAATAGCGGGTAATGTGGGTTTCTTTTAAAATCGTCACTACACGACGTTATTGCGCAATTTTATTTCTTCCGCTTCTATCGGGGTCGCAAAAATCAGAAAGCTAAGTTTTACAATTCTCTTCTTTACACTTCTGAATACGTCAGATATTTTATTTATTCGTTTTTCAAACAGTTTTCGATTATCCTTATTATTATTATTATTTACTCGCCGTAAAAACGTGAACTTAATTAAATTTAATTTTTAACCGATTGCTTAAAGCCAAAAAAAAAAAAAGTTGAAGTTGTGAACTAGTCGTCGTCGTGTACTTGAGAAATCGCGATACGCCGATCTTCGTGAGACGGTCGCTATATTTTCTTGGAATCTACTATAACATCGACAGCGTAATTTCCAATAAGTATCTAAAAGTTAGTCGCAAGAATTTCGAACAATTTTCGTCAAGAATTCCGAAGAAAAGTTGAGCGAACTTTTATCCGTGAAACGAACTTTCAAATTTCACTTAAAGTTACACTTTTATATTTTTATATACATATATACACATATAATCAAGACGACACCGTTTATATCTTCTACAGATACGATAAAATCTAAAAAGTTTTACGGTGTATTTTACTTTCTCAGTTATTACAGAAATTTTGATATTCTTTTCCATTTTTCTTTCATTATTTGTCCATTCGGTGATAGAAACATTACAAGATGGAATATAGTAATTTGAAGATCGTATACTCTACATTTTCTGCGTTCACATCAATATCAACTGTCCTTTTTTTTAAAAAAAAAAAAAAAGAATCTTACTAATATACATCATATACGTGTATACATATACATCGATCAATCATTCATTCAGTTATTAAAGGAATATATATATATATATATATATATATATATATATATATATATATATATATATATATATGTTAATAAATAACTTTATGAATACTGTTTAAATAATATTACTTAGTATCTGCTAAAGAAACTTAATTTCCATCTTAGTTACGGTAAGGAGTAATTAAAAAGTTTTATTAATTTTTCGACGAAGTCACGTTCTTCAGCAACAAATGACCTGAACGTTGTTCATAAAAAAAAACTAAACGCTATTTACGTTCGCACTCGGCTTTCTATGTTTCATTATAATCCAGCTAATTCCGTAAATTAAAAATGAATGCGCATAATTTTTTATTTTTCATGTAATGATATTTTAACGAATTTTAATTAAGTAATCTAATAAATTCTTCTGCGCTGTGTACGGCTGAATGTCTTTTATGTATGTAATGTCGTGATGGTTGAAAAAAACACTGAACTTTCGATCTCAGTACGCGTCATAAAATTTCTCTTTGTCACATAACGTAATCGTCACGGAGAAGGTAATAACATCGTTGGTGTGATGACTTAAAACGAGTCGCAGAAAAAAATTGCATAAGAATAGCAATAACTGGAAACAACTGGTGAAAACCTACGTTCAGATGTAGACTGAAAGGAAAGACATATATATGCATGATTTTGTCAAGATTGATCGTTGTGTTTTCTATATATGCCCGTTGACGTAATAACTGATTAAATATATATATATATAGGAAGAGTTTTTTTTTATCTATG
The DNA here is from genome assembly GCA_032883995.1 of Coronaproctus castanopsis. Classification (NCBI taxonomy): domain Eukaryota; kingdom Metazoa; phylum Arthropoda; class Insecta; order Hemiptera; family Monophlebidae; genus Coronaproctus; species Coronaproctus castanopsis. The sequence continues at coordinate 153,547,231 of CM065052.1, forward strand.
TATATATATATCACGTACAATGATTGATTAAATGTTTATGTACAATGTAAAATAATGTTAAAATCAAATAGTAAGTTTATCTTCATATAAAAAATGATACGAAATTATAAACACATATATATATATTTATACATTTATATATATACACGAAATTTTATTACGTGAACTATTCGAATTAATTTTTCTCTATTATGTATTGGGGGTAAATTTTGAAGGTAATTCGATATTGAGAACACAATTTAAAATTAATTTTATGAATATTTTCAACGGACAATAACACTTGTATAACTCATGTACGGGATCTGGATGAAGAATTAACGGGCGCAGAGTAATGAGTCCGGCAATTAATCCATTGAACACAACAAATATGCTAGCGTGTAGGACTGCCAATATCACTTGGTGTACAAGCGGAAGACCGACAACTATGGATGAATTTAATCGAAAGTCAATCATGATCTATACACGATTATATGTAAATAGATATGGAGACAGATAGAGATAGATTGAGCTGGTACATACAGCAACGAAAAAGGTAATGAAGGTGAATATGTCCAAATAATTTTATTTTGGAGTGTATTGTAAATGTAATATATTTATATATATGTATATATTAAAACAATTAAGAATATTTCAGATGTTCAGTAGACAGATTTATGTTAAATATACGCATCGTTAAATTAACGTGGTTTTTTTTTTTGGTGGGTTTTTATATTAATCAACGTAATGATGTACCATTTTATATTTACTCTATTAATAAACCGTTTGACCGTTAATTTTGTATTTTTACAGTCGTCTTTTGGACATGATCACATCCAGTGGATTTCGTATTCGAGACTTATTGCCGGTTTTCGATTATCATACGAATTATTCCAGAATTCCAAAACCGATCACGAGGACGTTATCTGGTCGTAATTAATGATGGCAACTCGAAGTAAGATGTAGAAAAGTAATTTACGTAAATATTCAAAGGATATACGTATTGTGTATATTTTTTATTTGAGCATACAATTTATGAAAATATTAAAAACAAATTAAAATCTATATACATAAATTATATCGTGTAATAATACAAGAATCAGTTACATACGATGAACTAGTGTAGCCCGCGAGCTTACGCTGTTAGTAGCGATCATGCGTATACGTGTTTAATTTTAAATTACATATATATATATATATATATATATATAAATCACACGTACACGTTTTTCTATTATAATCCATTGCCACAAATATTTGAACACGCTTTTACCGTCAGTCTTATATCTTGATCGATAGAGAGCGCACGTTGATTTAGTCTTTTCATCTGATTTTCCGTATTTCTTTGACTCGGTTCTATTCGCCATTGTATTTCTTCGATGAATCCTTTCAGTCGTTTATTTAAAGCGTATAATGTTTTTGTGTATAAAAAATGGTTTTCGTATAATTGTAGATAATTCTGTTATGCCTCGTATAAGTATGATAAGAATATATTCCGTATTAACCACGTGTCAAATAAACGCACATAAAAATCTTACATACCGTATAGTATAGAGAACATTACTGAAAGAATTATGTTGTTTAAAAAACTGAATAGTAGGCACACTTCGTACACATACGTCGATACATGTCTGGAACACATCGTTAAAAGAAAGAATCAACTCTTGTACACTGTGGTTCACTTCGGCCACTACTACTTCTGAATGTTTCGTTAATTCGGCTTCGCGAATTCTGTCACTCTACGCCTTAAAAACCCGAACATGTCGATCCGAAGAATCGAAGGTTTTTTTCACTTTGTACAAGTTGTAAAACGGCTAAACAAAAATCGATTAAAAATCTAAGCTCGTACATAATTCTCATGAAAATAACTTTTTGCGATTTTATATTATTTTCAGGTATCGATCACTCGGTCGTCGTCAATGAGATGGGGACCGTATATAATTAATTAATTAATTAATTAATAACATTTTTTAAAAATGACCGATAATAATAACAATAATTTATATAATTCCGTTAACAATTAAAGATAATAATAATAATAAAAAATAAACTAAAAATTTTAAATTTTATCGCGGATAATTAACCAATTAACGAGGAAATATTTTCGAATTAAAAACGCTAATTAACGTCGTATAATTGCCGAAATATATGAATTTAACTGATTCGACTATTATTAAATGCGATCGTGTTTATGCACTTTATGATGATTTTCCACTTTCACTGCATACTATTAAAATTTTGTCGGTTAATTTAAATATTTTCGAATTTATTATTTTGCCGTAGAAAAAATTATATTCTAGTTTCTGTATCAGCCAATTTCGTATTTCAAAAATTCTCTTAAAAAGTATATATATATATATATATATATATACATATATATATATATATATATATATATATATATATATATATATATATATATTTATATATATATTTCACAAGAGACTAATTATAAGATAGAAAGTTACTATCGAGATTTTGAGATAGGTCAATGTTTCCTATCATCGCCAACAAATGCGTCGTAAAACTTTCTTAAAATGAAGTCGTGCTGAAATAATAGAAGTAAACATACATTATCGTGCGCATAATACCACCATCGATTCGAAATAGGTTTTATGCAGTCGCTTCCGTGGTCCTCTTCAACAATATGGAGCAGAACGAATAGTAAGTTTCGCTATTTAATTCGGTTTGTTTTTTTTTAACTTTATTTAATTAACACCTTATTTTATTGTTTAATTATCGAATATCTTTTAAACATTAAAAAATAAATAAATGAAATTAATAAAAACATTTCGAAGGAAAGAAATATTATCAAAAGAATTCTCGGCCCAAAAAAAGAAGATTTTTTATTTTTTTCGTTACAATCTTAACTTAATGTTGTTAAATAAGTAACTCTATTAATAAAACGATTATCACCCACAACAACAACAACAACAACAACAACGTATATTTCAGCATAATTTACATTGAGTATACACAAACCAAAAATTTTAAATAATAATTACGTAACGCCCAGGATGGCTCACCGTACATCAGAAATAATAATACAAAGACCCGTAATAAATAAAAGAAGTAATTATACTTATACTTATAATGACAGCAAAAAATAATTGAAAAAAAACTGTACAGCAAAAAACAAAAAATTAAGATAGTAATAATAAAACAAAAGAAAAAACACGTTAGACATTAAAAAATAAATAAAGAAGGAATATTAATTTTTAAAATAATCGCCATATAACGTTACAACAGGTTATGTTTCAGCCTCCTATGTTTATATTTACTATACATAAATTGGAGTTGCCTGGAATCGTAATTACTAATGGTAGAAATTAAACTATTATCGTGGACTAAGCAGTCATCGCTGAACTTACGCGTTAAATTTAAGATATGGTCCTTAATATAAGGCATGTTTAAGGTAGCATGCATGTCAACGATTTTGTGGTATCTAGGGACATTTAGCACACATCTGAGACACCTATTTTGAAATACTTGTAACTTATTAAAATTTGTATTTGAAATAAAACTCCAAGCTGGGCAACAGTACGTCATTATCGGACGTATAAGTGTTTTATACAGAATTAATTTATTATTTACATTAAGAAATGATTTTCTATTAATTAGTGGATATATGGTAGATATACTCCTGCTAGCTTTCAAGGTAGTATGACATGTTCAGAAAAATTTAGTCTGTTATCCAAGACTACCCCGAGGTATCGAACATGCTTTGACCAACTTACAGTGGTAGAGTTGACCTTAACTTCAGCAGGTAACGTGGGACGCCTGCGGGTGAAAAATATAGCCTCCGTTTTATCACGATTAATATAAATTTGCCATTTTTTATAATAACGAAAGACACAATTTATTCCCGACTGTAATTTATTAGTAATTGCTTTAGGTATATAAGAAGTACAGAAAAGAGCTGTATCGTCTGCATAAAGAGCAGTCTGAATATCAGGTAGGTTTGGGAAATCAGATAAAAACAAAGTAAACAGAAAGGGACCCAGAATACTACCTATCCTACCTTGGGGGACCCCCGCTGAGCACGTTTTAGACCTTGAATCATTGATGGTAACGTAAAATAGTCTGTTTGCTAAATAGCTGCTAATAACGTTGATTACGTAACGAGGAAACTGATATTTTATCATTTTGTAAATAATACCTTTATGCCAAGTAGTATCGAAAGTCTTCGCAACATCCAGGAGAACCATACCAGTATGTTTATTACGATTAAAATTATGTGTGATAAACTCTGTGATTCGTGCTACTTGCTGGGTGGTGGAATAACCTGGACGAAAGCCAAACTGTGTATTAGGAATGATTTTTTGGTTATCTGCATGAAGTCTTAAACGGGATAGTATAATTTTTTCCGCTATTTTGCTTAGATTGCTCAATAAACTAATAGGACGTATGTTACTTGCACATGAGGCATTCTTTCCAGGTTTGGGAAGAGCAATAATTTTGGCTATCTTCCAACTGTTTGGATAATAACCGAATCTAAAGATAGCATTAATTAAATTTGTAAGTTCAATAATAGCTTTTAGCGGCAATTTCTTAATAATGGGAGTAGAAATATTGTCCTGACGAACCTTTTACTTTTATAGCTTTAATATTGTTAAGGACTTCACTTGGGGTGACAAGAGGGAAAATATTGGGCAGTAGATTGGCATTGAGGAATTTTTTAACAGCTGAATGAATTTTTCTCACTTGATAGCCAGATGCAAAGTTAGAATTACGATTATGAACTTTGGAATACTCTGATGCTAAAAACTCAGCTTTCGCTTCATTTTTGTAAACAAAGCTATTTAAGTGTGAATCGTAGAGTGGTGGAAGAGCTGTATGCAGTCTCGTGTATTGTCTGCAAACTTTCCATAGCCGACTATCATTAGGCTTAAGAAAAAGTTGAATTGAAATTGTAATTTTTAAATTTACGCAAAAGAAAACTAACCAATTTATTAAGAAAATTAAACATGTTTTTCAACTTTTGAGAACGATTAGAGAAACGATGCTTAATGTACAATCTTCTAACATAATTTTTAAATTTGATGAGGACCACGATACAAGTTGGTAGTGCCATATGCGGATAATTATTAAGTGGTTTATTCGGAATAAAAACCTACAGTACGTATCTTATGAGTGATAAAATCGAGTGTGAAGAAATTAACCCAATGATTAAAACTTCCTAAATCTAATTATTGATTATAAAACTGAATCTCTCGGTTTATTAAGGCGTCTGATATTTAATTTATTATCTAGAAGTTTAACGGCTTCCACATTGACATGTCGAAACAGCCTCTTCTCGTGCTGCTTGGCAAAATCTTTGACGACATCGTCGACGAACATTATCCGAAAATCGCGGTGAATGTCATCATTACGCGAAAACCGGTAAGCATCCACAATTGCACGCAGGATGACATTCTGTCTAATCTGAATCCTGTTGCGATTTTCGGTCTTATTACATCCTCATAGTTGAAGACCATACGTCCAAATTGGCTTTATAACCTGTTGGTATAATAGCCGCTTACACGATAGATCTAAAGTAGAATTTCTACCGATGAGCCAGTATAATTCACGTGTTCTTGCCTTGATTTGTTTAACTTTCATTCTGACGTGAATTTCCCAAGTAAGTTCGCTTCATTAAGCTTAATCTTCCATTTAATTGTCCATTTTCGAATACGGTTAAGCGCACGTTGAAGTTTCGCGGTAGCTTCCACCAGATTATCACTAATTGAAAGTACCGCGGTATCGTCGGCAAATGTCGCTTGTTACTATATCACTATCCGTAGGTAAATCCTGCTTATACAAGAGATACAAGATAGGTCCAAGAACGCTACCTTGCGGCACTCCCGCTTGTATACGGTAGAATGTAGATTTAGCATCTTCGTGTGCTACCCGAAATTGACGATTAGTCAAGTACGATTCCAGAAGTCTACAATAGTTTTCTTGAAGAAGGCTACACATTTTGAATATGAGGCCTTCGTGCTAAACACGATCGAAAGCTTGCGATATATCAAGAAATACTGTGGAACAGTACTTTCTTTCTTCGAACGCTTTTTCGATAACTGATGTGACTCTGTGATCTATGATCGAATGTTGGTTTCTGAAGCCAAACTGATGATCAGGTAGATCAACTAACGGTTTTAAACGTTTAAGTAAAAGTTTTTTGGAATAGTTTCGACATTATAGGAAGTAACGAAATAGGACGGTATTCCGCTGGTTTTTCTTTTCTATGTAGCATAATTATCTGGGCAATTTTGAAAGAATTCGAATTCAACGCGTAAACAGGCATTAAATATATACGTTAACAGCGCAACAGCTTTACGCGAAAATTCTTTTAAAACTGCAGGAGAAATACCGTCGATTCCGGGAGCTTTCTTTAAATGTTCATCATAATTTCTTTCGCAACTTCTATGGGAGTGATATTATCAAAAGTTACGTTGCTTTTGTATGACTTCGTAGGATTGATATTTGTCTGAATGTCATGTGGCCGAAATACGATCTGAATGTTTTCTTCTTAATATCTTTTATTAACCTATTAAGCTGATTATTTATTCTATTGAAGGTGTTCTTATCCAGCAGGCGGCGTGATTGATGCCAAATCCGTCTAGCTCGTCGTCGTTCCGTAATTAAATTACCTACTTCGAGCGGATATGTTGTTTCATGATTATTATTATTTTTTAATTTCTGGGGTCGCAACCTCAGCGGATTCGCGAATCGCTTTGATAAAATTATTAAGCTGTATTTCAATTTCATCTGCCGTTTTCAACCGCACTTTCAACTTTATTCGTTGGTCGTTTGTAAATTTATTTCATTTTTGTCTTTTGAATCACCGTAGAGCTCTTATCGTAAGCAATACTGGTGAATGATCTGACGTAAGGTATTCAAAGTTCTCCGAGTGAATTTAGTTATCCGCTTTACCTTTTATAATGAAAAAGTCAATTGTATTCGGGTTTTTTCCGTTTATCGCTTGGCCAGTAAGTAGGCCCACCTCCTGAGATACAGTTACTACGTGTACTGTGAATAGCTTGTAAAAGTTCCTTCCCTTTAACATGTGCCGTATTCTGGTTTCTGAAACGAACTGATCTTGATCCCCATGCTTCATTCTTCGCATTATAGTCACCGCCTATAACATATCGTTGCCCAAAATGATTAACAAAATGCTCATAATCGTCTTTTTCTAAATTGTACTTAGGCGGGAAGTACACAGCAGCAATATTAACTATTGTGCCATCGCGTTGAACAGCTACACAAGTAGCTTATGCATAATCTTTACAATATTATTTTTCAATAAAACGCTGTATATTTTTTTTTTATAATTACAGTCGATCCACCATGTGCACCACCATCAGGTTGAGGGGTATGATAGATAACATAATCTTTGCTTTTGGGACAATTCCTCGTAGTGAGATGGGTTTCCGAAACCAGAGCAATGTCAATCTTATGAAAGCAGAGGAATGTGTCTAGTTCAAGAAGACGATTCCTTAACCCATTAGCATTCCATGTAATTATTCTAAGCGAGTGTTCAGTCATTTTTGCGATTTGTACTACGCTTATTGCTAACTACCGAAAGCCGTTTTCCTTCCAGCTTATTTAGCCGATTAGAAATAGAAGTAATTTCCTTTGTAATATTATTCAGAGCAGCCATAACATCCTTATACTCTGAACATGGTGTAGTTTTTATTTTGGAGTTTACTTTTTTGTTCTCCATTGATTGTTGATTTGTTTTTTGTGGTTTGGTGTCACTTTTTACTGCTGAGGCGTATGTTACATTACTTTGAACCTGTCTGGAAAGATCTGTTATTTTTTTCTGCTGTACCCGTTGAACAATTGAAGGCTTCTGTTTTTTTAAAACTTTTTCAACGTCACGGTAGGCTTGACAGCCTTTATAATTGGCGGTGTGGTTAAGCCCACAATTGGCACATTTAAATTTTGCCGGATTTTTTAAAGTGCAAGATGTAGATTCGTGATTTTGAGCACATTTAAAACATTTATTAGGACGAAAGCACCCTTGTTTGGTGTGGTTCCATTTTCGGCACCGTTTGTATTGGGGAATTGAAGAATTTTTATGTGGTTCCTCAATTTTAACTTTAGTGTAAACTAGGTGTGTAATTTCATACACATTTTTATTATTCTCTTTCGGTTCAAGATCCACATAAAATAAAGGAAATGCTTTCTTGTACCTTTTAATAATTTTGTTATCGTTGGCACGATCTTTTATTGTTTTAAATATGTTTACAATATTTATGACATTGTGACCCATATTTTCTGTTTCATTATTTAATTCCTCTAAATCAATAGTAGGATGAAGTCCTCGGATTACTACACGAAAAGGTCTCTCTGATTTTAGCTTATATGTGTGATAAGAGATACCATGAAGGGGATGTTCCTTGTTTTGTTCAAGCTCTTTGTTCATTGATTTAATAAGACTGGTAACATTACGAAATGCATCAGCAGTTTTAGCGGAGACAACGACGTCTCCATTTTTTAAGGTTTTGTAAACATAATTATCATCACCCAGCTTTTCACCAATTGTCGTACAAACGAATGTGAAATTTTTAATACCATTTACTGTTACTTTTGCCGGTAAATTTCTTTTAGCAACAGATGATGGCGCCTCCTTAGTTTCATCATTGTCATGATTATCAGTAACCATATTACCATGTTTTAAGTTCATAGCTACAGATGTCGTTTTATTAATTTGCTGTATAGTGGGAAGACTTTATGTACGCGGTCTAGAAATGTCCTTTTCTTCATATCTCTTAAGCCTAGCTAAAATATTTTGATTCATTTCTTTTAATGATTTTATTTGCGCTTGAAGTTGTTGACGCTCTTGCCTCCTCCCGCCATTGCCGATATTGATGGATAGTTATATTCATCGTGGTATCAGACAACGGTGCATCCATTAATGCGTCGCTACGCGGACAACGCGATCGAACCGCTTTTATGTGACGATTCAAAATACGTCGCAATACGTAATAACGCGATCGAATCGTTTTAAGCTGTGGACTTTTGTGGGTTCGCATGTGTTGACATAATTGCCATATCATCAGCAAACGTTGCTGTTAGTGCATCATCAGCATCTGGCATATCATAGGTAAACAGTAGATACAATAGTGGACCGAGTACACTTCCCTGCGGTACACCGGCCTCGATTTTTTGTATTTGTGATTCAGTTCCGTTTACTACCACTCGGAAATACCTGTCTGTTAAATAAGATTTCAAGATATTGAAATACCGAGTCGGCAATAGTTTTTTACACTTGTAAAGAATTCCTGGATGCCAAACTTTGTCAAAAGCCTGATGCACATCAAGGAAGGCAGCCGAGGTTACTGTTTTATTTTGAAACGTTTCTTCAATCTTGTTAACCAGTCGGTACACTTGTTGCACGATTGAGTGGCCAGCTCGAAAACCAAATTGATGATTCGGAGATGATTCGGAATTATATCTTTCCTACTTACGCACGTATGTATTCTTTTTTCCAGAAGTTTTTCAAGTACTTTAGCTAAAATTGAAAGGAGTGAAATCGGCCGATAAAAGGAGACATTTTGTGAAGGTTTACCTGGTTTTAGGACCATTGTTACATTAGCAAATTTCCACAATATTGGGACATATTGAATTCGTAAGATAGCATTAAAAATATAGGTTAGCATAACTAACGCTTTTCTTGGTAATTCTTTTAAAATACGTCGTTATGAGATCATAACCGGGTGACTTCTTATTGCTTAACTTCTTTATTATCCCATTAATTTCGAGTGGAGAAGTTAGGTTGATTTTATTTGATGAATTATTAGGAGATTGTTTTAAGTAGTCATGAACTTCATTTTCGGTGAGCGATTTTATATTATTGGACTTAAAGGTTCCAGATAGATGTAGGGCAAACAAATCTGCTTTAGCAGTGTCATCTATAATCTAGGTCTGGTTTTAACGGTTCATTTCTAAGTATTGGTTTACGTCCGTACTTTATTGCTCGCCATAGTGAGTAATTATTTTCGTTCGAGGGTGACAGTCTTGTAATATAATCTGTAAATGAATTATTTTTATAATTTTGAAGCAGCAACTTAAGTTCTTTAACTTCTCTATTTAAAGCTGATTTATCAACTGGACTTCTTGTTAACATCCAGCGTCTTCTCAGGTGTCTTTTAATTGCTACTTGTTCACGCACGTAGTCCGGGTAGGACAAAGAGTGTAACGATCCATTGGTGTACTTTTATAAGCCGCGTTTACTATTTGTGTTGTGATCTTATTGACAGCGTCATCTATATTTTCTGTGGTTTTTAGTGAAGTTGAGAGATTTATAGATTCGTCCAGTAGGTTTCTAAATACATTCCAATTTGTGTATTTATTACATAGTACTAATCTATGTTCCTTTAGACATATTCGTACATTTAACATTATTAGGACAATTGAGTGATCAGATGACAAAGATGACTGATCATTTTTAACTGTAATATAATTACTCGAGATACCTTTTGTAATAAAAAAATCAAGTAAGTCTGGAACTTTATTTATGTCTGTCGGCCAGTATGTTGGTTGGCCCCCAGATATTACATTGCATTTTTCCGAGTCAATAGCTGATTTTAAGCTTCTCCCTCTAGGCGTAGTCAATCGTGAAGCCCAGTAGGTATTTTTTGCATTAAAGTCTCCTCCGACAATGAAATGGTTTCCCATTGATCTAATGAATTCTGTAAATGACTGTATTTGGATGGTGTGCTTTGTGGACAATAAACAGCTCCTATTTTGATAGGTTTGTTATTATAATTTATTGTGACACATGTTGTCTGCAAATAATCTTTATCATATTTATCTTCTACCCTATGAGGGACGTTTTCTCTGATGATGATGGCAGAACCTGCATGGGCTGTCTTGTCTGGATGAAGAGTCCAATAAGCTGCATATTTCGATATTTTTATATAGCTTTTGTCAGTAAACCGTGCTTCTGAGACAAGTAGTATGTCGATATTATTGGCATTCAAGTAGTGCTCTAATTCATGTTTGTGTTGTAGTAGCCCATTTGCATTCCATAAGGCTATTTTGTATGACACTTCCTGTATATTGTCCATCATTTTTTATTGACGAAAGCAGACATGATAGTACTAATTATATTACTAAACATTTCACTTTGTTGTTGAATCATTTCTTTAAATAGAGATTTTATTTCAACGAGAAAAGAGTTTAAAATTTGCTCAATGCCACTGCTAGTGTTAGCAGAGATAGTGTTTTCATTGTTCGAGATTACCTGAGCGTACGTCGGCATCCTTGGAATGACTTCCATTTGTTGCCCTATTGTATTTACAGTTTGCATTTTGGATTGATTTACTGCTTGTTGTTTATAAAGGTCATTAGGTTGAGTAATCCGTTGCTTACTCAATGATCTACTAAGTGAGTTGATCGGATTTACGCGAAGCTGTTGCAATTGTTTGTATAATGCACAACCTTGGTAATTGGCAGGGTGATTGTCTCCACAATTTGCACATTTTGCGGGCGTCTTGTTGTCTTCCGTACATTCAGTGGTAAAATGAGGTTCCGCACATTTGACACAGGTGGCTTGTCTATTACATACTTTTTAGTATGTCCATACAATTGACAACGTGTACATTGGACAATTTCATTTTTCACATAGGGAGCTTCAACATTGATTTTCATATTCAGCAAGTATTGCAATTTGTAGATATTAGGATTTGGTTTAATGTCATTGTTTGGTTACGCGATGTTTAACATTAATAATATTCCTGACAAAATGTCCTTCTTCGGCTAATGCAAGAGTAATATCTTGCATTTCTAGGCTATGATGGAGGTTCCTAATAACGACTCGAAAAGATCTTTCACTTTTGACTTGGTATGTGTGATATTCTAAATCGCTAGATTTCAGATACTGTACTAATTTACGGTATTCATCAATCTCGTTAGTTTTAACTTCAACTCGTTTATTACTTAGAGACCTACATTTTATTTTATTGATAGGTAGTATTTTTTTAAAGTCAACTAACATTTTATTATAGTTGGTGACTCCATAGATCATGACAGGAGGAGGTTTTATAACTTTAATTTTAATTGGTGATACGTTATCACTGGATTCGGGATTTTCACTCTCACCTTCGGGTGAAAGGTTTGAGAATTTCTGGTTGCTATAAATACTTTTCTCGCTATGTCGGTAGAGCCACTCGGTGTGCTTGTTGCTCTTACAGACCTATCTCTCTTTTTGTTTTGTTTATTTCCTACCTCCTGCCAACCGTGTTTTAAATTAACTTCTGTGTAGTGGCTAACGTTTGTTTTGGAATAATCATTCGTAATATTATTTTCGGTAGATGACATATTTATATCATTATTTTCGAACGACGCATTTAAAGGCGATAATAACGGCGCATAAACATGAGTGTGTTGTTGTGTATTTTCAGACACCATTATTAACTCATTATTGTTAGTACTTTTAAGATTCTGATTTTTATTATTATTGTTATTATTATTATTATTATTATCATTATTGTTGTTATAAGTTGATATCGGAACGAACTCACCGACAGCTGAAGGGACACGGCTTGATTATAATAATACGTAACTGACTGCGTTGTTGCTGTGTGCAATGAATCCGAGCTACCTGACACGGTGATTGTCGTCGTAGTGGAGCTGCTGTTATTAGAATATTTCAAGGACAGCGATTTTCGATTAAGTTGAGGTGTGCGGGAAACCGACATCTTAATATAATAGATAAAGAAAGTAAACCGGCCTGCCTATCAGCAAGCCGATCACGACTGAAATAATCAGTAAGAAATTATACCGATAGAAACGTGAACAAGAACTTTATATATCCACGTAATAAATTTATCTTTGTTAAAAGAAAACAAAGAACAGGAAACACACGAACGAAACACAGGACAAAGTAAATTGATTAACAATGAACTTAATTTACGGAGCAATGACAATACGGACTACTTGCATTAAACATACAGATTGATAACAAAAGAAGATGAAATGTTAACAAAATACTATGCCCTGGGAGCGTAAGGAAGATGTGAAACTTGAAGACGATATGAAAAATGCGATATCATAGAATATAAATTTTAATTCGATAAATTAAACCCAAAAACTCACGATTTCGTACAAATTTCACAAAGAAAAGGAACTGTCCGCTATGCTTAACTATACGCCGAGATGACTCTCAAAACTGTTTTGGTTTCCACGAGCTCTCCTCGACATACTAAAATCAGTCACGACATTCGAGATCGAACGTACAAACGAATGATAATGATGATGAGAAAGTAAAAATACTCGTGTAATAATGCATCTCAGCTGTTATAGATTTCAATAAAATTGATTAATCTATACTCCGGAATCGGCTTGCAAGAAAAAGGAAGATGTACACTATAAAATAATCTCATCAATGACGGTCTAAGAATATCAATTTTCAATTCGTCAGATTATTACCGTCCTCGTAAATTCTACTTTATTAAGTCGATTTCGGCGACTAGATAAAATTAAGGTCCAATTATAAAAATAGAGCTGCAGATTCGACCTCTGCAAACGCGATTTACAATTTCTATCTTATTTCTGTTTTATTTGTATAAATTATTTTCTTACCGCGAAATAAATTAAAAAACGACGTAGCAACAACTGGATACGTTTGAAATATAGTTATACCTCTGAATATCTATGGACGTATAAAGTAAAGTATTGCGCATTGTATAAATAATAAATGCGAAGTTTTAAAACAAAAAGTCAAATATCCTAAATGGGCGTATTTCGGTCATGTAACGCGACACCCGGAACGATACAGCCTGCTAAGTGTACTAAAATTACAACAAGAATACCAGGAGAAAGAAAAAAATTTATCGGATTACTCTACCAGTGATTAGGTTTGTTTGCGAACAGTTTTACACCGACGTAGGACTGCCAGCATGTTAGTCGATAACGGACACGGCAAGAAATTTACATCCTAGTTATTGATTTCGTATTAGCAAAAAACGACCAATTGATAACTGAGCCTGTTTCTCTGTCATTTTTTAAGTTCTAATCATAATACTAATTTTTTCAGGTTATCTAAATCATTGACATCTGTTCTCCTCTTTAAAAATGCTAATTGAGACACGTATCAAAATTATATTAATAATAACGTAACATTAAGAGGTCCTTGTAAAACTAATATGGAACTCGAGAATGAATAGTTTTACTGGCTTGGTCATAAAAGCGGCTGAATTGATCTGCCGCAACTTGAAGTTATTACATTTCTTCCAATATTCTGACCAATGATCAAGTTCAAAAATTATACTAAAAATTTAAAAATGCTTCTACAAAGGCGCTATTAAACTGTTTAACGTACTTGGTAAGAGTAAGGATAAGTGAAGATCGAAAATTCAGTATCAATTATAAAAGTTTATGGGAGGAATAACAATACTTACAAATACATTTACCGCCAGTCAGTTATAATGGTAGCACAGTCTATAAAAGTAATTTGTTAGCAAAGATGTATTACGATATTCATACACAAAATTCGCATTTGACAACTATCGTAATAATGAAATTTTATCTTTCATTAAAAAGTACTTAAAATTTTCGCCTATGAGAATTTTATCCGCTGATTTAGCACCGGTCAGCGAGGTAACGAAGAAACTTAATAATAAGAAATCAGTAGATCTAGATAATACATCTACAATTCTGATTCTTAAAAAGCAATTGTCTGGTCAACAATCGTAATAAACTCAATTTTATTACTCATTTTTCCAACTACTGGAAAGTGTCGAAAATTATGATTAAATCAGGTAATTACTGATCCCAGAATTACTTAGTAATTTTAGTAAAATAACAGAAAAAAATATTTCGGGTAGACTAAAAAAAAAACATCCGCAGATGATGACGATATTCTTATAGAACAGCAATTTGAATTCAGGGGTAATTTATCTACCGTCATGCAATTAGCAAGAATTAGGGATACCATAATTGATAAATGTAATAAAAATAAACATACAAGATTACTGTTATTAGACACAGAAACATCACTTGGCAACTTGGCAACTTGGTTTAATATACAAAATTATTCCCTAATTACTTAGTTCGGCTTATTCAAAATTATTTAAGTAATCGAAATTTCGTAGTTAAAATTAACAATGATAATTCCTACAAGAAAAATGCATTATCGGAAGTTCCTCGGGGGAGCATACTGGGACCTTACTTATTCCGTCTTTTTATTAACGATATTCCTAAAATTAAACACTTACAGATGGCTATGCTGACGATACCGCTATATATTGCACATCGTACCGAATTGACTCTATACAAAAGAAGACTAACTCAGAGTTTTATTAAATTAAACTCGTATTTTACTAAATGGAGAATAGAAATTAATTCCGATAAAACTCAGTCTATTCTATACGCGAAAAGATGACCGCATTTCTTACCACCTGTGAGATAGTGAACAATACAACACCTTTGGTTTGGAAAACCGATATTAAATATTTAGATGTAATACTGAAGTCTGAAACACGCTGAATATGTGCCTGCAATAAAACTCGCGCGTCTCTAAGCTATATCCGATATTTAATAAACGATGTTACGTCAGTTCGGGAAATAAATTAATAATGTACAAAAGTATAATCAGAATAATCACGCTTCATGCTTGTCCCATATGATACTAGCCGTATATATAGGTAGCTTTATGATCAGTATGCAGGTTTTGACAGTGGTATTTGACGTATTTTTGTTTTAATTAAACGAGCAACTGAGCATATATTTTAAACTAGTATACTTAGTAAAAACTGTGTATGCGTTATATTATTAATTTCGTTATTTTTGTAACATCAATTTGTTTTGTAAATACACATTTTCATCTATCTATCTCTCTTATGGTCATACTCACTCGTACTACAAAATTAAGTCAGCAATGCATTCGGCCATTTTTTTTGTTAGGGTTCCAAAATTAAATTCTCTAATCAAGCATTCACTTTTTGTATACATGCTATATGTATACGCGTTGTATATACTATTGCAATCAAATCTATTTCAGAAAGACGTAATGACATTATGTAACTTCGATGGTACATCTCAATTATCTCTTGAATAATGTTTTGTTTTTTTTTATATTTCTAATCCTATTTTTATTTATTGCCGTTAAAATTTAATTTTTGCATACTTTTAGTTCGTCTAATACGTTAATTCTATATAGTATTCGAAGC
The DNA here is from genome assembly GCA_032883995.1 of Coronaproctus castanopsis. Taxonomy (NCBI): domain Eukaryota; kingdom Metazoa; phylum Arthropoda; class Insecta; order Hemiptera; family Monophlebidae; genus Coronaproctus; species Coronaproctus castanopsis. Next base: position 153,563,367 of record CM065052.1, read on the forward strand.
TTCTGTAAATTCTCATAATGTTTTATTTATTCTTTTAATCGTCCACGTTTCGGATGCAATGGGTCGCGTTTGGTAAAATCAACCCATTGATCAACTTTAACTTGGTTTTTTATACCCGGATCTCTCCGTAATTTTCCCTGTTTCGTCGCTGCGCTCTTACCGATACGTCTCCCTTTATTCGTAACCGGTGATGCCAACGGTTAATTTTGGCCGTGTATATTATCATCGCTTTAGATAGATTTCGCCCGGTTCATTTTTAAAGTGTAACCGACCAGACCATATAACCGACTATTTCATATAACCGACTAATTAGCGAGACCGTTTATTAAAAACCGACTAATTATTCGATGTTTAATTTAGTCAGATTTACTTTAATTATTTATTAATACAATGCGTAAACACGGCGTGGCTAATAAAAATACCTCTAAATGATGATAAGTTACATAACGAATAATATAAAATTAACTAATGTATATAAAATAAAGTTAAATATATTTCGGTTGAAGAGTAACAGATAATCTAGAATTGTTTAAAATTTTGTGAAATAAATCACGATACAAATTTTAGAAACCCCGTTAATAAATTAAATATACGTTATGAATATGTGTAATCGGTGTTTTAAAAAAAAATCGATAATTTATTCTAGTAAAAATATGTCTAAGAATGAACGTTTTCAAAATCTGACTAATTTTCCATTCGTTCTAGCAAAAACCTACAAATATCGATATTTTCTACGTTCCGTATCCTTAAATTACTTAAATCGAAGTATAATTACTTAATGTTAGACTTATTAAATTCGAAGTAAACTTTGATAAACACAGTAAAAAAAGAAAATAGAATATTTCAATTGAAATGTAATTACACTGCATTTCAATCGAACCGAAATAACCGAATAATAGAACCAACAAACAGATATATTAGTCGAAATACGACTAAATTCAATCGGATTTACGTCATCCGATTTCAAAGTAGTCGGTTTTTTGTTCTAAAGCACATCACTTACTAGCGTATGATGTACCAAACATTAAATTTATTTATACGAACAAAATAACATCTTTACTGGATTTATATAAATATATATATAAACATCGTATATAAAGAAAAAAGAATATTTAAGCAACTCTTTAAATTAGTAAACAAATTTTAAAAAATATTTCCAGAAAACGACTGATTTATTAAAAACCCCGAATTAGTCGTTAGTCGTAAGTCGATGTTATGCCCATCGCTAATATAAATATATATTATATATATATATATATATATAGGCCCATATTTTTATTCCGTCTAGCAATTTCGATGCTCGATAGCACGAAAACAACGGGCATATAAATTTTTATTCCTTCTTAGACGGAATTTAATGTTAAGTTAAAGAATTGAATACCTGTATATTATTTTTATTGCATTATTACGACGAAGTTTTAACAAAACCTCTTCCTGCTATCATAGTTGTACTGATTTTAATACATACCGGGAAAAAAAAAATATATATATATATATATATGTATACGTATATAATTCGTCATATCAAACAGGTGCACACGTACACACATGGAATAAAGGGAAGAGAAAAAATCGTAAAACCAAACTGATCATCTGTATACTGTTTTGGAATCAAATCACGTCTTCTATATCCAATTTCCATATCAATGATGCAGTCCCTTCGTTCTGTAACCTCTTTATATATTTTTATATTATATATACGCGTTTGCGGATCTAACGGGACTATAGTTAGAAGGGAAAAATTTAAAAAAAAAAAAAAAGAAAAAAAGGAAAAATAAAATTGAAAAAATAAAAGAAAAACGGGGGAAAAATAAAAAGCTGGAAAATAGATGAATTCCTGGCAGGATTGAAGATATATATATATATATATATATATATATATATATATGTTTATATACTAGCGTCGGAAAATATGGAACGGAGCCTTTTTGATGGTGTCTTGTTGCTTCTCTTTAATCAATGGCGCCAGTCCGCCTTGTGGACTTTCTCTTCCAACTACCGCGACGTCATTAAAACTAAAACTGTAGTGAAAATAATCTATTTAAACCGTGTGTTTCTGTCCGCGTATATCCCTTAATTTAATCTATTACGAGTACAGCGTGTGCGATAAAGTGGGGAGTAGAAGATAAAGATAGTACCGGCGACTGGACGTAGAGTACAATTAATATAGCTACAGGCTACTAATTTTCTAGTCGCTGCATGTCGTAATAGACAGCAGAAATAGTATAGTAATAGTACTAGCACTATACAATTTTTCCTCGTATAACGTCATACAGAATTGCTACCATCATTATCATCATCATTCTATTATTATTACGGTTATTATTATGGTTAATATTATTATTATTATTATTGGCCGAGAAAATTACTTTTTGATAGAATTGTTAATGAAAATTTGTCATCCGACAACCGGCTAACTTGTTCCTTCAAGCAAATGTCGTCGTCTAGATAACTTCAAATAATACCCGAACCGGCGTTTTAGATGCAGAATATTAAAGGCGACGAAAAAAGAAAATTACGAAAATTAATGAAAAATTCGATTTATAACGACAACATTTCTTTTAATTTATCCGATTACCGTTAAGCCTCAACTTCGTAGCGTATAATTTTATTAGCGCTCCACGCTAACTTCCCGTCAGTACTACTAGCGGAATACTGAACGGAGATTTGCTAACGATTATAAAACACAAAACAAATATATAACTTCTACTACGTCCTCATATTGATATCTTTATTTTATATATATATATATATATATATATATATATAGCTAATAGTAAAAGATACAGAGTAGCGAGATATGCAGATTTAAAACGAAAAGCAGAACTGGGGAAATTCTAAAAGGATCGAACATCGTAAAAGGTTATCCCCACCAATCTACGGATTGAGGACAAGGAGAAAAATAATTATATATAATATAGAGTCCACTGACGTAACGGTAAAAAATTCTATCCATTCAAAATTAGTCGGTAATGAAGATACGAAATAGGAAATATTAATCTTCTACTTTCGATCATCTAACTTTCTTTTCTTACACACACAAAAAAAAACCCACACGTGTTGTATGTGAATTCCTATATATGTAAATGTAGATGATGGGCGTATATTGTATCCTCGAAATCGCACTTTTATTTAAGTAATCGTATTCATTTATAGAATATATATATATATATATATATATGTGTGTATTTTTTTTTTTTGAAAACGTATATTTGTTTAAATTTACAAATAGTACGCGCACATTTATATAGTAACGCAAACACGCCTTATAATTAACATTTCTCAATTGTTCCGTCAAGCATGTCGATAGATTTATCTATATATAATTTAAATCATCTTAATATAATCATGTAATAATTTTCGTGACTTAGATATATTGAATTATATTTCGAATCATTACATTTGAAAATGTACAGCATGTAATGACGGTACAATTACGCAATAAACTTAGGTTAAAAAAAATCGACAACAAATTAAATTCGTTGATATGAATAATAAAGAAATCTAAATTCAATTAATAAAATGCAAAAAACAAAAAAAAAATCTATCAAGAAATATTTAATTAAAGCATATATATAAATGTTTATTTATTTATAAATATCTAGATTCGTTAAGAATGAAATCTTTATTTTTAAAAGCATCCAATTCAATACGAACTGTATCTAAACAGGAGTTAATTTCTTTGATCCCGTGAAAATAGCCTACAATCGATAACTGTGTTAATATTTCACTGTAACCGCTGTAACCTTGTAAAGTGGAACATAGTCACCCTCATTCCGCGATAAATGTAAAGCGGTGAAGGTAAACAGAAATTTCCATTCCAGTATTTTATTTAATACCAAAAAACCAAATAAATCGCGAATAAAGGCGTAAAATAAATATATACATGTCTTTCGAGAGAGTAAGTTACATTGATGCCCACGTTTTCACGATAATAACGTCTACACACACACACACACACACATATATATATATATATATATATATATATATATATAATATATATATACTATGGAATTAATGGACTTCTTTCTGGAATATTTATTAGATATCCGCTGTTATAATAATGAAGCTACTACTATTATTATTATTATAACTATCATTATTATTGTTATTATTATTATTATTACTATTACTAAAACAAGCTGTCGTCGTCATCGGCAGTAAATGAATAGGAAATAAAAAAATAAAGGTGCAGGGGGAAAGCGATATTATACACGTGCCGTATTAATTGAAACATCGAAAATAGGTCTGTTCCACTCTATACACTTATTCCCTATCACCTGGTTCGTAAAACTAAAAACAAGGAAGACGATACTTACGAATGTGTAGTTGTAGAAGAGAGATGGATTATAAAGGTATTTAGGCACCGTACAGCTGAAATCGGAATAACCGTTTAAGCCTATTGTATTTTCAAGGGCTTCGCGTCCACCGCAAGGTTCCCCTTTTGCCCGGCAATGAGAATTTAAAGGATATTTATCAGTAGCGCCGCGAACGTTACGTTATTATAGGGTTGATGGCGACCGAAATAAGCTATATTGTCTTTATAAATGTGACGCCATTTTCCAAATGTCATCCTTGCGCATTAATCATAGTTAGGCGGTTAGTAGTTGAGTGCCGTATACACTAGTACACGCTAAAGCTTCGCCTTCAACCTGTATCCAATTTCCCAATAAATCAAATAATAGTCTTTCCGCGCTACACAAAACCCATCTATATCGTTTTTGGTCGACCACTCCCCCATTCTCATCCGCTATATTGTTACGTCGTTTCTACTTGTGCCCCGCAAGCTCGGTAGCGTCGTGGAATGTGGTACCGCTCTTATCGGTTAGGAAAAAACCATTAACACACATCGCACACGCGCCCCATCCATTATCCGATTCGTTATATACGTTTGAAAGTTTTATCTTTCTTTAGCAGAGTAACCGCGGAAAATTTTCTCTCGAAGTTTTAACTTCCATTTACTTTTAAGCCGGATTTAACGAAACTGAAAAATAAACGAGTTTACAAGCGAGATTCTTAATGAGAGAGTATAAACGTGTGTCGAAAATATCGACTGAATTTTATTTCAATTATAGGCCGTATCCTTATTGTGTCGATAGCAATAATCATAATAATAATAATAACAATAATGGTTAGTTGTTGGGTGAGGGGGGGAAGTTAAACGAAAAAGTACAAATCGCTAGAAAGAAAGATAACGTAGAAGTTTACTATTGGCCAGACGACTTGGAAATTATACCGAGGTTATAGAACTTTCGACAGAATAAATTAAATATCCTTAAAGATGTGGCACGAAGAATACCATATGAAAACAACGAAATATATCCACGATGTAAAAAACGTAACCTCGATTTATAGTCATCAAGTACAGACTTATTCAAAGAATGAAAATTATACAAACAAATTCGTTGGATAAAAATGGATTTTGCATTTCAATGATACATATATATATATATATTATATATAATTAAAAATCGTTATCGATAACATCTAAAATAAGAAGATTAAACCGTAATGTGTGTACGCGTCTGAGTATCTAGCGATGAATATAAGTAAAAAAATGTAAAAGATCAAAAAATTAAGGATTGAGAAATAGTACGTCAAATTTTAGGCTGGAGATTTGATCGTCAAAAATTAAAAGTAATAAGGAAATCAGCGTAATAAGAAAATAATATTAAGATATTACGAGTCGATCAAAAAGAAGCATGAAGACAAAATGAACAAAACGAATTTTGCAGTATGGAAACCCTCAGCTCGCGTAGTTCCGAAAAGTTAAAGAAGACCTGAAGAAAATTAACGCTACAGCAAATGACATTATGAATAGAAACGGGTTTAGAAGTGAAATTTTGAAATTATTACATTTAGCAGTTTTGAAGAAAAAAATGAAGAAGAAACCCGGTACCAAATGGATAAGAAAAGACAAAGAAGAATGGAGGGGTGAAAGGAAGAGGAAGAAACAACTACAGCAAAGATATACAGAGAAGACGGACGGTTTTGTTTATTGAGAATAGCGCAAAACCGCGTGCTCCACGTTTAGTTTTTTGTCTAGTTTCAGTTTCAGTCATCATTCCTATAATGAGAAGGAGCGCGCGTTTTGCGTGGAACGCTATTTTCGGTGTGAATCGATCACGACAATGGGAACAGAGTTTCGAAAAGGATACGCGATTTTTTATTTGTGAAGATTAAGAACCGCGTTTACGAAACACGTCCTCGAGATCTCCTGAAAAAACCGGATTTCTGAAGAAATTTCAAAAATTTAGCGACCTATACTCGAAAAGTCTTCGAAAATTTTGTAAATACTGAATGCGCGCAATAAATGACGGTCATTTGAACGATATTCCGTTTCGCAAATGATTGTTCGTTTTCCTATTTTTAAATAAAATTTTATTGAAAAACATTTTGGTCGAGTAGTTTTTGAGTTATTCAAAAAACAACAAATTCTCTGGGTCACACTATATTTTATACGTGATTCATAGTCGAAATTTAGAAGTTAAATTTCGAAATTATATGCAGCTTTTAATGTGCGAAATCGTTTATTAAACAGTAACGTAAGATATTTCTCATACTCCGGTGTATCTCGTAGGATAAATTTATTGGATAATAAGATAAAAATCGGATAATTAAAAGTAACCAAAATTTATCAAAACCGATATAATTACTTACGGTAAATTAGTTTTTAATAATTTACTAAACTAATTACGAATAATAAAAACGGATAAAACTAGGTCAAGAAACGTACGAAATAACGAGTTACGCGAGTGTAATGCGAAGTAAACCGCTGATGGGGTTACGTACAAAAGTGTGTGTGGTGCCTATTGTGTACGACGGATTAGTATAGGATAAGGAAGAATTCAGCGAGTTTTAAGAGGAACCGTCTTCCGGAATTTCATTAAAATTTTCCACGTTTCCTAGCGATAGTGGTGTTGCGATGGTAGTAACAGCAGCAACAGTAATATTTTCTAAAGAGACGTGAGATACGTACCGAAAAGCTTTGCGGTGGCGTAAATCCTGAAAGATATTCTCTGACGACGTTCAACTAGTACGAAAGCTCCTCCCAAATTCGTTCTTTCAGTTTAAAAGTCTTTTAACATTAGACTACACACCGCTGTACCTTAACTAGTTTACCATGACCAGCGGCTGCAAATTCGTTATTTCCTACTTCAGCCCTGATTACGGTTTATCTGTGTCAACATCTGTAACGTCGAGGCGCGTGGTTTCTACTATTTCGTGTTCGCATTTGCATAAACCACTTGTGTCATGTGTTATATCGCTTCGAAATAATCACCAGCCGTCATCGTGAAATAACGAAAACTGCTACGATAATTACATCGCATCTGCAATTTAAAAGAAAACAAACATCGCCGTCGTGATAGTAATGATTATAATTTCAGCGCAACAATCGTATATAATGATGAAATAAAAAAAAAAAAACTTTAACCGTTTCAGTCACACGTGAAATTTCTACGCGAAATAATAAACGGCCTTTAATATACAACACCGCTCCTTAGAGATGCCTAGATAATTTTCAACGAATTTCAATGAATATTTTTAAAACTAAGACATTTTATGTCAACCAGAAAATAAACCCTTTTGTTAGAAATAAAATTTCATGTACCATATTATGGACATTGTGACAGAAAGGATTAATCTGTCTCGTCAACAATATAATACGTTTAAATTTTCCACAAAAGTGTAACATTTAAATTTCTATTTAAAAACAGTTTTTCTCGAAAAATTCTAGGCTTCCGTTATAACATCATCAATACGCTATATATAAATAGTGCCGATGGTTACATCGATAGAAACAATGTGGAATAAAATTCTAAATGGCTGATTAAAAAATTAAAAATTCATTACATCAATTATTGACAAATAAAAACACCGTTTTTCTCGAAAATTTCTAGGGTTTCATTACATTATCAATACATTATATAGGTAAGGTATGTACTTAAAGTGCCGATAATTACGTTGATAGAAACAACGTGGAATAAAATTCTAAATAGCCGAAAAAGAAAGTAAAAAAACATCACATCAATTATCGATAACAAAGTCAATAAAATTCAGGAGTAACAATAATTAAGCGTATGGAAATTTTTTTAAAACGTAATTATTATTATTAAACTCGTCGAATTAAATTAAAATATTCCCAAATTTTCTTTTTAGAAATTATTTTTATTCCAGGGAAATTTTATGTTTGCTAAACGAATTATTACAATCCCTGAGGTAATTTTAAAATTTTAACCACATCCGTTATCAGGATTTAATCGTCTAATCATTAATAAAGATTAATAGATTCACTTCACTATTTTAAACGGGTAAATAGAGCGATTTTTTTATCCAAAAAGAATTTAAATATCAATCGGTTTATCACGTAGTGATATAATTATAACGGCGCCCGTGTAAACACGTCTTAAACATAAACTGTTTTGTGTGTAAAATTTTTCTCCGCGGCCGGTGTAAATTAAGTTTACAGTTTTCGGTTTATCGTTTAATTTTATACTTTAAATAACGACTTTAACAAACTATAAGTTATTTAAATATTATAAACCGTCGCTAAATATTAAAATTCCGCCGGGTTTTTGAGTGCATTTTTGAAACTATATGTTCGTGATAACGTTGTGTATTGTGCGTTCGTGTTATCAACAGGCTAGTGTGCACTTGTACAGCAGGCGGCAGGTTGTATACTTTTATATGGTATATCCTATTATATAACTGTTTTGTTTTTTTTGTTGTTTTTTACCCCAGTTCGTAAAAACGATGGGGTAAGTATATCGTGTAAATGAAGTATACAGTAGAAATAATATATTGTCCGGAATCCGTCCTATTAAGTTTATGGAAATCTGAACAAATTGTTTTACAATATTGAAAGATTTAATTTTTATACGATATACTTCGGCTAGTTGCACATTTATTATACGATTATTTATTTCGGCAATGGTGAAAGTATTAAAAATTTCAAACAGTTAATTTATTATCTACACTATTTTCGCTAAAATTTTTATTTCAATGATTACAACTGGGAAGAGTGAGTTACATGTTACACAATTATCGGAGTGTGCCATGTTATACCTGTATAAGTAATCTTTAAATAAGCCGTGACCCCTAATAAATTGTACGTTAAAAATATTAGGTGTTAATGATGTATTACTGAATCTTTTTTCAATGTATGGAGAAAATTTTTTTATCCATACTATTATATTCATTCCACTGTAACCGTAATTTATTTGTATCATGCCTATCTAATGTGCAAACTGTTTAAACGTTAAAAGTTTTTGTTCATGAATGAAATAAGGTTGTCGATATTTTACATTTGAATTCGCCATCTGAATGTATTAATTTCAGTGGCGGCTCGTGAATTTTTTCACATGTACTCGCTTAAATTCTGCAACCCCCTCACGAACATAAAAGAAATAAAAGTATTTACTCTAAACATTTTTTTCAATACAAAAATTTACACATAAATAAATTTGGACATTACAAAATTAATTACAAATAAATAATTTAAAAAATAATAAGTATGCTAACAATTAAGTAGGCAGGTTTTAATCTAAAAAATTATCGATAAATGAAATCCACTCTTCTACCATTTTTAACAAATTCGTTTATAACACGATCGTGAAATGTAACGTCGCGACGCAACTTGCTCAGGACATCCTTTTCAATGGAAAGGACAGTTAATTCGGAAAGTCTTTCTTCTCTCTGAGTGCATCGTGTATACGTATTTATTCTTTTTAAAGCTGAAAAAGAGCGCTCAGTCGTTGCAGTTGTAACTGGTATAGTGATAATCAGAGCACATAATCTTTTAACTTCTGGCAAAGCAACAGAAAGACCAGAAATTTCTAAATGTTTATACAGTTCGTGAACTGAATAATGGCGGAACTCCGGAGTGCTGTATACCACAATCAGTTCGGATTTTAACTTGGTCATGTCAAAATTCTTGCCATGAGGATGTCTCATTAATGCTTTGAATAAATTATCAGGAAACTTTCTTTCATATTGAATGAACATGTCTTTATCTAATAACGCTAAATATTCCAGTTTTTTAATCTCTGAAAATCTTTCCACAATTTGCATTGTAATATTGTCCATGATTTCATAAAAAAGTCGTCGGTATCCTACAGCCGGATCTTCGTCATTTGAAAAATTTCCAGTTCGTCGTCTTTTTACACCAATAGTGGAGATGCATTCATTCGAAGTTTGATCATAAATTATCTGAAATTCATCTCGTAGTTTGTTCAAAAAAGTTTTCAGTATCTGTACTTCTTTAGAAGCTAACTGAATATCGAATATTTTTTTCTGTAGGATATCAAAAAGTTTTGTGGCATGTGGAAATATCTTTTCAAAAATTTTTAGTACAAAATTGAATTCAAAATCTTGAAGATTATGGTGAAATCCTCGAGCGCATGCTCTAGTTTCGCTATCCCACACATCAGGCTCATCCATCATATTTTCGAACAATTTTACTAAGTCTTGTTTTACTGCGGAAACTACTTCAACCAACTTGCTATTAGAGTTCCATCTAACAGCAGATGTAGAAGGTAATCTTCGTTTTATTTGTTCATTTAAAAAATGACAACGTTTCGATGAATTTGAAAAAAACGCTGAGAATCCATTTAAAGTTTCAAAAAAAACTCTACATTCACGAATAGAATTGACGCTCTGTTTTAACACCAAATTTAGTTGATGTGCATAGCAATGTACAAATTGAGCTTGTTCATATTTACCCGTCATCAGTTTCTGCAATCCATTATGTTGTCCAGCCATCACAGCAGCTCCATCGTAAGTCTGCGCAATTAATTTCCATCCACATTCGTATTCACTTATAAACTTGGTGATATGATTATACAATGCAACAGCAGTACGAGCGTTGCTAACGTCTGAAAAATCTATAAATCTTTCAACAGCTTGATGTTCATCCGAAATATACCTTACCGTTGTAGATAGCTGAGATTTTTTAGAAATATCAACAGTTTCATCCAGCATAATAGAGATACGAAGGTAGACTTGTTAATTTCGGTTTTTATTTCATTTTTAACAACTGTACTAATGCACTGGATCAATTCGTTTTGAATAGTTTTTGACGTGCCGCTAAAAACAGTAGAGAATTTTAAATGATGCGCCAATTTTTCATCTCGTAATGCTAAAAGATTCAATAATTCGACGTAATTTCCTTTATTATTCGAATCCACTTTTTCATTGTGGCCCCTAAATGCTATTTCCTGTTGTGCCAAATAACACGTTACATCTATTAAACACTTGAGAATATACCGATTCTGCGTAACTTTTTCATTAAATTTAGTAATTTCTTCTTGATGAGTTTTATTAAAGCAAGATTCTATTGTATTCTTACCGAACGTAACTAGAGAAATCATAGCATTAACATGGGAAACCAACTTTTCATGTCTGATTCTTAAATTATTAAAGTTACTCATATCGACAACACCTTGATTCAGATTTCCAAATGCATCTTCTTCTTTTGTATTAAATAATAAACAAGGCCAACAATATAACTTCTCAGGGTTTAAACATCCGCATAACCAACTGTAATCTTTGTACCACTCCACTCGAAAATTCCGAAAATATTTCTTTTTACCATCATTTACTTCGGTTTTTAAACTTAAATGTGGTTCAGGCTTACCAGTTTTTATTATTGCAAGTTTCTCATGAAATGGTCGAGAACTAAATGGTTTTTCAAATAAAGGTTCCATAATTATGTCTTTTTTATATAGTTAATAATTTTAAAAAATCACAATCGTATTCGAATACCGCGAAATTTTTACAAACGGCACTACAAGACGACGAAAAATCAAACAAACCATGTACAGGCGCGCGTCTCTAAATCCAAACAATGTACGTCTATAGTGTATACTCGCTAAAGGAGAGCGATTATAACTCCTACAAAATAACTGAAATATGCTCCAAGTAGTTAGAAAGAGGGAGAACTATTACTGCCGATGTACATTCCGCTTCCTCTGGCTGGTGTATTGACAAGGTCATGCGTTATTATACGGTACTCGCGTTTCAAAACGAGTACAGGTTAATACATCGTATGATTTGATCGATCCTATAATCTACAGCACAAATTGAAGGCGTTTCAACCTAGCGAACTGCGTTCTGTTATAATCGCCAGCCAGTACGAGTACAGTGCATCATTTAAAATGTAAGGTAAACGTGTATACTGTATATGCGCCATTACTCTTAAAGATTATTATGTATCCGCACTGGTAAACTTTTTGCATTCGCAAATGTAATTTAGTTTCATTTTGAAGAAAAAGAAAACTATAATAAAATTTCATAAGCTGTATTCTTCCATTTCTCTACTGTACTCGGCGAGTACAGCGATTACACATACGAGCCGCCACTGATTAATTTTTTTTTATGAGAAACATGTTAATATATTTTTCTATATCTAAACTTAATGGTTTGATTCCTGCAAGTGCTTGCCAAATAGCCGGTAGATCTGTAGGTTTTAATCAATTTTATTACTATAATTATTTGAAAGATTTTTAATATGTTCCGAAATATCTTTATTTTTAGCATATCTTTATATATGGCACTGCCGTAAAGTTTGTCCGGTTAAACCCTTTTATATAATGTTATTCCCTTTTTGTGATTTAAACGGTTATTATTATTATTATGCAATTTGTTAAATATAATTAATTTATTTATTTCGCTAGTAATGTGTTGCAAATGGGAATAAAATTTTAGGTTGTTATCTATTATTATACTTAAGTATTTCATTTGATTAATATGTTAATATTTAATCCGTCTTGTTCTAATCCTTTATGCTTTAATTCTGACTTGGAAGCATTTATATTCAAATTATATTGTTTTAACCAATTTGCGAGTTCTGTATAAACTTGGATGTAAGGCATACTTGTCGGCAATTACTATTGCTATATCATCTACAAATGTAAGTACATTCGCATTGTTTAGAAATTTGATATTACGCATTTGTGAGAAAACTATATTCCACAAGTATGGTCCTAAAACACCTTTGTAGCACCCCTGTAGTGGTTTCAATTTTTTTTTTGCAATTTCCAATTTGTAAGATAGTTATTTTCAAAATACTTCTTTATCATGTTAACATTCCGTTGTGTAATACTAAATCCTTTAGTAAAGCGAGTAAACTATTTAAATCTAAACTGTCAAAGGCCTTTGTTACGTCAAGTGTAAGTAAGCATGTATAGTAATTAATATTTTTGTGCATTTTTAATGTTTATATAATGTTGTATATCCCTATTTCAGACGATCTGACTGGCAACGTTCCATATTAATTGACATGAATTATTCCTTTATTTTCTACAGATTCTTTTAATTAATAAAGAATACATTTTCGATAGATTTTACTCCAACGTTTGATAATAATGCTATAGCTCTATAGGAAGTAGATAAATTAGGGTTTTTATTATTTTTATAACAGTTTTGCTTAATTTCCACTCTTCATAATTGTATTTAAACGGTAAATTACTAACTGGAAATTAATTACGAAATCTTTTAATAAATCTATTCGATATTCGGTCTAGTAGACACTTTATTTTTAAGCAGTTTAATAATTACATTGACTTCTTTTTATTTTATCACGTTCTGTGCAAGCATAGTTATCTAAAATTGGAACGCCATTTTTAAACTTAGTAATTTATACCTTAATTCATAGATAGTTTTATCATCCAGCAATTTTTTTACAAAATTTCATTTTTGCTTTTTTAATCATGAACTTATATTCGTTAAAATTTGCTTTATAATTATGATAGTAATTACTTTTTGCATGCGTACTTTTACAATTTCGATACTTTTGTATAAATTATTTAGTACCGCGTTGGAGTATGAACTACCTAGGACTGTTTTTGTATTATGTATTATTGCAACAGACTCTTACGTCAATCATGTGAATAAATTTACTTAATTTGGCTGCCTGCTTATTATTAATAACTGTTTTTTTTGTGTGTGTTTTGCCTGCATCATATTTATATTATAGGTAATATAACAATGGTCGGTGGTATTTAGTTTGTAACTGATTTCCGATTTATAAGACAATTAAATTGTTAGTTAACAAAGTTAGATCTATTACGATTTTTTTCCTTATTTCTTTTAACAGTGTATTCATTTTTCACGTTTAAAATTTGTGAACTATGTAATTGTATTAAATTAAATAATTTATTTCCTCTTGTATTGTTCACCGTGTCCTTAGATTTCCCAACTGTGTAATATCTTTATTTAAAATAAAATAAAAATATATTATTACAAATATAGATATCAATAAATTGGAAATATTGTGTGGATACATTATTTGGTGGTGTGTACGATAAAATAAATACAGTGTCGTCAATTTGGACAAACATAATATTAAAATTATTAACGCATAAAAATACTTTTTATAGGTATTCCTACGCTGTAAATTATCGTTAATTTTTTATATATTATTTCCTTATAGTTTATGGGTACATAATTACTTTTACATTTATCGCAGATAAATTATCGACATTTTTAGGAATAATTGGTTGTTAGTAAAACATCTGTAACTACTCTAGAGTGATTTGTAAACATATTGTAATATTTTTATCATTTAATTGCTTATTAAGTTAAAAAGAAATAGTATTAGGGTATTATTTTATGGTTATGTAATAATAATATGAGTACTACAGTTTTAGTATTAATATTGATAGGATCTATATATATATGGGGTTAACTTTGTTCATCAGTATCATAGTCGCTGTCATACGACTCATCATTTGGTTTATTTAGTTTTTGTAGTAGTCTTTTAAATCTGCCTTTCATTACTCCATCTGCAACAATACATAGTTTTCATTCTTTTTAGTCTATGTCATTTATGAAATTTTGTATTGACTTTTAATCATATCCATTAGCATTGTGAGATTGGTAAAGGATAAAGGATAATTTTTTTGCTCCGTTATATTATCGGCTATATGTATAATTAAATTTTGTTTCTTTTTCTTAAATGATTTTTCTTTTACTCATATTTACTTGATTGGCGGTAGTTGAAATTGTTTCCGAATTAATTAGTTCATTTTTATTTGGTGTAATCTGTAGATTTGTGTTCAATAGCCATCTCTTGTTCTGAAGTAATTGGATGTGGTCGTTTGCTGGCTATTTGTTTTTGTTCGCTTTTTCCTCTGATCCTGGAGTTTTTAAAGTGTTTGTTATAATCTGATTTTTTTTTTGGCGGTTTGTATTTTGTAATGTTGATTTATCTGTCGCCAAATTGTTATATTTTTTGTTTTGTATGTTAGCGGGTAATTAGCTAGATTCTTGATTTCCCTGGATTGTTGATTTAGCCTGTACAATTTTTAAATTTCATTATGTAGCTGTGTTTTACAATGTTTACACCATTTTTCTTCTATTGTTATAACTGTATGAAATTGTTCGTCTTCATATTTAATAATGGTAGACTCTGGTATATCTACTTGTTCTGCCTTATCAGGAATTACGTACACTTGTTGACGAAAACTAAAAATATGTTTATATTTTTCTTCAGTGAGAGACCGGCTTTAATGAAATTTATTGAGGTTAGTTTTAAGTTGATATTAGCTGAAATAATTAATTTACGCGTCTTAATATCTATATTATTTATAATAAAAGATGGGTACGTTTATGATTTTTTTTTTTATTGTGTAAACCATGTTCATATTTTTTTCACGTAACATTTCGAAAACACGCAGTTTTCATTATCAAACTGAGAACGGTTATGAATGTGCGTTTAAAGTAAGTTGGTTCACGTGGAGCTGAAATGTAAAAATTCTCTTGTATAGATATATGATATGAAATATTGCCCGCAGAATTACTATTAAAACAATTCCATATTTTACTTTTGGCGTTAATTCAACTATACTACATATATTAATCCTCTGTCCTTTATATACAAATATTCGTTCCTCCCTAAACATGCCTAGTTCTCTTCCACTAATCCTTTAAAATATACATCCTTCTGAAAAAACCTATCTTTCTGTAAGTCATGCAACATGTATAATCTAATCTAAACGCCTTCTATTTCTAAGCGTCTGGCCCTTGTTAAAGTACACAGCACGGTATTATGTATATATAAAAGATAGGAGCGTATATATGTTCACAATTTAATTTCAATGAAATTTGGCCTATTTCACGGAGGTTTTGTTCCCAAATTAACTTAAAAAAAAAAACACTTTTTCGATTTGAACGTATAAACTTAATTTAGCGTATTTTGTCACTAGCATTTAAGTTCGTAATACTATTATTATAAAAACGTATTCATCGTGTTATTATTGTCAAATAACGGACATTTATATCGTAAATTATTGCGACATTCACAATTACCAAATAATTAAATTCATTTAATTTATTCGAAAAAGATAGCCAACGGAATGTTAAATCATGAATTAAAAAATCATATACAGCTTGTTTAAAATTGCGTATATTTATTCGTAAAATTTAACACTACGAACAAATGTAATAAAAAGTCTTAAAAATAAACGTAAGTGCAAAATAATTCAGTTGCGAATTTTTGGAACTTTGTACGCATGTTGTTCATTCTAACTAAAATGAACTAGAAAAAGTATCTAGATAACTAGATGTAACTAAAAAATCTATTATGTAACAATTAATTATTAATTACACACGCATATAATCGTCTGTTCTTATTCCTAATATAAAAGCATTATTAAATAAAATAAGCAGGTTAATAAAAAAATAGCACATAACCTATGTATATATATATATATCTTAGGAGAAATTAATTTATTGTAACGGAGACTAGAGTGTAGAAAATGTCTAATTCGAAGTATGAACTACATCTACATACGTAAGTTAAAGAAATCTATATATTAAATTCACTTTACAAATACGTGTGCTGACAAACCGTGACGTTAATTTTTACGATTGGTATAGAACAATTATGTATGTATAATATAATATATAATTTATAAAAAGTGTTCCTTTAAGTTTGAAAAACATTTGTCGTTATTTTGTAATTAAGATTATGTGTCAAAAATAGTTTAATAAAAACTTGTAGTGGCAGTCTTTAACACAGTGTGCGTATGAAATCAGACGTTAAGATCGCAGTTAATATTCAAAATATGAAAAATTAATTATAGAACAATGTGAAAATGTCTTATTAAAATTAATCGTACATGTTTATAAATAAAACGCAATTTATTTTTTCTTAATGGTTTCAAAAAATCACTGTAATAAACGTGTGTTTAACAAATATAGCTGGTATGTAAAACAGGAACACAAAAAAAAAAAAAAAAAACCTGTTAGTGTATTCAAAAACTCCATAAAATAGTATGGTAATACAAACGGCGATCAAAAATAATTATTGTAATCATAGCCCATAATATACATGTTGAATATATGGCTGTTTGAATTATCATAAAAAGCGACTCGGGGTATTAGTCTTATTTTAGAATTTTTAACTTACAATAAATGTTTAGCGAGCTAACTTTTATACGAAATAAGATCTTACGTAGAGATGAAAGAAATCTTAGCGCAAAAGTATTTTATATTATAAATAAATTTTAGTAGTTAAGTATTAATAGTAAACATATGTGCATATGCAAGCGTGTATTTTATAAAACTCGGTGGGTGTGAATCGAAATATGTACGTATTGGAATGGTAACTAATTAATGAATAATAGTAATAATTTAAAATCTTAAAAGTAAATAGCAATAATACATTTAAAAAAAAAAAAAAGATTGAGCGTAATTTTATGACAGTGCGGTTTAAAAAATGTAACATTTGTTCGATGTATATAATAAATGTAATAACTCTAATGGTTACTCTTTTTTTAACGACATAGTAATTTGCGAAATTAATAATAATTTATCGTTAAAATTATCAACCGTTCCATGATCAATTTCAAAGATTATAGATTTATTAAAATGAGGATAAATTACAATCAGCCTCGAGAGATTTTAAAATTATTCGAAAAAAGTTTTTAAAATATTAGTAAATCATTATTGAAAATGAAATTACGTACTTATATAATAGTTGTGACTACATCCGGTTATTTCTTTAAAATTAATTTAGGCAGTCGATCGTCATTACATATGTATATCGAGCTAGCTGCCAGACGTTCTTATTACTGAGATCATCGTATCGATAAACGTTTTTTACATAATCCTTACCAGATAATTATCAAAATTTCATTATAATATTTTAATATCGACTTTTGATTCTCTTTTCAAAATTGAATATTTTTTACTGAAGTTGTTAAGTTTTGATTTTTTTTTTAAATTAACTGATTTTGAACGCTATTTTCTTACAATAGATAAAAAACGCTTAAATCGAATTTAGATTTGAACAATACAAATATGAAACAGGTTATTACACAACGTACAAACATATTATATCGAAACTACGTAAACACGGTAAATTGTTCAGATTTTATACATACATATATATATATATATATATATATATATATATATATATATATATATATATATATATATACATATATATATATATATATATATTTATATATATATATATAAATATATTTTTTTTTTAGAACTAATAATTTAAAAATGAATTACTTTTACCTTTTTATTTTTACGTAAAAATTTATGCAAACCAGTTAAACAATGTATTCATTCTGTGTACTTCATTATTGTTTGTTTATTCTGTATATAAATAATTAATGTGAACCGATTTACGGTGAAAATATTCGTAAACTTCTTAATAATGTAGCTAGTACATTAGCTAAATTTTCAGCATATTTCGTGATAACTTCGGTTTCAGTATTTTCTGTTACCGTTGAAATAAAATCGTGAAACGTATTCACTAAGTCCGCAACTTTTTGAATTAAATTTCGAGTCTGTAACGGAGACGCCGTATGAGCGATCAACTTGTTGCATAATTCTGTTGTAATTTTCAGTTGACCTATGCATTCTAATAAGTTTGATGCGAAATTCGGACAATTAGGCTCCATATAACTTTTCACCAACGACTTGGACGATGTAACTAATTGACGAGCTTCATCCGACAATTCTTGTATTGTATCCTAAATAAATTTAAAAAAAAAAAAGTAATATAATTCGCGTATAATAAACTAAAATTATAGCTCGCGCGAAAGTTACGAAGTAAAAAATGGGCTAACATTCAAATTATATGGAACGCCAGTGCATGCACACCTAATGTTGTTGTAGATGTGATAATTATGACGTGGGAAAATTTTATTACATAAACAGAGTACGTCGATTTAATAGTCGAGCGCTCTCTATCAAATATACAACCGCGTTATTTAAAATGTACATATATGCGAATTTTTAAAAATTTAGTTGATGTATACGCAAGGCTTTTGACAAAGAGAATGGTATGTAAATTGATGACGAGAATATCAGTAACATTCCAATATGGAGGTAATACAATGCCCATAGTTGAAAAAACAGTGAAAACATATATGAAACATCATTTAATGCGAGATAAAGAAAGATAATGCTCATCACGAAAGATTGACGTCTGATTGATATAGTGCCGAACAATGACAATCTGAAATTAGTAAACAAATTTAAACATCTAAATTAACAAAGATGAAGTCTACAAAAGATATTATGTGTTCAATCATAATGCTACACTCAATCCTTAGGAAGATTTTGAGTTTCGCTAGCTAAAAATAATAACGACGAGGCGCTTCGGACGATGAAAAAAAAAAAAGATGAATAGAGCAGAGATTATTTTCGCTCAGAAACTTGCATGAGCAGACCAGTTGCAGTGTTGAAAAATTATTCTACAATGGACGGTAGAAATGACAAAAAAAAAACCTTAGTTCCAGTAAATAACCCTAGGATCGAGAATTGTATGTACGTATACATATATAATATATATATATATACAATGTTGCCACTTACTTGAAATTTTGTCTCGTTGATATCGCTACCACCGCCGCATGATTGAGCTTTATTACATTGAGCTAAAATTGCATTATGTTCATCTTTCAATTGCACTATGGAATGAATAGCCTGTTTCGAACAGGCTAGTCGACCGTTGTTATTCTGAAAATTACACGAGATAACTTTATCCTTAATAATTCAAAATAAAAATCTTTATTATTTAAAATGCGAAATCTCGTAAAAATCGGAAATGTATAAACATTCTGTTACATCGTCGCCCATTCCACGTTGAGAACCTACACTAAAGTTACCGAGAAAATTGCGGAAACTTTTTAACGCCGAGTTATTGTCGATAGTGACGTAAATACGACATATTTTAGTAATTTCAGAGGTAGAAATAATAATAATAATAAAAAAAGATAATGTAGAATTATTATCGAACAATGCCTATTTTACATGCACAATAAACTTTGTCAGACGATCCTGGGAAATAACTAGATGAATCATCGTATAATGTATGGACGTCTTATCTTCTTTAGTATTATCAATAATTGCCATCTTGTTAGTTTATTAAATTAAATGATATTATTTTTGATTAGAAAAAAAATCAAAATATTCCAACGTTCGAAGGTTTTTTTGTGTCTTTATTCGTAAACCATTCCTAAATTATTTAAATTATTTTCCTTGATTTGTTTACGATACATGTTGAAATAAAAGAAATAAAATTAGTAAGCAATTTATACGCAATATTACAAAAATAAAATAATAATTGGTCAACTTTTAACTAGCAAATCGACTACTAGCCACAGATAGGAACGGTTTAGAGGTGTTATTATTTAAGGTTTTTAAAGAATCAATGACTTATTTTAAAAAACATACTGACAAAAATTGAATGAATTATTATTATGTGTAGATGAATAATAAATTAGCGAAAACTATTTTTTTGTTCTCTAATAATGTATAATATTAAAATTAAATTATTTCGAGATATATATGTATATCAAAATGGAGAAAACAATTTCGTCCAAAAACTAAATGTAGAGCATTGCGTCGGATATTATAATGCGGACCAAGTTCAAATAATAAAACTAAGTATTGACAAAGTTCCCATATGACCGTTTAAAATAGATATACAAAAAAAAAAAAAAAAAAAAGACGGAGAAAAACTTGAATACAAAAAGAACAAAGAAATAAAACAGCAAGAATTCAATATTATAGGTAAATTAATACGGATTTAAAATTAGACACATTAGATATGTAATAAGGAATGGAATAATGATAAAAAACCTACTTGAAAACTTTAACTCTATCGGAAGGATTAATAACAGCGATGAAAGACACAATCATAACGTAGAATATGATCGTCAAATTATTAACAAAATAACATCGGAATATTATACAAAATTATACGAAGAAATATGAACGAGATTTAAAGATAACGCAATAGGAAAAGTTCCACACGTTCCTTAGAATTCGAAATAGAATACGCGATAAAACGCTTTAAAAAAATAAAATATCAATCTAAGGAAAAAAAAATTTCTTGTAAGAAAAATGATGCATCTGTTTAATATTAAAAGAAGACACGCCGAGTAAATGGCTATCAATAAAAATAATTATATACAAAAAAAGAAAAGCAAAAGACATAAGAAATTATAGGCATTTTGCAAACGTTGTACAATTTAAAAAAAATATATATATATATATACAAGAATATGAGTGGAATTAAATGAGGATACAAATAGGTTTTAGTCCAGAATTTTCAACCATAGATAATCTAGGAACACATAAATCACCTAATAGACCAAGTGTATGAATGCAATATAACAATGTATCTTGCATTTGTAGATTTTCATAAAACATTCGACTTATCGTGGCAATGTGTATCATAAACCCCAAGACGTTAAACCCACATAACTCGACTCGTCATAAATTCCAAAACCATAAACCCAAAACCATAAACCCAAAAACCATAAATCCTGAGTTGGGTTATCTGGGTTCAACGATTTTAGCAAGACCAAACAATCTTCTTTACAGATAGAATAGAAGAAGTAACGCGCACGAAAGAGACACAGATATTTATAATACGTGCGTTCTTCCTACCATAACTTAAGGTACGCAAACATGATCGTTGAAAATTAGAAAAGTGCATGTAGTTAATGGAAAGGAAAATAAATTGAAAGAGTCCAACGCTCGATAACGGGCTTAATTTTCCTAATATAGATATACACTTAACGTATTCGAAATAACATCTTACTAACATTAAGTAATTAATATTTATAATATCGATATGTTTTAAAATTTAAAAAAAAAAAAGTGAAATAAAATGCAGTATTTATGGGGAATCTAATAATGTACGAGACTAACCCTTGCGTCAGATTAATACTGCCACGAACTTAGGATGAAAGTGTAAAGTCCAATTATAAAACGACTAAAAATAATTGTTATAACATTGTAAATAGAACTTGAATTTATCGATCAAAATGGAGGTACGCTGTAATAACGCAGTGCGTACAGAAATTATCTTACCTGTTGAACGGGTAATTTAGTAGATGAATTTTTTCTAGAAAGCGAATTTAAAGAATCTATTCGAGGAGGTATGCTAGGAGGTTCGTGACGAACGCGCGGTTTATTCCGAGCGGGCAAAGTACTACAATTACGACTAGATGTCGCCAAAGTAGCGGATGAACAGCTAGCCGTAGGAGTTTGAGCTCGACTTGAAATTTCGGCGATTAAATTATCACTATCCTTATTATGATAATTAATAATATTATTGCGGTCATTTGAATTATTTGGGGCAATAGTATCATCATCAGCAGTCGCAGCCCGATTTTTCGATGCGATTTTTGAATTATTGTTATTATCATCATTTTCTTCATTCTCTATTTTTTTCTGGTCGACTACTACGTTGGTATCGTCTACGATATTTTCCTGCGAAAATAAAATAACAAACTTAAATATTAATGTATACAGTTTTTATTATTAGAAAAAAATAATAATTTTTTAAGAACATTTTTTTTTTATTCATTTATTTTTTTGCGAGCTTTTCCATAAGTTTTACCCATTATAAAATATTAAATAAATCTATAGTGGTTGTATGGCTAAGTTACATTCACGAATGAAGTTATATAGACAAATATAAACGTGCACATTGCGAGTAGCACGTATAAAAGACATGTTTATAGGGAGAGGACTTGATAAGGATATTATTTGATTGTATAATGTGTTACGGGTATAGAGAGATAATAATAGGAACATCGAAAAAATATGCGATTCCCGTCGGCATCTGCAGGGTGTAAGCAGTAGGAAGAGATGGTAAAGGTTCATTTGGAATAATGAAGAAGGTTTACCGCATCCTAGTCTGAATATGGCGATTGTGAATGGACGAATTTGGTTAACTGTCGTCTGTGTATTGTAATACCAAGGTAAGCATGGAAGATTTTATAATGCGAGACATTATAAGGGTTATTCTATACCACTTTCCAGTATTCCTTGTGGACAGTTTTAACAATGGAGAGGAGATCAGTGTGCAGTGAATAAGCGATGAACAGTCCAAGAAGGGACGCAGAGTGAGCGTAGTAGTCAGCGAGGAAATTTCTGCTAATTCCAGAGTGGCCGGGAATCCATACAAACTTAATGCAGACACCAACATCCTGAAGAAGAGCGACATAATTGTGTATTTTCAGTATTATTGGAGAGGAATGAGGGTTATAGTGTGAAAATTTTAATGCAGGGATACAACTTCTGTATTCTGGCGACTGGACGGGCGCGAAAGCCTCACCCATCCATCGCTGAGAAACTAGCCTTTGATAAACGTCGAAATAAAAGAAAAGAAAAAAAAAAGTTACTTCATTCATAAACCTTTTTACATTAGTGAAAATCATTTATGCCTTAATTTTTATGATTATTGTACATACTATAATTTTAAGGGGCTTAAGTTTAAATCGTTACTTATAACTGAACTAATAAATAAAATATGTATAATTGTTTAACTATGATTTCTGAATAATTCAATTCCGCAAAATGATTATTACCTTCGTCTGTGGCGGCGGGGGAATGATGAAAGATGATATTTGTTCCGACGTTAATTCCGAATCCGAGATCAAATTAGGAGTTGGCGGTGGTACAGTCGTCGTTGCCAAGAACGAATCTAAATCCAAACTCATCAACTGACTATTATCTAGACCGCTAAGTACAGAATCTAATATAAAAATAATATAATACGCGTGTAACTATTAGAAAATAATCGTTATACGTTAAATGATGGCTCGAATATTCTATTCTGTATAATAAGTACAGGTAATATTTTAGACGGATTATAGAAAAAATATATATATATATATATACGTACTTATAAAAATAACACGGATTGCCACATTTGTGATAATTTAGCTATGTCTTGTTATTTAAAACAATTTTTTTTATTAATCATATATATATATATATATATATATAAACATCTAACCCAGTAAACGGTCGTGACGTTGTTGTTGTTCTGATGTCGGTGAATGACGGTCATCTGTAAAAGCGGCAGGTGGTGCTTGAGGTTCAGCGAAGACAGTATTACATTCATCATCTTGAACCTATTTCGTATATATAAGCGTTAAATTGCCAATTTAGAAAATTTAATCTCGTAAGAGAAATGAAATATTCAAGATAATTCACGCCAAATTTTAGCTAAAATTTTGCTGACGTCCATTTCAAGATACATTGTTAAACGTTTATTAAAAATGTTCGGAATCAAAATACTAAAAAACCAAATTCGATGCAACCTACAGAATTTTCGGAATTTTATTCAATTTTCCGTTTCCAAAAATGTCATGTATAATTGAAATAAACTTTCGCGGTACGTGATCGACAAAATACATTATTCCTCGTGTGTATTTAAATTCCAATTATACCTTATTCGACGCCTTTGTATGTTAAAAAAAAAAAATCGACAGATGTTAGGGTATATAATTTTTTTCATACGATATTATTATGGTATACAGTTAGAAATCCTTCCACCTTCAAAACCACGACATCGAACGATGAAAGAGGAATGAAGTAGTGTTGGCTAAAGAATGAATGACTGGTTTCACTGAATCAATTCCTTATGATCATAGAATGAATTAATTCTTAAAAAGACTCATTGATTCATCGAGTCTTTTCATCACAAGGAATCGTCTAGTGCATTGTATTTTGTACGATGATTACTGATTCGTAACTGAAAAGAATTATGAAGGTGATTCAAAAAGGAATTATCTAATAAACCGTGGTTTTTGTAATGAATGACTATGTCAAAATGGATTCTAATTCGAAAAAGAATTATAAGTAGGATTCAAATAACTATAGACTAAAAAAAAATATTAGACAATAAATATTTATTGTCTAGGTATTTAAGAGTAACATATTATATACCTGACAAAGATAATTAATAAACTGAAGTTTATAGGTTCATGAACCAAATTGAAATTATGAACACATTTGTGTTATATAAATTATTAAATTCCCAAAAACCGGTTCTTTTTTAATCTAATAAAAACTTGGTTTCCGTAACATTACTCTAGCACCGAGCTGTTTTTAAAGTTATTATATAAAATACGAATCTTTTAATATTTATTGAAATATTTCTGTCTGTGTTTATGTTTTGAGCAAATACAAATAATTAATACAGTTTGAATCGTTAATTCACGCCGTATAAATAAGATACGAGTTTGCTTGTATTTTATACGGATTTAGATATCCATAAATTTGAACAAATATGTTTATCGAATGAATTATTGAAACTTACTGTATACTTTTAAAATCAAATATGAAATAAATATACAAAGTTTCTTTTATTAGAATGAAATTTAAATTATATACTATAAGAAAAACTGTGTATTATTTTCAAACATATGAACATATTATATTTTAACACATAATTTCTTAATAGCCCGAAATAATATAATATAAATAATTATATATATATTATATTACGTAATACAAATTATATTTAATCAAAATCACTCTTATGCATTAAATATTTACGTACATACAAATTTTTCACACACTGATCTAATTCATAGAATGAATTTATAATTTTGAAAGGACTCAAAGAATCAAAGACTCAATTCACTCTGAAAGAATGAATTAGACGAATCAATTCACCCAACTGACTCAAATTTTCCAACACTAGAAGTGCTCTAAGCGTTTGAGGGATAGCAATCGACTAGTTTCGAACAATTGAATAAAACAGCGTTTGATTAAATAAACAGAAGTTGTAATGGTGCCATCTTCCGGCGTCTCTACGTGTTTTGAAAGCGAGCAAGATAAGATAAACTCCTGTTAGTTACCAAAAAAGAAAGGAGATAAGTAGTACTAGAAAACAACAGATGTCAATAACGCATCGTTTAGTGTCGACCCAAATATTATCAGAGATCTGGTAAATAATAATAAATATAATAATGATAACAGCAATAATAATCTTTATTTTTAAATTCAATTGTCTTACTCATATCTCAACTATAGTAAAATGATTATTAAAATTTCGTATTTTTTCAGATTTAAAATTACCATATCTTTTCAGTCGATCTAGATTTTAATAATTTTATAAATTACACTTGATTCGCAAGTAATAACATATTCTTATAATGAAATATATATATATATATATATATATGCGTTTGTGTGTTATAAAATGTATACTTGGATGAAAATAAACATTTATTTAAAACGTGAAATTAATAATGAAATATTTTTAAATGTTACAGTTTTAAGGACAGTATTAACTTCCTAAAAAAAAAAAAACACTGGTATTTATTAATTAAACGATAAAAAGCAACAGACAATTCACAAACACAAACTTGACCAAATAACTTTCAAATAATAATCCTATATTAGAGGAGTTAAAAATCCGCGCAAATGTTATCAAATATATCATCATCGTTGTCGTTTTGTTTGTTAATCGAAAATTGCGGCTAGCTCATTGTATGTTCGAAGCGCTAATTACACACGATCGAATTAGTAATGCGATTTCAGAGAGAAAAAAAAATTTGAACCAAGAGTTTTCTTTCAAAATTTGAGAAATAACGATCTTAAACTTTAACTACAAGGTGATGCAGAGAAAACTGACCATTTTTTTTTTTTTATTAGAGCAGTTAGTTAGGTAGCATGCTATACCGCATATAGCGCGCTCTACGTTTGGCGTGTAGTTTCAACAATCGTGGAACGCTACGACGAGGAGTGTCCATTTTGTTGAAAATAGTATTCTCGATATGATTCGATTACGGTGCAAAGACAATTCAAGCGATCCGGTTCTATTGACAAGTTTAGCCGTGTGACGACGAACAATTCGGAATACAATTTCGACGTAAATTAAAAATTTCAGCGCTCATTATGAGTGGCAGACGCTCTGCTCATCTTCACGCGGCTCCTTTAAATACGTCGAGAGGATTTCCTCACCGTATCTTATAATTATAAAATTGCTCGAAACAGGCTATATTTTAACATGAATATACGCTCAAAACGGCGGTCACTCGAACGATATTCTGCGAATAGAGTATTTCAAGAGATACAAAACCATCAGTCTTCTCCAGGTCATCTCTCCTATATTAGCGGATTTACAAATAATTATAAAAACCTTTTTAATAACGTATAATAATGATGAATATATCACGTTTCCAAGTCATTCGGCTAGGCAGAAATTCTAACATAATTTGTAAAACGTTTTCAACGTAACCTTATGAATAAGACAAGTACTCGTTTATTGATTATAGATTAACAGAGATTAATTACTTTATCCGGAGGTGGTATTAACGTTAAATCAATCACGTCGGGCTCGAAATGATACAGATATTCGTCATCGCTTACCGTATTACTATCGCGCATTTTCGTCCATAAATCCTGAGTAACAAAAAAAAAAAAAAAAAAAAAAAAAAAAAAAATGGTTACTCGACTTATTGTAGATTATGATCTTGTTGTTAATATTACGATAAGATTTACAATTTACAATTAAAAAGCGAGTATACATTGTCTCAAGACTAGTATTGTTTACGTGTTTAATGAATGTCAATCTGCAGTCTAAAGTAACACCCAGATAACGTAGCTGGCCAATGCAATCTATTTGAGCACCTTGAACAAGCGGACTATCTGCCAGAGTTGGTTTTCTACGGGTAAACAAGATGACCTCAGTTTCATTGTAGCAAAGTCGATAAAATATACGTTTACTTAAAATTACCATATTATGAATTTTATTTTAAAAGTATCGGGCAATTTTTTTCAACAAAACGTACGTGTTTCCTCGATCGGCAATTACGATCCCAGGCCACTAAAATTTATACATAGACGCATTAAAAAAAATATATATATATATAACAATTAACTTTCAGTTATAATAAGATAATTTTGTTTATTGTGGTAAGGATACACAACTACTTGTTATGGACGATTAATTTAAAGTAGATACCGCGCTTTTAACGAGAATTAAGAAGAAAAAAACATGGTAAAGTATTTTGGACGTATAGCGAAAAATATCGATTCAATTGAGATGTTAATTGTCCATCAAGAAAGATATTATACACGCTGGATTGATCAAGTAAAATATTATATCGGAAGCGTTTCACGCGATCAATAATATAGAATTATAGAGTAGAACACTTTCACAATAACGCACGACGTCGACACGTCTCGTCTCATAGGACACTGGAAGAGATGACTATGAAGATGATGATGTAAATCCATATATATTCTTACCGTTATTCAAAAGTATTTAGACAAAAATACAAATATACATGGATAAGATAAAGCGTGAAAATATTCGTGGCCATATCGAGAAACAGGCTAACTCGTTGTTGACGTATTTATTTGTACGATTTTAATTAACGACAAATAAAACTAGAGATAAAATAGGAAATATTTTCTCGTTTAACGTGTGGACGAAAAATCGAAATGACAATTATAAAATGTATAAATATCACGCTTAAACGCGATCTATGCGATAGAAACGATTAATTAAATTAATTTTTGGAACGTGCGTATGGCGATAATATACAAAAGTATCTACAAAATATTTTTACCTGTAACGTATGCTGCGTGTTGGTAGGAACGCTATCGGGACTATGTAAACCGAAACTAGCTCCAGAATCGCGATTGAAGTTATGACCTACGTACAAAGAAAGACAATTAGTAATAAATAAACAGGATAACTCACAGTATTAATCGGTGATTTTTGTCTTACCTCATATAGGAAGAAAGAAGAAAATAAAAACAAAATTAATTATATTTTAAATCGAATAAAACTGTTTACATACACATTTTTTACTCGATTCTATATTATGTACACCAACCTTCTCATCGAATTTTACACTCACACACACCCTGTTTGTCGGGTATGTATGTATATCTACTTCCCCTTTTCGCGCGTGTATACGCATATATTAGGTAACTTGCTATTTGATTGAAATTTAATGAAAATTTAATCATGTTATTAATGCACCAATGTCAACTAGTTTCAGAATTTCGTTTTTTCTGAAAAATAATTTTTTTAACATATATAAATTTTTGCAATAATAACGGGTGATGGAAGATAAGGAAATACACTGTGTAGCATATCATTATTAAGAAGAAACTGTTATTAACGTCAAAAAATTCAAGTACAGAATTAAGGAAAATAGTAGCAACAAAATTTGTATACGTTTAGAACGTACTCCTGTACGGCTCAGAAACTTGATCCGTAAATAAAGGAAATCAAGTAGCGTTCGAAATACGGTGTTACAGAAAAATACAAAAAATGTTAAACGGACAGACGAAACAAAAATACGCAAGTAATTTAAAACATCCGTAAAAAATATGCTTAATGAATAGCATAAGAGATAGGTGTCTGAATAACACGTATATTAAGAAATAACGGATACCTGATAACAATAATAGAAGAACCAATAAATGGCACCAGAAGACCAAAGCGAAAATTTATCACACAATAAATATGAGTGTACAGACGTAAGAAGTATTGAAGGAGAATGTGCGGAGCAGAGCGTTCAGGTATTATGCTTTTCTGGTTGACGACCAATTGAAAGATTGAGGAATACACAAGAAGATATATATTTTATATATATATATATATATATATATATAAAATACCGAACTAAAATCAATAAACAAATGAAATTTACATTTTAATTCGAAAGCAATCAAAAGTAGGAATATTTTCTAAGGTTAGTTGATGAAATTCGTTTGAAAACGTAGATTATTTTATGTTTTGTTTTTTTTTTTTTTTAAATAAGGCATCATTTTAAACAATATTACTGATAAATGAAACAAACAATCGTGCCACGAATTGACGATATTCAATGATATTTTTTATCGATATTCAAATAAAATTGAAGGAATGATAAATGCGTAAATTTCAATTTCATATTGTATGAAATATGAAATTAAATAACGTCTTTGAAAAAAATTTATGGCATAATAAACACGTCTTCAAGTAAGAAATCGTCGATTTAAAGTAACATCAGAAGATATGTATTATAATATATATTTCAATAGATACATTAAATACTGGTTTTAATCTCATCATTAATTATTTTTATTTTATTTTTGTGCGCGAAAATAACAATTTTATTCATAATTACTTAAACGCTTAATTCTAAGTCCTAATTCGTAATTGAATAATCGCCTTAATAGAGTGATCGAAAACATTAAATCATTTTAGCAGTACTTAGAACAAATTAGTCCTTCCGCGAACAATAATTACTCGCTTTGAAGGCCATACGCAGATTAAAGCGACCTTTAACTTGTATTTCACCTATTCTAGATAAAAATGGTGTTTGGATTCGGCACGACTCTGATTTAACTGAAACGTTCGCCCGGCATCTTTTTAAAACCGTACAGCCGCATGGCATTAGGTTCAGCACCTGTAGCCTACTATCTACAGGATACTATTATCTAAACGTTTTTCCCCATTCAAGATAGCACGAAAAATCGACAAAAATTTAAGCTGTAAGAAGGCTCCGGGCACTGATGGAATATAGCCCCGAGTTTTTAAAGAAATGCCGCGTAAAGCTATCTCCTGCTTACGTACATGAACTTGAGTATGTTCCGGTTTCCTTTAAAATGGCCGAAGTCATGTTAAAAGAATCGGATAAACCGGACGAAGATGAGGCATCTTATCTTCCAATATCGATGTCCAAACTATATGAGAAGCTATTATTAAAACGTTTCAAACCGTTAGTCGACCTACAGGATCAAGCATTCCACTATCGATCAAGTGCACAAGGTCGTTTAATTAATTAAGAAGACCTTTGAGAAAAAGGAATACTGTTCAACCGATTTCCTCGATATAGCGCACGCATTCAACAGTGTGACACGCAGGACTCTTTTCAAAAATGATCGCCGACGACACAGCTACCATTTCAATAAGCGATAACCACGCAGAAGCTTGAGAATTTTGAACATATGGGGTTGCATTGTGCGCTTGTATAAAAAAATCTAATCGCAATAATTCCAAACTTTCCAAATCATAATAAGTTTAGATCGTTTATGGAAAATACGATGTAGTCTATATAATCTTGTATGCGCTATGATGTTAATGTATTTCGGGAAATGTCAGTTTATTATCAAGGATAAAAATTAAATATTTAATTTAGGATTTTTGTTATAAGCAATTGTGTTCTATTTTAAAAATTTATGCGTGGTTTATGTTTTGTAAAAATAGTGCTTTCAATTTTCGCTAAATTCATTTTAATTTTCCGTTTGTTATATTATCTGTATAATTTGTCGCGTTGTAAATCCTCTATGTCAACATTTTTAACAATTATGTACAAGATGTACAGAAAGCGAATACACTCACTTGAGGAACATTGGACGAGATGATTAGTTTTGGGTTAGAATATATTTTATCTTAACAATGAAAAAATTACTAAAGAATTTAATAATTAATACGGACAACACTTCCATGGTATAAATTTACTGTAGATATAACTGATTAAAAGTTACATCATAAAATAAATCTGTATGTCGACATTTCCCATTGTTTATAATTTATATATATGCTAACATTATTAGATTCCGCATAATAAAATCAACAATTATGTATTTCGTATTGTTCGATAAATTTTTTATGTTCCCATAAATTTTTGAAACCGCTTACTTGTACGTGACGGACTGTTTGATGGCGTGCTGACTGAATCCGTATCACTTTCAACGTCTCCTAATTGAAGAGCTTGCATAGCTTCGTAAAATCGATTATTTATCTCTTGTTGACCCTTGAAAAAGGTAACATAAATAACTATAAATATTTAATTTTAAAGGTATTACATCGAAAATCATTATTATAAATGAAAAAAAAGGTAAGGAATACAAAATACACGCGCACAATGTGCGAATGTGCACTTACCTGTGTTAACAATAGTAAAGAATCACTATGTTTTAATTGTCCGTGATGCGGCAAGTTGTTGTCTAATTCTAAAGAACATATATGAGATCCGCCTGAATCGTTAAGTTCACGTTGATGTTGAGATAGATAGTGTTCAGAATTTTGTACTAGTTCTTGCATTTCAGTGACTCTTCGTATAACCTGGAAAATTGTATTATATAACGTACAGACATATTTAGTTTTTGTTCTACATATTAATAAGCTAATAATACTTACGTAAATTTGAAACTAATTTTTATATATATATATATACATTTAAGGAATCAACTCCACTGACTCAATTTCGTACATCTGACAGTATACGGGCTTATATTAAGTATCTGTCTATTGATAAAACAATTTAAAACCCAAAAACGTGTAAACGAAAAACTATAATAACTAAAAACCATGCCAATAAAGAATCTACTTGACATTGTAAGAATTGAAAAATGCGCGGTAATTTTTTTAATTTGCAATTTTTTTGGAGATGGATTATATTCAGTTTATTTAAGCAAATTATATAATTTAAAATATAAAATAGAAACAAAATTTTCCTTCACATACCTCTCGATTGCGACTTTCAATAAAAGCATCGTCATCATTTTCCAACATTTCCATGGATAGAATATTTTGCATATCCATTAATTCATTATGATTCGCTAACCTTTTATTCAATAAATATCCGTTCTGATCCGTCATTACTGTGTTGAATCTATCGTTGAGAATTAGTTTCCGCTCATAGCTGCATTTTTTAAAAATATAATAATTAATTTACGTTGTTATTATACGTACCAACTTTCTCGTCTATTAGATCGTTTAACATAATGATGGAAAGTGAATAAAAGAAACCCCATTTTAGCAGACATATCGGGGTTTGGATTGCATTCCAACTATACAAAAAGAAAAATCGCAAAATAAAAAAAGACGTTTTCTGACTGTCGCGCATATAATGCCGAGGATTTTTTTGAATTTTTAAACCCTGGGCTAAAGATTTATCTGACTGTGGGAAAAATAAACAGACGATTAGATTTCGGAATTATTATGATTATATATTAATTTTATATCATGAAAAATATACTATATTTATAATTAATATATTCTTCTTTTCACGCCGAGAATAATTATATATTGTGTGTGTATATATGAGCTAGCGCATATTCATTTACGTTGAAAAGTGGCTCTAATTAAAGAGGGTTGTTATTAGTGAGTAACGTTATCAATCGCTTTATGTAAATATAAATACCGAAGTAATCATGAAAAGCAACCTGGTTGTATTTGACTAAGAAATAGTTTTAAGATAAGATGAATTATTAATAAAGTATATACACAAATGACGTACTACGTACAATATAATTTAGTAATTGATTTAAATTGCGGATGCTTCTTCGATATTTTACGATAAAACTATTCAATATAAAATAATTTATCGGCTTATTACGAATAGGCCTTATCAGGACTAGAAAAATATCCAAGCGGTATGAAATAAAACACTGCTTATTTTTAATTTCAATCCTTATCGCCTAAGTAAATATGTTGGAATTTGATCTACACATATCATCTATGCATTCGTAACAATCTGCATGACCACATAAAAACGAAGACGTCCTATTTAAAGTATAAATTTTGCAACAGCGCTATGATTTAGTTGTGCCTAAATCATAGAAATCGCGTAAATAAGAAAACATAATCATTTGAGGATTACTTTTTGTCTATTACTTATTTTAAAATAATCAATTGAAATATCCATCTAAATAAAAAATTAAGCAACTTATTTACTGTTGCAACGTAATAATATGATAAAATACTCACTTCCGGTTTCCATTTTCGTATACCTTAAGTTGACTATAATTTTTTCCGTTGAGTACCTGTAAAATTAATTATTTAAATCGATAACGCGAAAGAATGATAACATTTAAAACATTTGAGAAGGTCGAGAGAGACGTATAATTAACTTTTTCTCGATTAAAAAAAAAAAAAAAGTGTCTCTTCGTAGACCCATATCGTCCGTAATAACTTAATTTGAAGCGTATAGTCCTCGTTTTATAATATAAAGATTAATTTTTAATTGGAGTTGACGAAGAGCAAAAGTATAGAAATGAAACCGATAAGAGAAATAAAAAATAAACGCAGGTAATTAAAAAATTATATAGATACGATTTTCTGGGGGAAAAAAGCAAGAACGATGAAACTTAAACGATTAGAAAAATTAAAACTTAAAAAAAGAAAGAAAACATGACAAAACTCACGTGATATGTGTGACAAAACGAAGCTAAACAAAATAAGTCAAGAAATAAAACGAATTAGAAAGTAAGGATAATCTTTAAAGTCGAAAATACAAAAGCAGAAAATATGGCTTATTTCAAACCAAGTGAAATTTTCAATTAAAAATAATATGAATAGAAATAAAGCACTAGGATTCGATGTTATTAGAGCTAGTATTCTAAAAGAATTTTTAAAACTCGGTTCTAAGAACTCGTTACTACCCCCAATTGTGAATGCTCAAATTATTATGATACCTAAGGTAGGGAAGCAACTGACAGAAAATCATACAGACCTGTCACGTTGTTACCGGTAGTCTCAAAATAATACCTCTTAAACGGATGGAAAATATGATTGAAAAGTCGCTGTTTGATCATCAATTTGAGTTCAGACGGAAGCGTTCGACAATTAAACAACTATACAGAATTATAATAGAAAAAGCGCTGGAAGAGAAGAAAATTAGCTATTAATAAATACAGCCTACAAATCCTACAGTCCAGCAAGGAAGCGTGCGGGGCCATTATTGTATTTATTATAAAACTGCGGATATCACAATTGGCGAAAACATCACAACAGTAGTGTTTACGGATGACACAGCAATAGTGGAAGAATCGGTTGAAAAGTGAACACAAAAAAAAAAGTGCAACACCATATCTAGATGACGGAGTCTTAAAATGGACTAGGGACTGGGGAATTAACCCTTTCAGTCACAATGTCCACTATATGGTAGATGAAATTTTAATATTGACAAAAAAATTTATACATGAAATGTTCCAATTTCAAAATTATTTATATAAATACATTGAAAATTATCTAAGGTTCACCTAAAAAGCAATATTGTATAATAAACACCCCTATAAAATTTATTAATGATTTTATAATGTATGACTGAGAGTTAAGTTAAAAGAAAATCGGTCCGTATCACTTTTACAAACAGGAAAATAAATTATCAACCGATGATGATAAAGGAAGAAACGGTACCCACTGAC
This sequence comes from Coronaproctus castanopsis, assembly GCA_032883995.1. NCBI lineage: Eukaryota > Metazoa > Arthropoda > Insecta > Hemiptera > Monophlebidae > Coronaproctus > Coronaproctus castanopsis. The sequence continues at coordinate 153,598,812 of CM065052.1, forward strand.
ACATATGCAAGTATCTTGGCATGTACTTAGATGAAAAGCTGACGTGGAGAATTCACATCGTCGAGAGAAAGGAGGCTATAAAAATAGAAATGGCTGAAATGTATTGGTTATTGAACCAAAGAAGCACGCTTTCGCTAAGTGATAAGCTTTTACTTTATAATCAAATAATCAAACTAAAATGGACCTACGGGGATGTCAATTGTAGGGTTGTGCTAAACCGAGTAACACACAAAGTACGCAACGAATACAGAAGAATACATTATCAGAAAAATAGCCGCCGCCCGATTGTATACGAATGGAATTCATCCGTGGCGATTTCAGAGTTTTAACGATGGAAGTGCAGGAAATAATGGCTAGAAAACATCATGAAAGAGTACAAACATATTTAAATATGGAAATAAATAAGCTGAAGGATCGTGTAACTCGATGTTTGCAGATTAAAACGAACAAAATCACATGAATTAGCCCTGGTGGATATCGTCGAAAATTAACTTCTGTTGGAAAGATGATTTTATTATAAGCAAAATACAATATTAATACAGATCGCATTTTAATATCACTTTTAAGATTGTTTCTTTTTTAAAAAAAAAAAAATTATTTGCTTAACATGCTCAGTTGCCCATATTTCTTTATTTATATATACGCCTCAATTAAGGTTCAGTCTCACTGCAGAACATCTTACTACTAAATGAATAGATATACATGATGTTAATGCTAACTTTAGCAGATTACCTAAAAAAAATATATATATACATAACTACACCTATATAAGCTTAAGTTGTTATACAGAAACCATATAATGATTTTCACAGTTTAGTTCAGAAATAAATGTCGATAAAAGGCAAAATCGTGTGTTGATTACTACAAACTTCATATTTTCTATCTAGAAATAATGGTCAGAAAATTTTACAAATACGAAGATTTCATTATCTTGGTCAATCACCAAAGACCTATATCGTGAAATAGTAATAAAAAAATAAATTAATCTAACATAGTAAGAAATCACCAAAAGTTTGTATTTTTAAATCTTTCAAAATGCATGGTAAAAAGTTATACTGTAGTTCTGTCCGAATAAAAATAATACTAAAAAGTTAAACGGTTTTGAAACGTGATGTAGTAACAAATTACAAAGAATAAGTGTGACGACTGAAAAAATCACATACGAATAACATAGAGTCGATAATAAGTGAATATTGTTACAGAACCGACGATTAACTTGATAAGGCATGTACTTAGACGGGGTGGTCTGTTATGTATTGTAATAAGACAAATTAAAAAAAAAAAAAAGAATGCATAACGAGGAATACTTTTGTATATTAAAGATACTACATATTATGGAACCTAAATAATAGTTTAGATTTATGACAATAACACACACACACATATTATATATATATATATATATATATATATATATATATATATATATATATATAAAATTAAATTTTTAATATTATAAGTTTAAGAATAATTTTGGATAAGTAATAAAGGTAAATTATTATGTAGTGTATATATATATATATATATATATGTATATGTATACGTACATTATGCGGATGTAAATTTGTGTACATGGGTGGAATTGAAAAATCGGCGTAACGATGTTGACTATAATCGATGTCTGGCGTGTAACTCCAAGGAGCTGGTAAAACCATATGGTGTGTATGATAAGTCGGAGCTTGATGCAATAAAAAAAAAAAACATATATTATAAATAAACTTGTGAATCATATAAAACGAAAGTATTTTTACAAATGACGTTATATATATATGAAGATATGATAAACATATTTTTGATTCATTTTATAAAAATATTTTAATTAATGAAACAATGTCCTCAAATATTGTTATTTATTTGAAAAATCCTTAATGTCCTAAATTTTACGTTATTTTAAAAGTTTTGGTACAACATAAAAAGTTTAGCGCGGTGATTGTGGAGTATAAATATTAGTGTTGGGATGATCGCGATAAACAACGCTTCAGCTGCAAATGTGAAGAAACCCGAATTACAGCGCACCAACTGCGTTACATTTTGACCCATTTGAATGTACTCGAAGAAAGTGCCAGAGACATATGTAGATTGGTCATAAAGAAGAGAAGTTAGTAAGAATATAATGAAAAGGATGATACAGACGAAAATGAGCGAACATATCCAGATCAATACTTAAGTAAGTGCCGCAATTATTAAAATAATAAGTAAAGAGACCGAAAAGATGAAACCAACAAGTTGAAAAATTTTCAGTTATTTGAAAGAAATAAAATACAGCAAAAAGCATTTTTTAATTTTTCTAGTTATATATATATATATATATATATATATATATATATATATATAAAAGTTAATGTATAAGGATGATTGATTTTTAAGGGAAAATTCAGTGATAATAAGCCTATCGACTATAAATATTTTGTTCTAGTTTCCACCGTCATTGCAAAGATCTGTAAACCACACATGGTCAAATATTTTGTATAGAATTTAATTTACCCTCAGATTTTTGAGAAGCATTAACATACACACGCACAAAAAAAAATATAATCGCGTACAGAACGAATGAAATATTTATATTATGGGATTACATCTCAGTATTAAGTAGACGTAATGGATTTTCCAATTTAATTTTTTATCTTATACGGTAAAAAATTTAATTGTATGATCTGTTAGAATTAACTTTTAGGTGAAGGATTTTAGTTCAGAAAAAAAAAAAAAAAACAATAGATGTGAAAGAGACAACCCGGTAATATTTAAAGTGCGAACGAAACATATTTGAATAATTAAATTTAATAATTTAAAATCCAAATCAGCATTAATCTTCGTTATTAATTTATTCAGATTCAGAAGAACCATACGTGTATTTTAACCGCAAATTTCAGTCAAAACGATACATTCTAGTGGCTAAAAAGTAACATTTCGTCTTATTGTTTTGTATGAAACGAATTAAACTGAAGAAAACGGCGTTACGTATAGATGATAGACTTGTTTCCAGCTTAAAATATTTATTCTGAGATAAAATCTTTTACAAACATTTTCCTAAATATAATAAAATTTTGCCGATTTTTATGTACATATATTATCGAAATAAGTGTAAAAAAAAAAAAACATAAATAGGTAAATTAATTTTTTTTATATTTTCAAATTTCACTAATATAATTCGGGATAAATTATGCAATTGTTAAATTTGTACATGGATCATAATCGGAACTACAAACACGTTATATACGTACCAGCATCTTGCATCCAAAATTCTTTTTCTATAGAAACGGGCAACTCTCTTCCAGTAAATAAACGATAATAACCACTCAGAACTAATACCAGTTCTTCAGCATCTCGGTCTTCGATTGTAAAAGTAATCACCTAAAATGAATAATTTTTTTAAAGACATTGAAAAATATTTAATTACAGTAATTCGAATTTTATCTAGCGTATTCCGAAATTCAATCAGGCGTGACAAGCAGTTCTAGTCGTGTTGGGAAGAGGAAGTAAGAGGCTTCTCCGGTAATAAATTAACACGAGGACTAACTTATGATCAACGTCCTTGATAGAGCGATTTTATCGAAATAGCTACAGTACTCAACGTACGAATGAACATTTTGTTTGTCGTGTAAAATATGCGTATGCACCGAAATATCTTTTCGCTCGTGGATAAAAAGGTTCTGTGTATATATAAAAAAAAACGCTAGATATTCTTCAGCTCGCTAACCTTGCCCAACATCAATACATTAAGTTATGTAGTTAAGTCCGCGAGTCACTTTTTATCGGATAGATAGGCTAATACTCGATCAAGACTCGAGCTGTCATCCGTACAAGATGATGTACATCCGACAACTCTTACGGCGAGAGTAGCGTTTAGTAATTTAAAGATGCTTGTAATTGCAGGTACCCTCGACAAACCATTGAGTGGACGCGATTTTTATAACGCATCTTTATTTGAGCAATGGACGTTAATAAATAGAACCTTGGGTACTGAAGCGGCAACAATTTTTATGTTATTTGTGAAAATTCCCACCACTCGTCGAACGTTACAAAATATGAATGGCAACTGCGACACAAGATTTCATCAGCCCATTATTATTTTCGAAGAAACAGTTGATTCGAACGGGTTTTCGTGATCCGAATTGACTAAACAAAGGAAGTTGTTTAACGAAGCTCATTTCAGTAAGACTAAGCGACGTGTCGCACAGCGAACAAAATGATGATTATTTTAGCCTTTTCAATTGTACATTATGAAATTTTGACATATAATTATAAATTTTATACGGTTGTTTATTATAACAATACCGCTTACTAGATGAACTGTAGATAATGTTCAAAGTAATTATATAAATATTTTTAAAATCATCGAAAATTTTGTTAGCACTAAAATTTCATGTACCGCATAGTGAATAAGGTATTAACCTATAGTATTGTTCAAACTGAGTTTCCTTATGTACCCTGGTTCAATCATCCTCCTTCTGTTATTTCGATCACAACTCTACATAGATTTATCATATGTAGGCTACGTTCTGGTCATTCTAGAGTAGCTTTGAACTTCAATCTTCTAAATCCTACTTACGTTCATTGTACCAATCATAGTAGTGTTAATTTTAAAGCAAATATTAATCATTTATTTTTTAGCTATACGTGGTTCGAACATATATGGATTTGCTTGATAAGTTTCTCTTGGTGTTTTCCCTGCTTACCTTATCTTATCCTTGTTATAAATTCATTAGTATTAATCGTATTCTAATTTAAAAGTTGGTTTTTATTTTGGGAGTAATTTTCCTTTTCATCTTTTTATATTTTCTTTGGATGTTAGTGTTTTAATGGTATTATTTAAATTCATTAGTATTAATCATATTCTAATTTATTATCATTTAATTTGCAACTTGTACCCTATATCGTTTATAAATGAGTACTGACTGCAGGCACAGCTATCAAAAAAGAATTTTGTTTTTTGTTCGACAACATCGTGTATATATATATATGGTAACTTCAATGCCTTGTGAATGTATTCGATCTTTATATGGACTAGAAGATTCAGGATTGTTCCGCTCCACTCCATTTTTTATAACCATTGTAACTGTTCTAAGTTAGAACGGCTAGTATATGATCATACGGGACAAGCAGAAAACATAATTGTTCGCATTATAGTTTTATAAATTATTAATTTATTTGCCGAGTTGACGTAATATCGTTTATTAAATATCGCATATAGCTGAAATCGAGACGCATGAGTTTTATACCAGTCATATTCAACGTGTTTAGTAAATGTATAACCTCGATCGAGTATCACGCTTAAATATTAAATATCGGTTTTCCGAAACAACGGTGATTTGTTCACTATCACAGGTAGTAAGAAATGCCACATTTTTTTCGCGAATAGAATAGATTGAATTTTATCGGAATTCTCCATTTATTAATATACGAATTTAATAAAGCCCAGAGTTGTTAGTATTTTTTGTACAGCGTCAATTCGGTCCGATGCCCCGTATATAGCGATATCGTAACTTCAAGTTATGATATAGTTTTTAAATTAAAATGAGCGCTTCAGAAAATTGAAACCTAAAATTTATCAAAGCGTGGATTTTTAGCTAGTCTAGTAAACGCAAACTATTTCACATGTCTGCTCTTTTTGTGATATATTACAACCTGATTACACAGCACGTGATGATTTAGCGATTAGAATCTCAAGCAATCCCGAGTTTTTAAAAAGTTTAATAAGGCCTTGGACAAAAAAATAGTATGAACATCCGGAGTCTCGATAAAAGTATAAACATATATATATGATACTGTCCATCTAAAAAATAAAAATAATCGGTGTATCACGTATAAAGATAATTCGTTTACATTGCTACCGTTCTGAATTCACCGAGCATCCATTTTTTCAATTTTTTTCAAATAAAAATAATCTGTGTATCACGTATAAAGATAATTCGTTTACATTGCTACCGTTCTGAATTCACCGAGCATCCATTTTTTCAATTTTTTTCAGTTCTTCGACTGGTTCGCTTTCGCTAGACACTTAAGGATTAAGTAATATCCAGAGCTACAGAAAAGTAAAAACCACTTGAAGTAAACTAATTATTAAATCAGTATTGACTTATGCCCAAAGTAAATCGAGTTTCATTTAACACTTATTCCTTTGTGTCTGAGGATGTAATTCAAAAAATCGATACGGAATAATAACGTTTGAATATTGTAGATAATGTAGTACCAATGTATGTAAGCACTACAGCTAGAAATAGGATATATAATGGGAGTTATTAAACATAATACCACGAAGTTTCTGATCACGTTTATTATTCTGTTCAACAATTCGGCAGACGCACGCCGCAATGAAAAATATATGTAACCTCATTATAATTCAGCAGAGTTAGACCAAAATTTTGATGCAAACAAATTATCGAATACATTCAAATTTTAACAGATCAGCTTACTAATATAATTTCGATGAATAAATTTACGTTTCTTATATGAACTATTGAATTTTAAGAGTAAAATACATTTCGTAATGAGAAATTGTGAATAATCGCGATATAAAATCAGGATACGAAAAAAAGAATGCCAATGGAGAAAGCGTTCTAAATTAAAAGGGAGTAAACTAAACGTCATTAATTCGGGAACCAAAACTGACAGGAGTTCCACACGTAGGAAAGAAACAATCTTTACGTTGCAAGTGGAGCAACATATGTTTATTAACGATATTTTGCTAATTCTTCTATATTTTTATATGTATATATATATAACACTACATATACCGTTTAACGTGTTTTGTTGTCGGATCATTTATTGTACCTTTGAAAAGAACTTTTAACTTTCAACATGAACATTGGGATGAATTTACCAGGGAAAAGCTAAGTGATACGTTAACACCATTTAAATGTAACTAATATGGACAGCGTTGAATATAATCTGATTTAGTTGTACCGGTTACAATGAAGAATCATATAAAGCGGAGATAAGCAACACAGGTGCAAAGCTCTGGAAGAGATAAAACTCGCCGAAATTCGTTATCAGATGAACCCAAATCGGGTGTCCCAAAAATTTGATAATGTATCGCGTGATTCGCGCATAAAAAAAATATGTTGTTAGATTTCTCATACGCGAAGCTTAAAAAAATTTTTTATTAAATTCCACTACTATAAGACAAGGCGAGAAATAGTTACCTTTGTAATAATCGACGGTATGTACAAGGTAACGTAACTTGTAATTTGATCATTAGCCTGTACCCGTATACCGTCTAATTGTTCGATATCTGCTATCTGAGCCGGCTAAAAAAAAAAAAAAAAAAAACGGAAAAAGAACTATATGAGAAAGAACGAATAACTTTAAAAAGCACCGTACATGTTTCAATTATTAATACGTCTAACGTCAATTATTTCGTTATCTTACCATGCTATTCCTGGTTCCAATAATTTGACTTATCCCAACTTTCGGACTGATTAGAATAACAGTTTCTACGTTGCATTCCTAAAAATAATCGTTACGTCATTTACTGATAAAATTTAATGATAATTTAGACAGGTTAATATAAAATGTACTAATACTAAAATTGACAATATCAATATAGAGTAAAAGATTAAACGAGTTTTTTTTGGGAAAGAGATTGACCAGATAAAAAAGGAAAACGAAGCACTACGGTGGGAAATATCGAAAATAAATCAGTATTCGAGAAGAGATAACGCGATTATTGAAGGTGTAGCTTACGAAGAAAAATATAAAAACAAAGATGCTCAGAAACTTAATGTACAGTTGTGCATTGACTTCCCGCACAAGGAAATAAGACGGCCGCGGTAATTGTTAAATTAAACAAGGGAGAGAGAAAATTCCAGTTAATTATAAATTCAAAAAGTAAAAAAATAAGCAGCAGTGAAGTAGGACTACTACCACCTGCCAAATTTATGCCAATGAAGATCTTACGAAGGAAACGAGGCATTTACTACTAGCGGCGAAACGGGAAGCTGGCGTTCGTATGGGAAAGAGAAGAAAAGATATATGCGAAGCAGACTACAAGATTAGATAATATAATGCAGTTGAATCAGCTGACGGGTAATTACGAAAGTACGAGCACACATCGGACAGAAGACATCAAAGCGGTCGACCTACACGAGCAGATACAACAGTAGCAGCAGAAACAACAAAAGATAAAACAAGTTGGGATTAATAAATATACGGTTAATAAAAATAATGCGCTGTCCGTTACGACGCGTTCAAGTAAAAATAAGTGATATGTACGGCCAAACTCAAATCTTTGCCCGATCAAGCTTGGTCAGCGAGGGCAAAATAGACCACACCCCTCAAAAATTATGGTAAGAGTAAAAAAGATCGTATTAATAATGTTAAGGATAATCAAAATATAAGTAAATCGATAAATAGTCTTAATGATAATCACTTAAATAAGTTAAAAATTGCGAGCTTTAATGTAAGAACATTAAAGAATGAAGAACATTTGACAGAATTTGAGGATGCTTTTAACGAAAGTAAATTAGATATAATAGGCCTTGAAGAGACAAGAAAACAAGGTAATACGATTTTATCACTGAAGTCTGGGAATGTTCTATGTTGGACGGGAAATAACGAAGGTCAAAGAGGAATTGGTTTTATGATAGGGTTGGAGTAAAAATTTGATGGAATATAGAGGATGTACGGATAGAACTGCTTTAGCAAAGTTCAAGATAAATAAGGGTAATACATTAATAATAATACAAGTATATGCTCCGATGTCAACAGCAGATGAACGGGAGATAGAGACATTTTATGACGAGTTGAATGAAATTTTGTCGAACTTAAAAATAAATAAAAAATTATCAGCTTATTATTATGGGAGATTTCAACAGCCCCCAATAGATAAAAGAAGGTTAGGAGAAGAAAGAATTATAGGTTCATATAACTATGGCAATAGGAATAGAAGTGGGAGAAAAACTGGTAGAATTCTGTCTAGAAAAACACCTGGGAATTATAAATAGCTTTTTTAAAAAACGTATGGACCAACAGTGGACGTGGACATCATCAAACGGAAAATATAATAGCCAAATAGATTATATGTTAACAAACTATAGAGTAAATATAAGGAATTTCGATGTACTAACTAAATTTGGTTACTATCCAGACCATAGGCCGATATATTGTAAAATAACATTTAAAATGAAGAGACGAATGCCAATACAAAGGATGAAAAATTTCTATGTAACAAGCAATAGATAAAGCTGAATATAATAAGGCGATTTAAAAAAAGATAAAGCAACAGGAGTAGATGAAGTCACAAACGAGTAAATAAAATACGTTGATTCAGAAATGATTGACCTATTCATAAATCTGTTTAACCTTATACTACATCAAAGAAAAATTCCTCAGAGCTTGGAAAGATTCGAATATTATTCTAATTTGTATAAAAGGAAAGATCGATAAAATTGAAAATTATAGACCAATTTGTCTTAGGTTCTACCTTAACCAAAATTTTTCCCAAAGTACTAACAAATAGAATTATACATATTATAAATGCAGAACAACCTCCGGAACAAGCAGGATTTCGAAATGGCTATTCAACAATAGATCATCTACAGGTTACAAATCAATTGATCGAGAAGTGTAACGAATTTCAGATAGATTTAAATTTAGTTTTTTATAGATTATACAAAAGTCTTCCATTCGCTTGGCCATAATTTTCTGTTAACAGCATTACGAAAACAAGGAGTCCCAGAAAACACAAGAAATAAAACAGAGAAAACTCAGAACGCATTGGAGAGATTGTTGTTAGACATAAAGTTAAAAGGTAGAACAAATTTAAAAACCATTAGAAATAGGCTAAAATTTAGTTATAATTTTAACAGAGTAGTAAATAGATTTAGCGAGAGAAAAAAGTGTAAAATGGACTAAAACAGGAACGGAATGGTGTATTTAGAGTAAGAGGAAACGAGGTGGGCAGAAATTAAGATAGGAGGACCATATTATGAAATAAACAGTATCATAGAGTAGCTTGGGACCGGCTTGAATGGGCACGTTTGAGGGAGGCCTTTTCCCGGTATCAGGGCTAGATAATAAGTGTATGTATATGTATGTGTATTTATGCAATTATGTGTTTACATGTATTTATGTGTGTATGTATATGCACGTATTATATAGAATAAGTTGTTTTAATTGTTGGTATTATTATAAATTAACATGTCCAATAAATAAATAAATCAAAATATAAAATGTACACACACACATATATATATATATATATATATATATATATATATATATATATATATATATATATAACATAAACAACTCGCGGTGAAAACTGAAATATTAATAAAATGTAAAAACTAAAATTTCAAACATTCGAAACAAATCGAGGTTTTAGGATATTATAAAGTTCTTTTTTCGAGCTTGCTCACTTTATAAAATTATTAAAAATTTTCATGAAAAAATTTGAAAAATTTTGCTTGAATATGATGAGAATGTAAATATTATTGTTGACGCATGATTTACAGCCCCCTCACTAAGAAGTGTTAGGACTGATGAGAACTAATTGAATATAAATGACTATAATAAAACAAAAGAGAAAAGATAAATTTGTTATCTTAAGAGAAAATATCAATTGTTACAAGCCATAATAATAGGAACAATAACACACATTTATAATAATGAATTATTTAACATACCCTAATATTAGTCGAGAAACATTTAGCGCCGTAACTGGGTAACTCAGAAATGATGGTTAAATAGTACAGTTTAGCTTGCAGACTAGTTAACGTTTTATGCGATGTTCCGGTTATAGTCTGATTTAGTTTTAACAGATGCGTTAATAATTTTCTCAGTTCTTTCCTCTTCATGGATTCCATTAATGATATGGGAACAAACTTATCCAAACCGAATTCTTTCCTAGAAAAACATGTAATAATAATAATAATAATAATGATTTACCAATTAAAAATTGCTCCATAAAGAAACCTATTTTAAAGTTACGACAGCGATATAATAAATCTCTATACTTACACTGATTAAATAATTTTCACGCTAAAATTGCAATGAAACTATATAAATTTTACCTTTGGCGATATGAAAATTAAAGTAGGTTTACTTTTAAAAACGAAGTATTATGCGAATTTTTTAATAGACAGAGTAATTTGAATTTGTTTCATTTCGTTATTTTGTTAAGTAAATTATTAGACCAATTAATATGTTTTTTAAATAAACATAAAGTTCCATCAGTTCAAATGTTAGGGGGTGTACGATTTTCATCAACTTGAAGATTGATAAAGCATCATATTAACGACACAAGACCAGTCCATATGGGGTGATTTCCAATTACCTTCACTACCTACTTTACTTTCACACCCATCTACCAGCAGCCAAATGGATCCAAAGCTGAGTTCGTTAGAAACCTTTTCTTAATGAAAAATTCTTTTTCCCTGCTGTGATTCTAAGTAAAGTATTGCGAGTAGAATACAAAATCACTTATGTCAAATAAAAACGCGTAAAAATAAATTGTACTAAGAAACGAACCTCGACTATTTTCTAGAACTATTTATTTTACAATTAAGAAAAGACAAATTTAGATGAGATAGACTTAATTTATTTGCCGGTTTTGAAGAATGAATGTATTTACGAATTTATACGGTGTGTATCAATTTTTTAAATGACTCATCCCTCCGATGAATATCTTATTAATGATTTTACGATGCTTGTTATAGAGGAATCTTCGGAAATTACAATAACTATTTTCTAAGTGAAACTTCTATTGGCTCGTTGTATATGGCGAGTTAACCCGTAAAACGAGCGAGCGAGTCAAAGGCTTAACACATGAGCCATTAGGCAGCGACGATTTGAACGAAATAACGAATAGCCGGGCTACAAACACGCAACAAATTTTTATATATATATATATATATATATATATATATATATATATATATATATATATATATATATATATGCTTAAAAATTTGTTTATTCTTTCTCTTGAGCATGCGCACATATATGTTATTTCGTTGTGTATGTGGGACGTAAATTTGAGAACGAAAACATTTTAGCCATCGCCACGTCAAGTTAATCATAGTGGACAATATGCCTTCTTTTTGTTAGCGAAATTTCCTCGAAATCGTGATTTTATTAAATAAGCGTCTTTTGGGGAAACCGTCTTTAAGTCACGGGGACACAGTTTTTTTTCTTTTTTTTTTAAAATCCTAGATGCTTTCGTTAGTGTAAATCGTTCGTATATTTTTCTCCGCCTAGGTAACTAAATTGATGTAATGCTCGTAATTTATAACTCTTCCTGTTAGTTTTGTTTCTGGTTCCCTCCTTAATCGGTTCTTCTACTTTGAAAATTACTCATTATTATTTTCTATTATTGTACATCCTTGCCATTCATCGATCTTAACGCGTTATATATTCAAGCATCATCGTCGTCGTCGTATTGTTCGTTACCGGACGTCTTGATTAGCCATTATATTTTTACGTACAAAATGGCCTAGCAAGGCACTAATTATATGCAACGAACATGCACGCGCGTACGATGTGGGGGCCACTGCTTTCTCCGTGATAATTAAGAGTTACGTAATGATGAAAAATTTTATAAAATTTTTCCGTCGCTAATTGGTTTCCACCATCGAGTAGTTGACGATCGATCATTCCAGCTTTATTACGTGCATGACAGATATTTCTATTCAGATACCTTTTCAAATATTGTCTAGCTGCATTACAGCTACGCCAGAACGCCTTTTAAACATCGCTACATCGGGCGTTAAAACTGCCAATGTTATTTTATTGTAAATGTAGAGAATGTAGATAAGACTACGATTTTAAAATACGTAATTTATATTAACTTAATTAATCTTACTTTTGAAAACGCATATACATCTGTATATATATATAATCGAAAATTATTATTTTCAATGGTATTGACGTAAGTCGTACTACGATGCACGAGCAAGTAGAATCAACTTGTCAATACTGAAAATAATATTTACCGTTTCTATAGATTTTAATTACGTTTAAATACGAAGAACTTATTGTAAGTAAATGTAGAAAATCCAATAAACTTACTCTATAGATTTAACTGTGATCTTGTTATAAGGAATGTTATTGGATATGGCGTGCTGATGGATGTGTAACGCTGCCAATCTCAATGCAGTATCGTACTTCAATTCGGGAGCGTATCGTTCTTGAACGACGTCGTTACAACACTAAGATCAAAATTACGTTACGTTATGCGACGCGTTGAATTATTTCATTAAGTTTTTATTAATTTTTTTGTTTTTCACAAATGAAAATTATCGCAGACCGAAAAAAAAGTACCAACACGAATTATATATATAAACCCGATTACAATTAATAATTACCGGATAAAAATGGCATCGGTCCTTATCAACAGCTCGTCTTTTGGAGTAAATAACGCACGAACGAAATCGTACGTGAAAAATGAAAAAATACTCGTTATACACTATAGCAATATAGTTAAAAACTGGAGAGTTCTGCCGAGAGGGTTTAATATTTAGGGTTTCGAGAAGAAATGAAGACTAATTCGTCAAAATCCGATCATTTTTGAGGTAGATGTCGAAAACGCCGTTTTTAACGAATTACATTATATATATGATTTTTTACAGACGGTCCAAAGGATGGTATGTATGTATAGTTCTACCTAAAAGGGGTTTAATATTTAGGGTTGGTTCGGGACGAGTAAAACAAAATCATCTGACCATTTGTCGCGCTATTTTTTGAAAATATATTAGGATACAGTTGTATTTTGAATTTGATTTAATCATTTTTGTTTCAATATGTATTACCAAGAGATAGGCCCGCGTACATGAACTTGGGAAGTCCCCGGTACAAAAGATATAACTCGGTTCGGCCTCCTTAAAATAGGAACAAATATTTTACTAAAAAAAATATTCGATATTTGTCAAAACCCACTAACCCAATAGTTCTAGAAATAATTAAATAATAATAATAAAATACTCCCGTCAATCTCCGTTTGTAGATTTTATACTTTATTCTAAATTATACAAATGTACTATAATTATACGAAGTTTCATGACAAGTATGGCGTGAATTGGACCTGACAGGGCGAGTTATACGATTTTCGTAAAATGGGTCCATTTTGATGATAACCCACTCTAACAAGTTATTTAATTGCTAGTTCGAAAGTATCGATAATTCATTATGTTCACTAGGTAAATTCGAAACTTCTTCGTTACTTAATTTTTCGAATAACTGCTGAAAGTCGTCTTTGTACAATGGGAACAGACGTGCAGGGAAATCATCGCAACGTTTCTATATAAGAACAGTTTCCCTTAAAAATAATCATACTTTCGGATAAAGAAAAAGCTAGGTAAGTGAGAATAAAAGATATACATTACCTGCATATATAAATATTCGAATGCGGTTAGATCTTCTTGAGCTAATATACAAGCGTCTTTCGGAACAAACGCTACCCTGAATAAACAACGTAAATTATGAGCTCCAGGGCGGGATGCTATCTATATTTTAAAAAATAAATAATAGAAAAAACTAATTAAAAAATATTTTATAGCAAAAAAAAATAAACAATGAAAATATAACATTCGTTAGGTTTTTTCTTTTTATTTGTATTTTTACACAATCGCGAACCGTTTTACGTAGATACTAATAGTTTCTAACCAACCGTTTCTTAATTGAAAAAGAATATAATATTTGTTAGTTTTTTATATATATAATATTTGTTAGGGTTTTTTTTTTTGTATATTTGTTAGGTTTTCCTTTTTTTTTTGTATTTTTACACAATCGCGAACCGTTTTACATAGATACTAATAGTTTCTAACCAACCGTTTCTTAATTGAAAAAGAATATAATATTTGTTAGTTTTTTTTTTATATAATATTTGTTAGGGGTTTTTTTTTTTTGTATATTTGTTAGGTTTTTCCTTTTTTTTTTTGTATTTTTACACAATCGCGAACCGTTTTACATAGATACTAATAGTTTCTAACCAACCGTTTCTTAATTGAAAAAGAATATAATATTTGTTAGTTTTTTTTATATATAATATTTGTTAGGGTTTTTTTTTTGTATATTTGTTAGGTTTTTTCTTTTTTTTTTTTTTGTATTTTTACACAATCGCGAACCGTTTTACATAGATATTAATAGTTTCTAACCAACCGTTTCTTAATTAAAAAAGAATATAATATTTGTTAGTTTTTTTTATATATAACATTTGTTAGGGTGTTTTTTTTTTGTATATTTGTTAGGTTTTCTTTTTTTTTTTGTTTTTTCACACAATCGCGAACCGTTTTACATAGATACTAATAGTTTCTAACCAACCGTTTCTTAATTAAAAAAGAATATAATATTTGTTAGTTTTTTTTATATATATAATATTTGTTAGGGTGTTTTTTTTTTGTATATTCGTTAGGTTTTCTTTTTTTTTTGTTTTTTCACACAATCGCGAACCGTTTTACATAGATACTAATAGTTTCTAACCAACCGTTTCTTAATTAAAAAAGAATATGATAATTGTTAAGTTTTTTTTTTGTTTTTTTTTTTTTTTATAAAGTTTTTTTTATTTTTGTATTTTTTTTATAAATCGCGAACCGTTTTACGTAGATACTAATAGTTTCTAAACCAATCGTTTCTTAATGAAAAAATAAACAATAAACTTATTAGCAAAGGTTACTGATCTTTAATAATTAATAACAAAACTTTTTATTCAATTAATAGCACATTTTTATTTTTAGTATGGATCTATCTTCTTGGTTTGGTATCTATCATCTTTGGGTGTGTGTATATGTTACACGCGTGATTTGTTATTACTAGCGTTATCCTCGTGCGTTTGAAAGGTATCGAGTATGTATTATTTCAAATTTAAGAATTTTTTTATTATTACGTTCTTAATTACTACTGCCAGAAAGGCCACAATTAATTTAGGTATTATTTATTTATATAATAACTTGTGCAAGGCGGACCCAATGGCCCATCCTGCTCACTAATCTAATATGTAATGTAAGACTTGTTTTCTCAACAATCTTCGTCTTGTTTGACTGTTATCAAGAAAGCATATTGCTTCGACGTTTATATGTTGTTTGGATTTTAGTGTTTTAATAATTTTATCCACGTATTCTATTTCGCAATGAGAGTGAATATCTTTATTTGTTGCATACCAAGGTGCGTTGGTTATTGTTCTGAGAACTTTATTCTGAAACCTTTGTATTATATTACGATTAGAAAAGCTAGCCGTGCCCCATATTACAGCGTGATACATTCAAGTTGGTTTTTATTATTGAATTATATAGTAATATTTTATTATCTAATGTTAGCTTACTAGAGCTCCTCATCATCCAGTACATTTTTTTGTATTTAAGATCCATTTCTTTGCGTTTAATTTTTATTTATATGATTTTTCCATGTTAAAGTTTTATCCAAATGTAGTCCTAGATATTTAACTACATTTTTTTTAGGTACGACCTTATTGGAAAGCATCACCGGAGGGCAGTTCGAACGTTTTAGAGTAAAGTTGATATTTTTAGATTTATTTACGTTTACTTTTATTCACCAATCGGCCATCCAATTTTCTATATCGTTCAGATGTTTTTGTAATTTATATCTTTATCCCTCGCTAAAATTGCCGTGTCATCAGCGAACGCACAAAGCGTTGTATCTTCCTTGACTGGTAAATCAGCTGTAAAAATTTAATAAAGGATGCGTCCCAATATACTACCTTGGGTGACTCCTGCATCGATCGTGTGAACATCGGACAATTCCTCATCTTGTTTAATCATAATCATTCGGTTTCCTAAATAACTCTTTATCACCAGATAATATTGATATGGTAACAATTTTAAATAATATTCCTTCGTGCCACACTCTGTCGAAGGCCTGTTGAATATCCAGGAATGCCGCATTGCTAAATTCTTTGTTTTCCAAATCATTTATAATTGTACCAGCTACCCTGTGTAGCTGCTCCAACGTTGAGTGCCTTTCTCTGAATCCGAACTGGTGATTGGGTATTATACCCTTTTCTTGAATTATCGATTTGAGCCTCAGAAGTAAAATTTTTTCTCCGATTTTTGACAATACTGGAAGCAAACTGATCGGTCTATATGATGTTACCAAGTTTGCCGGTTTGCCTGGTTTATTAATCATAATAACCTGAGCTACTTTCAATTAAGTTGAAAACTTTGATAACCTTAATGTTACATTATATAATGTAGTTATGAATGCGATAACCTTTTTTTGGAACGTGCTGTAGAATCTCTGCATTAATTAGGTCATATCCAGGAGTTTTTTCAAGGGCATTTCCTTAATTGCCTTTCTTACTCCCTGTGAAGTTATAGTCTTTATTGGGAGTGTCATTTGAAACGGTTCTTCTAGTGAATTATTAATAATTTTTTGAATATTAGGCAGTACGGTATCATTAGGCGTAAATACTTTCTTAAGGTGGTTCACGAATAATTCTGCCTTTTTCTTTATTATTTTTTGTCCAGTGTTCTTCCTCATTTCGTATTGGTTGGTTTACCTTTGGCACGCATCTAAGATATTTATTTGCTTTCCATAATGTATAGTCTTCCTGTTTATTAGCTGAAATATTTTCCAAATATTGCTGTACTGCTTTATTTTTATTTTCACATAGCTTTTCTTTTATTTTTTTTTTTATGCATTATTTAATGCGGTCTTATCCTGAGGATTTCTGCTTTTCATCCATACTCTTCTGAGTCTTCTTTTTTCTTTAATTAATATTAGGGCATCCGATTGAATTCCGTTTGATTTTTTCATGTTTATTTGTTCGGGTGTTGACAACCACGCTGCTTTTTGTATTATACTTGTAAGGTATTGAGTGGCTTCATCAATATCATCCTCTGTTTTTAACTTCTGTTGAGTATCAAAGTTTGTTTGAAGTCATTCTAATCTGTTTTCTTGTTTGTTAAGGTTGAGATCTTTTCTTAACTACCGTTGAGCTAATTGCAGCTTTAACAGGCGAATGATCTCCGTCACAATCCGGGCCTATTAAATCTATGATATCCGGTAATTTTCTTATATCGGTAGGCCAATGTGTAGGTTCTGTTGGTGCGAGAATAGTATACTTTCCCAATATAATTTGGTAAAGTGTTTTACCATGCTGTGAAGTCAATCTAGATCCCCAGGCATAATGTTTCGAATTCCAGTCTCCTCCAGTTATTCATTTATTTCCTAACAGCGAAAAGTACTTTTCTAATATTTTTTTATTTACTTTTTGATTTGGAGGACAGTACGTTGCAGATATGGTGATTGGCCCATATGTATCATTGATTAATACTGAAGTAGCTTGAATTCAGGAGTAGATAATTTTTCAATTTCATAGTGTTTAATAGTTGTTTTAATTATTATTGCTGTACCTCCACGGGCAGCACCTAATGGATGTTGCGTATTGTATCAGCAGTACTCTTTAACCCTATAATAACTTTTTCCAGTAAAATGAGTTTCTGAGATGAGTAGGATATCGAGATTATTCGCCCGAATCAACGTTTCCAACCTCGTGTTTGTGTAATTCCTTTCCATTGTCATTTCAAATGTCAATTTTATATTGTGTTAAACGTGTTTTTTGTATACTCATAATATTTTGTTTATTATTTTTTTTCCAGGGTGGAGGGGCTTGACTGCCCCTGCCCTGTTCATCCACTAACGGTTTATTAATTGACTTATTTGTAGCTTATTTTATATTATTTAAGTATTATTACGTAATAACAATCAAATAATCTTATCTAATGTTGTTCGCTATCAGCTCCTAGATAAGAGACGAATTACAGCGAGTCGATTATTTAAGCGTGATAACACAACCCGAGTAAACCACTTGTTATCTCTCCGATCGTAGATAACCGTTTTAAGTTTACGAATTGGTAAAATTTTATGCGATTATGTATAATCGCAATCGCATTTTTTCGTTCATTTGGTATAATCTCGTCTTAAATTAAATTAAACTTAAGTAAAATAAATTACATAAATACATCGCGAAACATGATTCAAAACTTACCCTAGCGATAGTATGATCTGGATTGAGTAAAGTAAGTTTGTTTCGTCTCAAACCCTTTACTTGTTCCAGGACTAGAGCAAAATTATTAATCGCTTGGATGCATAATTTATTCTTCAGCGAATATAAAACATCTTTCACTTTGGTACTGTTATCGTATTTGAACGACTTAGTCTGACCATTTTCTAGGAACACTTTTAGGATATTCGGTATTGGTGAGCAACTAGTTTCGCCTCCGCTAAACGGTGTCGATACCTGTTAATATTTTCGGTAGATACGACATATATAAACATACTAAATAAGTATTATTATTATTATTATTATTATTATTATTATTGGTAATTTTTACTAGCATAACTTATTTCCTAGGTGGCCCGTACTATGGAATTTTTTGTATATTGTGTACATCCTCTTTTACCTTGTATAAATCCTCTCTGTATTCTTCATTTCCGTTCATATATTAATAATTAACCAGGAATACTTCGCTTTATGCGATGTAACTCACATAGTATCCAAAGTAATGCTCTATCTCTTGAGGGTTTTATTCTGCAGAGTTCAGTTAACATTATATTACTCTTCGAAACGTGGCTCAAACTCGGGTTCACTTGTAATTTTTCAGGATATTTGTGTTATCGTGATGATAGAGATGACGAATATGGTGGGACAGCTATTCTTATCAGGAATAGTATATGGCATACAGTAATTAATTACTTCCTTCCTCCGAATATTTTTTATGGGAAAACGTGTAACCTGGTATCGATAAAAATTCATTCTGATAATAAAGATATTTCTGTTATTTCAGTATATTGCCCAATTCTAATGCTTTTAACAACTTTTTGAATGGTCTGAATTCAGAAATTATTTTAGGCGGGGACTTCAATGGCCATCACCTAGCTTGGGGAGAACCATCTACTAACCCAATTGGGAGAGATATCTTTCAGTTGTGGAACATTTCCAACCTTTGTTTACTGAATACTGGGGAGCATACCACACTCCTAACGTCTCTAAAATCTTCAACTATTGATCTTCATGGTTTCTCCCCACCTTTTGTACTGAGATCATTGTGAATATACCTAATAGGTTATGAGGGTTACTTAAGACCTCAAATGAAAATTAAACTGTTGTGAATTACACATAATGTTCTATGAATAGAAAAATATTAAAATTTTATATCAACTTGATTCATAGGATTGCTGTATATAATTACTCATTAGACGATACTTTATCATGTATGAAAATAGTACCGCTACGATGTTACATAAACATAAATCACAAATACTTTGTTTATAAACCTTTAATCTAACATAAAACCGACTTATAATCGAATAAGAAAAATTTATGTTATCAACTCTAAATTAATATACGGTTTTTTTCCATTTTTGTGTAAAATATTGTTCTGTATTTTATATTTATAATTACCCGTTCATATAATTTAAAATAATTATTTACAAAGATGTGCATTATTCGCAAAAACAGAAATAAATATTTATATAATAACTTATGACTGGTTTACATTGTGCCTTACCATAAAACATTCTAAGCACATTGGTATTATTTTACACACAGTGCAAAATGTGGTAATCTTTTTTGTTTTCTTCTGAGCCTAACATTTCTTAAACATTAAGTACACGATTCATAGCTGTTGTTTAAATATTATTTTACTTACCATAAATTAAAATTAAAAATAGTAAAGAAATATGTGGACAATAAAATTTGAATAGGTTAAGGTGATTAACTTGATCGTTGGGTTATGTATTATCAATTAACAATGAATACCTCATGAGGAATTTCCATGGTATCATAACCGAAAACATCAATACTGGATTGAAACATTACACAACCCGTTAATCAACTATTTGCTGAGTGATATGAATAACCCCATAACCGTGAACGTGTAAACGTGGTTAAAGACGCCGTTTCAAACGAAGCATTTACACATATAAGCGTAATAAAATACGAATTGAAAACAATAAAATCGCGTTCATAACTATAAAAACGATATAGGTGGAGGTGGGAAAAAATGACGACCAACATCAAATAGGTCCAATTATTAGTCAGATTTGTAATTGTAAAAAAAAATAAATCTAGTTTATGTTAGTATTGAAGAAATTCAATAGTTACCGTCGATCCGTTCACGATTACACCTTCGGCGAATCTAACCCTCGGAGGGTTCGTTTTCAGTCGTTCCTTTTTTGCGGAACTGAGCAACGCCGATTTTTTGGTAGACTGAAAAAAAATAAAATCCAAAAATTAGATTAATACCGAAAAAAAAATAATCTACTATGGATAAAATAAATGCTTTCCGAAATCACGATAAAACATCCGAGATGAATCATTTTTCGCTATGACCGTTGGTTGTAGAAAAAAACTGTACAGATTCTGTTAATAAGTGTTGGAAAAAATTTGTATTTACGATTAACCGAAATTTTACGATGTAAAAATCTTTACGATAATCGGCGTATCAGTGGGTGTTTTCGATATCAAAAGAGTGTCACATTATTCTGCAATTTTTTTATTATTCGGATATTTACTTAGCTCAGTACTGGCTGATCCGTAATATAATATCTGTTTACACAATAACAATTTATTGCCTACAGAAAGACAATTAATATTCTTTTTATAATTTAATTCGAGTTCACTTCTCTTTTTATTAACGTGCTCTTTCTATCCTATATATTACGCGACGTGCCTAAATAACTTCACAATCATGATACGATTATGTATATCCACTGCTGGATGTAAGCGTCTCCTCTTTTCTTCCATCTATGGCGATCATCAGTCCTTTTCATTCACTTTACACCGGCTGACGTTTTTATATCATCCTGCTATCTTGTGCCGGCCGACCGCGAATTCTGTATACTTCCCTTGACAGCCTTTCGTCCACCTTTCATTTCTTCTTGCCACATAGCCTGCTTCGACAATTTAGTTCGATGCATCGGATTTCTTGTTTGACATCTAAATTCCCAACATTACTCTTTCGTGGGCTCTGTGGGTTACAAAAAGTTTCTTAACTATGTATTGCATTAGGCTTCATGTTTCCGCTTCAATTGTTCTTTAGCCCGTTGGATACAACTTTATTCTTGAACAACTTGCTTAAATTTCCAAAAACTATCCACGAGATATTTGTAGGAAGTAAAATTCTTAAGTATCTCTTTCTTGTCTGTAGTAATATAATGATACCTGCACACTCCTTCAGTAAGTTAGTTTTCGAACATACATTGTAAGGATAATAACTTATGAGATATTGTATCCCCTTACCTGACGCCTCTTTTTAATATTATTTTGCTCGCTTTCTCTACCAGTTGCACTTACATCATCTTACTACATGCAATTACTCCGTTATTAATTTACTATTAATTATCAGCCTAGTATACTTTTTTTTCAATAAAGTTTACATCCACACACGCACACTATATATATATATATATATATATATATATATATATATATATATATATATATCAAAAAGTATATTTGTTCGACTAGTTTCGTTAAAAAAAGAATCTAACCGAATTCTTGCGGTGTTTATTTGTTGACCACCAAGAGGAAACAGTTTGAAAATGTATAATAGCGATATTGCTTTTTTTCGCACAACCCCATAATTGACAGCCGTATAGCCAAATTGGCTTCAGGACCGGGTTGTATAATAACAGCTTGTTTTCGAATTTATAATTTTGATCTTTTTCTAAACATTTGTTTCCATTTAAATATTGAGTTCATTGCGTTTTTTAATTATTATAAAATTTGACACATATATTGTTTAAGATTTTAAATCTCTAAGGTGTCATTGATTGCACACCAAGGTGGGAAGATAATTAGTCTCTTATTATCTTATTTTGGAACGTCTGTATTTTATTTACACGAATATCTATAGCGCAGCTCGACAACATGAGATTATACATCCACGCAGGCTTTATTAGTTTCAATAAATTAATAATTTATTTTCAATGGTTAAGTCTGAATATTTGGCGAGTATACGTTGTCGTATCTAATTGTTTACATTTTGTATTAATATACGGGTTGACTAACATTGTTGTTATTTAAATTTCCTTAGAAAAAAATGTTTGGCTTAGTTTTTGGAACTTGGAATGTTTTTCGAAATTAATTTAGCAGTAAAATTTTATCAAATTTTCGTGTTTTCATTATCTTTTGAAGTGAAACTTCTATTGGCGCGTTGTATATGTGGAGTTGAACCCCGTAAAGCGATCGAGCCAAATGCTTATAAGGCAGGCCTATTTTCACAGTGTAGTCGGGCTCCTCCTCTCTTTCCGCATGCTGTACTCATATACGTGTATATTCAGTTGACATACATACATACATACATAAATACATACAAACACGTACAAAAATTAAACAGGCATACGCATGCGCATATATATATATATATATATACGCGTGTACAGGTTTGAGAACATTTGAGTCATCACCACGTCAGGTCAAGCATATCGGTAGTGCGTTTTTTTTGTTTTTGTTTTTTTTTTTAATTTGTACAAAATAATGAATCTATTAAATAAGCGTCTTTTTAGGAAACCGTGTTTAAGTTTCACTTCTTCTCCTGCGCACCGAGGCACATCATCTTGTGTTGGCACGTGCGTCGTGTGTTTTATTGTTTTAAAAAAAAAAAAAAGAAAAACTATTCTTTCTTTTTAAACATTATAAGTATTTCCTAATATTCAACATTATCATTTCTAAATTATTACGATTAAATACGAAACGCGATTACGTACACTATCCACCGGTGGCTGTCGTACTTTTAGTTTAACTGAATCCGGGCAATTACGAACCATCTGTATGACTTGTTCTCTAGGCGTATTTTGAACATCTTCGTCATTAATGGCCAATATTAAATCACTCGGTAACAGTTTACCTTCGCTAGGACCACCTTCTATCACATACCTAAAGTAAAGAAAATCCATTCGTAGAGGTATAGTAATTTAAAATAAACAAATTAATTAATTAATATAATCCGTGGCTTATTTTAGTCGTAGTTTTATTCCTTAAAAAAATAAATTAAGAAATAGCGTACCGTCTATTGACAAAAAACGTCGTATTTTATAGCGCTATTCGAAGTCTCGTCTAGACATACGAGGTGTGTGCAGCTGTGAGGTTATGTATAACTGACAAGTGTAAGAATTATACAGACTGTCCAAAAGAAAATTCTTAGTCTGATAATAAACACACCTTGGTATGTAACGAACCAGGTCACACCGTGATTAAACATTACTTAGGTATGTGATGTCATTGAGCAATACGCAGAGCCATGTTGTGAGACTGGAAAATCATCCAAATATCCTTGCATCGGGGCTGTTGAATACAATCGGCGATGTAAGACTAAGACGCAGAAAATCCCTGGACCTAATCCCAAGCCATGGTTAACGATGGTTACTATTCCCTTCCTGTTATGCCATTCTCCTAAATACTGTTAAATAATCGTATCGTCGGTAAGCTTGCAGTAAATATTAATATAAAAAAATAACATTCAATTTCGAGATATTATAGAATGCAACTTGATATTTTATCAGACTGTTCAAAAAATTTCTAAGCAACACTGAGTTAAATTTCGACACGATCCAATTTTTCGCCAATTTATATTTGCCGCTTATGACGGTTGCAATTTTTCGCATAAACAATATTTCTGTTTCTCCGTATGCACGACACTGACTGATTTTTTTTTTTCAAAATTCACGTAATACAATGATTTGTTTAGTTATATGTTAAAGCAAATGTTTGTTAGATTTTGCTTGGCGAATGTGCAATAATAGAACAAAACTTAATTTTGGAAACAAAATGTAAATGAAAAATATCGATGCTTAACACCTATTTCAATCGGACGGATCGAAAAAAAAATTAAATAATAAAAATTACTGTATCCCGCGAACTATTAGTCAGAGTTGTACACCATCTTTTATGTGTTAGACGCATCTCGATAACTTTCCGAATGTAGCAGAATATTGAATATTAAAACTGAAATCTTAAACGTCCGAATTGATTAAAAAGTATTCCCACTTACGAAAGTGAAACACGATTAAAATTCGCTTCTTACGTCAAACTAGGTGGTCGGAAACGTGTAGTTTTTTGATTATTATTATTATTATATTTTTTCGAGGACGTTAATTAAGTAAATTAAGTAATGGCGAATTCTCAATAGTACGAAATCAATGGAACTACGACGAATACTATGTAAGAAAAATTAATTAATAATAACATTTTGTAAATTAAAAAAGAAAAACAACAAATCTTAATTCTAGTAAGAGAAAAACCCCGGGGACCACCCTATATGTCAGCTTTTAATACGTTAATTCGGATTTAATTATAACGCGAAAATAAGTTAGCGCGAGTTAAGCACCCACTAGAATAGTTGATAATTCCATTACGACGCCTCGATGAACCATTTCCAACTATCTCAATTTAACAGAATTGACGTTACAAAATCCGTCCCTACCTCCTATCAACTATACCGAAAAAGTAGATTCTTCCGATTAAATAAATACATGTTAAATTATTCGCAAGTATATGTACAGTATTAGTAACTTTTTTTTAAAAATTTTATATTACCCTTTATTAATAACTGTAAATTTTTATTATCGTTGATAGAAATGAAATCAGAATCAAGCAACCTGTATACAAAAAATTATGTTTATATATACAGCATCATAAATTTGCCAATTTAAGAAGTCTTATCGATAAAACAAACATAATTTTATTTAAGAAGTCTTATCGATAAAGCAAAAATAATTTTAACAGACAGTAGTAAGATGAATAAAGAAAAAAACATAATAAAACAAATAGCAATCGGTAATAAATATAATCCTATTATATAGTTGATAAAATGTGGAATAAATCTAACAACAATAACGATACAGAAAAAGATAAAAATAATTATTTAGTTTCAAATAAATTATGTAGGAATGAATAAGATAATGAAAATATTTAACAAATATAACATTGATTTAGCAATAAGGAATAATAACGCATTATTAAAATCAATTAGTAACAACAAAGCAGAAGATGGCAATATGTTTAAAAAAAAAAAAAAAAAAAAAAAAGTATATAAATTAAATTGTAATCAATGTTAACAGAGGAGACATAGGAGAAACAGACAGATAATTCGTAATATGATTTAACATTTAAATTTATATAAAAACAATGATGAAAAATCATTATTTGGAAAATATTGTTTAGAATTAAAACACAAAATAAATAATATTAAATAAAATCGTGGATGGACCGGAAAACTAACGAATATGTCTTCCAAAAATTAAACATACATATACGGCTGTCATGCAGAATAAAGAAGAAATTCTTGATGTTTATCGGACACATAGGGAGAGATACGGACTATCTGCAAAATCTGATAATTACCGGGAAAGTATGCGTGAAGAGGAAAAGTGCGCGGATGCGCTGGGTTGACCAGATAAAATCACTAACTGGATTAAATGCACACATGAAGCATTGTTGACTGCTCAAGACAGATCGGATTTGAGAATAATAACATATGCGGCGGTCTCATAATATCACTACACCCTTCCGAGGGTCCAAAGGAAGAAGAAGAATAAAATTTTACATACAAAAAAACATTTTGAAAAAAGAAAACTGTTAAAAAAACGGAAATAATAAAAGGGATAGAAATAATTTATTAAATTGAATGATAAATTTCGATGAAAAATTAACTATTATTTTTTATTTTACTGGCTATTATGTAAAAAATTTTATATTACTGATAGTTGATTATCTTGTTTACCAAGTTCACTGTTAGATTGTTTTATTAATACTGTTATTTGTTTTGCTGATTTTTGTGAATTGCAATCTTAAATGAATATTTTTATTTTATATTTTTTATCTTTTTAATTGATTGACTTTCCCATTAATGTATCATGTACTGCTGGTAGGCTGGAGGTACAGATGAGGAGTATCGTGCAAGAAGCAAAGAACTTGACCGTACGTGTTGCATTCGAGTTTAGCAGGCCTTTAATTGTTGGTAACGCTATTTGGGAACGTTGAGAGATACAAGTAGCAAAAGATAGTGTCCAAAGGAGCCTCTTGACAAATGCCCAATTAAAGTGTGGACGAATCGGAGCAGTCTCAAAGTTCTTGATAAATCAGGAGGTGTTTTGCAGCGAGTTTGTATCCGATTTAATGCTTCTTAACTTGTTAGGGCTAGGTGTGGACATTCACATAGATTTCCATTTGTTTTTTAGTTGGCGATAATATTGTATGCATCCTCACGAGAGATGGATAAATTGAGGTAAGGGTACATAAAGGACGGCTCTTTAGCTGATTGGCCAACTGATTCATTTCTATTCACTTGATATTGGCCTAATAGCCGAAAAGCGTTGTGATTTTTCATAAAGAAAAATTTCAATCTTTTTTTTGTTGTTGTTTATTTTAATAAAATATCACTACATTCCACATTCTTCAAATTATATAGCATATGCTTTTTATTTCGTATTTTTCGGAACATATAAAAACAAGAATACGAATTTTAAATTAAAAGAAACAAATAATTAACATATACTTTCAACATGTTCTATTAATAAAGCTGTTTTAAAACCTCGTATTGTGTAATTTAGCGTATTCTGATGAGAGATAGTATACTAATGTTTCGTATACTTACCGTAGATAGCGCAGTTGATTTTTTTTTAAAGACAATATATTATTTTTTAAACATCGAATAAACCTTATATGGGTTTAACAAACTTTAATATGTGTTAAATGTATTAGGTACGTAATAAATTTCCGTATTTAATGACTAAAAAGTAATGTAAGAATACTAGAATTTCGTATAAATTTGAAATATGCATAACGCTAACCGAGGTGGCATTTTTTAAATCGGTTATTAGCGTATTTATATATCTGAATACATATATATTGATTTATTAGCATCGTCATTTTATCGTCAATATCAGAATATAGTGAACTTTTAAAAATATATAGAGAATAAATAACGGCTGCGAAAAATGTATTCTCCTTCCACGATTAAACTGAAAAATATCAGTCAGTTAATTGCCCGGCATGTATAGTTCCACAAATCATCAAATAAACACCAAACCTTTCGAAACGAGGAGAGATGATACTTTTTAAATAATGTTAAGTGTGTGCGTATGTATGAAATATATAATACATAAATAAAAAATATATATCTTTGTGAACGCATTGTATATTTATTTTCTGTGGCAGTTGATATATCGATAATCACATTCTTCCCAATAATTTTATATGTATGATCAAGTATTGGCTATTCAATTTTTTCCCTGAGCACTTTCGAACAATTTTTTTAAAAAATTTCACCGTGCACTACAGGACATTTTAAATTGCAAAATTATAAAAAAAAAACAAAACGAACACATACCGAACAACAACCGGTTTTTCACTTCCAGCTACGAAACCGAATCCCAATTCGCTATCCCTGGACAGTTCGACAATTCTCGGTTTTGAGTTTTGATCATCTTCGTATTCAATTCGCGGATCTTCGTACGTTGTACTTTTCGTAACATGGCTGTAAGCGTAATAATAATAATAACGAATAATTAATAAATGCGCTATAGCCGTTCTTGTTATTATTATTATTATTATTGTTATAACGATGACAATTATGATTTGTATAAAATAGTTGCAGTAATGGTGAAAGAAAGATGTTAAATGCATTTCCATAAAGTGATGATAATGATTTGATGTCCACAAGAACAAATATGAAAAACCTAAAACTATGAGTGACTCTGTATAAAAACTGAAGTCCAATCATTATTAATTTTTTGATATGAAATTAATAATTTCCTAATTTTTCAAGACAGAGATTTATTAAGTTGTTATATTACAGAAAAATATGCATAGACATTATATATATATATCACACTATTATAGAATATAGTAATGGGGATAGTAGAAGATTATCCTGGTTCCAGAACTTACGAACATGGACAAGTTGCGCCGTTGAAAAACTGTTTCATACAGCACCGGAATGCGTACAAAGAATTAGTGAAACTTGCCAATAGATGAGCCTATGATTGAGATCGATCATGGCACTGAAGAAGAAGAAAATTTTTAACAGAGGCAATGAAGAAATGTGCAATTAAAGCGTCACCGAAAGACAGAACAATAAAGAATAAGTTAAGCGCAGAAACTAAAACGTTATTGCAGTAGCGTAGAATATTAAAAGTGGATAAAAATAAAAACTTAATTCAATGGACAGAGCTAAATAAAACGATTAGAAGATAAATGAGGAATGACGTTAGGAACCTCAATACAAACGTAATACAGAAAACAATTGAAAATAATAAAGGCCCAAAAATATTTTAAAAAACATTGTCATGCGGCAATAAAATATTGGTAGAAATAAAAAATGCTAATAGAAAAATCATAACGAATAAATATAAAATAACAGAAGAAGTAGAAAACTATTTTACGAAGATGAATAACACAAAGATACAACCAGGTGTAATGGCAAACGTCTACAAGAAAACTCAAGAAGAAAACACCGAAGAGATTCCTGAATTAATCACAGACGAGGTCAAAAATGCACTTCGATCGTTAAAAAATAACAAAGCACCGGGACCAGATAGAATTCTAGTTGAGATAATTAGACACTGTGAAGCCTGATCATAAATACGATTTGTCAACTTTTCAATCGATGTTTAGATAAAGCTTCAATACAAACTACATGGACGGAAGCGGAAGTAGTCCGTAGACCGATTAGCTTATTATCACAAATATATAAGCTGTTCACTCGTGTAAAATCGAATAACACAACAAATTGACTTCTATCAACCGAGAGAACAGGCCGGTTTCAGATCAGGGTTTAATACAAATGAACACTTGTTAACGATAACAATGTTGATACAAAAGTTCGATGAATACGACAAAGATGTATACATGGTCTTTATAGACTACGAAAAAGCGTTCGATTCAGTAGAGGTCTGGGCAGTGATAAATTCGTTGAATGATATTGGAATTAATAACAAATATATTAAGATTATTAAGAACGTTTATAGCTCTCCTACAATGCAAGTAAATTTATGGAAGAAAAAACAAAAAATAAAAATAGGAGTAAGACAAGATGATACAATTTCACCGAAATTGTTCATTTTAGCATTGG
The DNA here is from genome assembly GCA_032883995.1 of Coronaproctus castanopsis. Lineage (NCBI taxonomy): Eukaryota > Metazoa > Arthropoda > Insecta > Hemiptera > Monophlebidae > Coronaproctus > Coronaproctus castanopsis. The sequence goes on from CM065052.1 coordinate 153,628,841, forward strand.
GAAATGTGTTTAAAAATTTTAATTGAAATGCGAAAGGTATCAAAATTGATGGTGAATATCTAAACCACCTCAGGTTTGCAGATTACATAGTATTGATAAGTTCAAACGCAAAAGAATTACAGACAATGGTAACAGACCTAAATCTACATTCCCAGCAAGATAGGGTTAAAAATAAACCTCCAAAAAACAATAGGTCAACAAATAACAACAAATAAAGAAGTGATGACGAAAACGGAAATAGCCAGAAGAATATCTTTGTCTTGGGTTGCGTTCGAGAAGTTAAGCTGAATACTTCCAAACAAGCAAGTGCCAATTAATCTGAAAATAGTCCTTGTATATGCTGCAGAAACATGGCCATATACAAAAACAAACATACAGAAGATAAAAAAGACCCAAACTGCACATGAGAATGTTGCTCGACATTAGATTATCGGATCGATACAGAAACACAGAGATACGGGAACTAACGAAGTTGGATGATGGAGTGGAACGAATTGCTAGAATAAAGTGGAATTGAGCTGGCCACGTAGCCCGAAAAGATGACAACATATGGTCAAAGCGGTCATACAATGGTGGCCGATAAACAAAAAGAAGAAACTAGGATAGACCGAGGACACGATGATATACCGAAGGTAGCCGGGAAGCAATGGTTGCGAAAGGTATAGAACAGAAATGAATGGAAAAAATTGGGGAAAGCCTTCATCCAGGAGTAGATAGATAAAGGCATATCGTGATATATATATATATATATATATATATATATATATATATATATATATAAGCATACGGATATTATATTATATCGACAAATAGAGAGAGAGTTAAAAAGAAGACAGAAATAAAATACAATTATAGGTAAACAAAAATTACTTTTTTACAGATATTCATCTCCGTAAAACCATAATTTTATTATATTCATATTTTACACACACAACACGCGCGCATGTACAGGCAAACACACACACACATATATATATATATAGGGGAGGGGTGAATGGTGGTGAAAGAAGAGGAATAAAATATAATTACACGAGAATAATTGTAACCATTACAGTCGCAATGTTTTCTAAACATCGGATAAACTTTTAACACGCATATTTTCATAATAAGGAGGACACTTTTGGTTGATATTAAATGTTTCGACTCTAAAACTATGTATATAACACATTAAAAATTATCTAGTCTTCTAAAAAACAATTAATCTAGTCTAACATCAAACGATCAGAATTCCGTTTATACCGCTTATCGTTATGACACATGTATTGGATAATAATCAAATTAAATTTATTTAAATCTGTCACAGGATAATACGAAGTACAAGTAGATAACAATCGTAGTGGAATTAACTACTATCACGGAATTTCTAAGAAAATTACTGTTCAAAAGTATTTATATGCATAAACGCTTCTTCTTCTTCTTCTTCTTCTTCTTCTTCGTGTCCATGACGCAATTTTATATTTTTCCCTTCCAATAATCGATAAGTGTCACGATCTTTCCATTAATTTTGTCAGTACTCCGTTAGGTCAGTTTTTATTATTGGACATTGAAATAGATGGGTTTGTTCTTGGCCACACTTGCAGAGAGATGCCGCAAGCTAGATATACATTTTCTATCTTTGTTGGTTCGAGGTATTCAGCTATTATTCTACATGTATCGTTTAATGCTATATCCACCAATTGGGCAATGAACTGATCGTCCCCCAACTTACACATCACAGTGAGATCGCGCTATCTGCAAAATACTGAAACGAATAATAAGAAAAAAAGAAGCTCTAGTTAAATTAACTATCATAATAAATTCTATGTTACTACTTTTGCATTTCCCTATTTCTTGGAAGACGTCTAAAGTAATACCCATCCCTAAGGCTGGTAAGAATTACCTCGGATCCTATAAATCTACGTCCTGTCTCTCTCTTCTCAGTAATCTTAGCAAGATAGCTGACAAAATTATTCTCAGTCGAATACAAATAGCTGACAAAATTATTCTCAGTCGAATACAAACCTTAATTAATAATATTCTTATTGAACAACAGTTTGGATTCAGGAAAACTATCAACAGTTATGCAATTGGCGAGGATTACAAATTTCATAACAGATGGTTTTAATCAAAATAAACACACAGGATTACTTTTCATAGACGTTGAGAAAGCCTTTGATACTACATGGCATCTCGGATTAATATATAAATTAATTCAACTAAATATCGTTAGGCTTATTAAAGATTATTTAACAAATAGGAAATTTATGGTAAAAATAAATAATTGTAACTCTATGGCAAGGTCTATCTTAGCTAGAGTACCTCAAGGGAGTATACTTGGATCCTATATTTTTCTCTTATTTATTAATGATATTCCCAAGGATAAACACCTTCAGATGGCGTTGTATGCGAATGATACGGCTGTATATTGTACGTCGTATCATACAAATATTATTCAAAGAAGGCTAAACGTAGGATTTGAGAAATTAAGATCATACTTCAATAAATGGAAAATTAACGTAAATGTTGATAAAACACAGTCAATATTATTTACAAAAAGAAGACCTAACTAACTTCTATAATAATTAAACAACACACACATAGAATGGAATACTCAGATCAAATATCTCGGTTATTCTAGATAAAGGTCTTACCTTTTTTAAACATATAGAACACGCCGTTAATAAAACTCGTGCCTCTTTATCTAAATTATATCCTATCTTTAATAGTAAATGCTTAATACCTCAAATAAGCTAATTATCTACAAATTTATCTTAAGTCCGATAATGTATGCGTGTTCTTAGTCTCTCTAACTTATCTAAATTACAAACCATGCAAAATAAATGTTGTAGAATCATTACTAAAGCTTCGTTTTATGCTAGAATAGTTCGTATGCACAGAGTTTTGAAATTACCACATGTGCTTCAAGTAATAAATCAGCAAACCGAAAATTTTTTTAATAATTCTACCCTAAGCGTGTATATAAACAATATACTACACTCGCACTAGTCTCCAATTATAAGAAATATAAACGTAAAAGAATTAAACATAAATTATTACGATGCGTAATTCCTGATGCTATATAGTTATTATTTAAGTTTAAGTTTATTTTATGTATATAGTTATTTTTCTATTCATCGCTACTCTGATATTATCTCATATTCCATTTTATCACATATACTTATTTTATGAAGGTTTTGGTGGTGAGTTTATTTATTTCCTTTAAGCTTCGTTTCTTTTATTTATATTATTATTTATATCGCGATACACGGGAAGTATTTTGTTTTATTTCGGTACGTGTAAATGATAATTGTTATTTCTCATCGCTACTCTGATATTATCTCATATTCCATTTTATCACATATACTTATTTTATGAAGGTTTTGGTGGTGAGTTTATTTATTTCCTTTAAGCTTCGTTTCTTTTATTTATATTATTATTTATATCGCGATACACGGGAAGTATTTTGTTTTATTTCGGTACGTGTAAATGATAATTGTTATTTCTTATTTTAAATGTAAAAATACACTTTTTATTTATTTATTTATTTAAAGAAAAAAAGACTATATGTAATAAAAACACTATTGAACATAAATAAATAGTAAATGCGAAATATATATGTCATCATCGTGGCTCGTAAGGATCTTCATTGCTATTGGGTCCGGTCTATTACTTCCCGCATTGGTTCAGCTCCTGCAATTTTTTTTAACTATGTCACAAGATATATCGTTGGAAGTCTCTCTCTTTTTACTATACCCTCAACCATACCAGTCATGATTTTGTCGTATGATATGTCCGGCGAAGATTCTTCCGTTTCTGTACAACGACTTGTAGTCTCTGATCAATCTTTACTTCTTGGAGTATGAACGAGTTAGTTCTTTTCATAGCACTCTTAAAATTTGCCTCCAGCAGTACATTTCAAAGGTGATAATCCGTTGTATAGGAGTCCAACCTTCTTATGCATATAAGAAGACAGAGAATACCAGTGAATGCATAAGGCACACTTCTGTACACTTTATCATTTGATGACTCTTTCATATTTTTGTTAGTTGTGATAGCGCTGCTAGTTTTGCTATCTTTATTCTCTGTTTGATTTCCTCTGTTGAATTTCCACATTTTATGATAAATATTTCTGAATATACGAATTTGTCAACCACTTGTATGTCATATAGACTTCGTGTGCTTTGTGACTGGTTGTTATCTATAATCATCTTCGTATTATTTCTGTTTATGAGTAAATCATATTCTTTACTTATGTTTTCCAATTTTTCAAGGAAGCTATTTAGTTTTTGTTCCGTTGAGGCGATTATACCAGCATCATCAACATATCGTAGGTTATTAATTAATTTCCCGTACGATTTTTATTCAATACTCACATTCTTTCAAAGTTCTTCACGTTATAAATTTACTGTAGATATTAAATAATATCGCACTTGATATGCATCCTCGCCGTACTCCTTTCCCTGATTAAAAATCAATCGCCTACTTTGACTCTGTCTCTATTGCGCTTTACTAAGACTAATTATGTGTGGCGGAACTAACGAGTCATTTAATATTTTCCATAGGTTTACCCACTGAACGCAGTCAAATGCTTTGCTGTAATGAATGAAGCAGAAATATGCTGTGAAGTTAAATTCTTTGCATTTTTCTATTTTTTTCTAGTTCATTATTCGTACTCTTCTATCTTTGCCAGGAATGAAACCTGTTCTGGCGATATTTGCGGTAGTATAAACGATTTTAATCTTTCGCAAATAACGCGAAGCATTACTTTGCTGGAATGCGATATCAATGCTATTGTACTGTAATTTTCACATATATTTCGGTCCCCCTTTTTTTATGAATTGATATATATATATATATATATATATATATATATATATATATATATATATATATGTTGTTCATGATATTAGGCCAACTGCATGTGTCTCATATTCCAGGACAGATTTGATTTAATACTTCATCTAATTTTACAAATATCTCTGCGACAATTTGATCTTCTCCAGTAGCCTTTTGAGTTCTTGTAATGATTGTTTAATCTCATATATATATTAAACTAGAGAACGAAAAATCGAAAGAATTTTCAGCAAGAAAGGAAATACGACAAGGTTGCTGTATTTCACCGATTCTCTTCAACATCTAGAGGGAATGGATTGTAAGAAAAACAATGGAAAGATGGCAAGGAGGAATATCTATCGGAGGGGAAAAAATTACAAATATCAGATGTGCAGACGACACTGTATTACTGGCCAGCACAGAGTAAGAAATGTTTGAATTACTATCAAGAATAGATGTGGTCGACAAAGAAGCTGGCTTAATACTGAATAAACATAAATGTTCAATGCTTATCATCGATAAAGAAAAGAGAATCCAACAACCACTGAATCTGCTGCGAGATATTGAAATTAAAGATAAATTAATTTATTTGGGTGCGTGCATATCAAAAAATGGTGGATCCGAAGAAGAAATAAGGAGACGGTTAGCTCTTGCAAATGTCGGGATCGGTATGGAAAAACCATAAGATCTGTAAAACAACAAAACTGTTACTCCTTAAAACGTTGATTTTTTTTCCATAGCGACATACGGCTCAGAAACCTGGACGATTAATAAATCGATGAGGAAGAAGCTTGAAGCTTTCGAAATGAAGGGATACCGAAAAATCTTGAGGATCCCATGGACAGCCCACAGGACAAATGATTCTGTTTTAAAAGAACTGAAAATCGAACCCACTGAATAATTAGTACCATCCATTGAAAGACGCATGCTAGGCTTCTTTGGTCATGTAATACGAGCAAATGGGCTGGAGAAAACAATTCTGCAAGGAAAGGTTAATGGAAAAAGAAGTCAAGATAGACCGATGAGCCGTTACATTGATCAAATCACAAGGTTAGGTAAAGTAGACACACAGCGAATCATGAATCTAGCGCAGAATCGATATAAATGGCGACGTCTCGTAACTTGCATCAAATAAGGTCACGACATCCGGATCGGATAACGAAACGAGAAGAAGAATATATATATATATAAAATTTGTTTACAATTCATAACAAAGAAAAATGAACACACAGTTGCAAATAGTGTAAAGAAATAGAAAGATAAAATGAAAAAAAAAATGAAAAGTATGAAGGGACACCTATTTTAAGTAACGATAAAAAAAAATAAGTAATAATAATAAAATAAATATAACATAAATGAATAATTTACCATAACGCAGGTAATAATAAGATCGAATTGAATTAAACAAAATCCATCGATAGAATTATGTATGTATTGATATATTTAAGTTATGTCATGAGCATTTATTGCGTACTATAATGTCAATTGGAATAAGAGTATCTAACCGTATCATAACACACACACACACACACACACACAGATAAATTCATATAACCACAATACACAACTTCATACAAGTCCATATAAACACACCCAAAATACATTATCTAAATAAACATATTTACACATAAACAACACGAAAATACACATACACAAAATAAAAAACAAAAAAGAAGTTAAAATCACTAAAATAATTTTTCACAAAGCTTTTCGGCTATTAGATCATTATCAAGTGAACATTTAAAAACAAATGAAAAAATATTAATTTAAGATTGCAATTCACAAAAAAAAACCAGCAAAATAAAAACAGTATTAATAAAACAATCTTTTAGTGATTTTAATTTTTTTTTTTATTTATTTTAATAAAAAATCAGTACATTGCACATTCTTCAAAATACGTATATGTCTAAAAAATAAAACAATACACAATCATATACAACATATTCCGAATAAATAATTAAATAGAAAATAGAAAATTATTACGATAACAGAAAGCTATTAAATAACATTATTATTAATTTATTAATTATTCCTTATTAAACGTACGGAGTCACACAATCGATTTAAAATTATTGCTGCGCATGTTATATATTTTATTAAAGGCTTGGGACGACGTTTGTAATGTTTTAAACATATTTTAAGCTCCGACGGTATTTGGTTAAAGAGTTCGGCTCCTCTATTAGCAGCTTACGCTCTTGTACGCTGTTTGTGTAAATAGGAAAGGTATCCTCCGATGCTAATCGTGTTTGTGCAATTCGAAATAATGAACGATATTCAAATACTAAATCAAGAATTTGTACTTCGTTAAACTCTCTAATTGCGATTAGACTCACCTGAACGTTATTCATACGAATTCGGTTAAATATTAATTTCAGTAAAGATTTCAACGCCTTCATAATTAGATTTACCTACTCCTCCCCAGTGTATTTATGAGAGAATAGATTGATAAAATACTGGTCCATATTGGTTTTAGCATAGTATTGTATGTTAAAAACTTGTTTCATAGTGACATCTGCGATCAGTATCCTATAAGCCAGTATACGTTTCTTCACTTTAGGTCAATTCCTTCCGCTTCTTCTGTATATGAACGTTCCAATTTAGTCTGCAATGTAAGTGTACTCCGAGGTATTTCGCCTTCTCGATACCAATATATTGTTTAAAGTTAACTGCTTATTATAAGCCTTTCTATTAGAGAATGAGACGTGTGTACATTTTTCAGGATTTATTTGATGATTCCACTTTTGCGTTCATTGAAGTATGGTGTTTTGATTTGCCTGTAAAACGGAGACGGCCTTATTAGTATCCGTGTCAGATGCAATTAACATCGTGTCGTCTACAAATGTTGCTGCTTGTACATGTTCATCAGTTGGTAAGTCAGCGGTATTAAGATAGTATAGAAGAGGTCCTAATACACAACCTTGCGACACACTCGTGTGTATAAGGTATATTTCCGAGTAATATCATCATCATATTTTACTTGAAATAGCCTGTCGGTTTGCAGTAATTAATAATATTTTTTAACGGAGAATCTTTTTAATTTTATACAACAGACCATCATGCCATATTTTGTCGAAGGCTTTAGAGATATCGATAAAACTTGCTTCGTCGTATTTTTTATTCTAAATTCCTTTTTCAATTGTTTCCAAATCGCGCAACAAAGAGCCGTAAAAAAGTAAAATTAACAAAAAATTTTGTTCAACATTTATGCGCTAATTAAATTTAAAAATGAAGATTTCAGAACTTATATATCTAACGTAACGCGCGCATCTGAAATTGCGTACAACTTGTGGCATTGCTTTCCACAAGTTGTACCCCGTTTCAGATGTGGGCATTAAGTTAGAAATATAATGAAATCTTCTAATTCTAAAAATTTCGTTAATTTTACTAACATTTTTTACGGCTGCGATTTCATATTTCATCGCGTGCAGAGATGACAAAATTATTTTGACTACATTGCCAGCTGTTTTATTATCGACGTAAATTTACATTGTATAATTGGCTTTTAGGATTAATTACGTTTCTATAGTTTCTAATAGCTTCTCTCGTAATTTATTAGCTTTCACTATTTTCGTCGAGAATCTATTAAACGACGTAAATAAAAAATGTTTATTTACGTCGCACGTAGTTATCGATCAAATCGATTGCGACGCAAACGTTGGAAAATAAATTATCGAGATCTGCAACGTAATATACCAAAACTTAACATCGGCCAGATGATGAAGAAGGACGCAAATATATATTTTTACGGCATATCCGAAAGAGAGATAGCGAATATCAACTGGATGTTGTGTTATTGTTGTACAATATCCGCCTTCGGAACAATAAGATATCGAACAATACCTGTTGTTCCAACATTATTTAATAATATCGTTCGAATTGCGCAATGTTTATTCTCACCTAGATTGAAGAAAGTGAGAAAAAATATAAACACGAAACAACTTTAAAACGAAAATGTGCGAATACAACCCAAGTCACGGTGTGATAAATGCGTAATAAACAAACCGCGAATATACCACTAGTGCAACAGTCGGAGAATGTTGAAATTAGATTACTACGCTATTAATATGGATGAATGTGAGACAAATAAAATTACATTCATATATATACATACCAAAAATATACGTTTTGCGAGTGTATATATATATATATATATATATATATATATATATATATATATATATATATATGTGTGATGCGGTAAATGAGCAAGAGAAAGTGTAAACATAACGAATAAACACACATTAAGAAGTTCCTTCATTTGAAATTAAATTAATAACTCGTTGGTAAATTCTGCATTTTCAATATAATCTACACGGTGACCTTAGTACGCGTAGATAAAAGTCAACCGCATCTAGTCATAAATTACTTGAAACTTCCGCGTTTCTCCGAATCGTCGTAAAACTAAGAATTCCTATTTGTTTAATCACGGCACAATGCTAGAAGATCATTCACGTACTATCGATATTAGATCAATCGATAATCGTGTATTTATTAATTACGTGAAAATATTCGAGGTCTTCGTCTGATCGGACGTATATTAAATTTTTAAAATTATTCCGACGTAATAAATTACTAATTGTATCATTTTTATATACCTAGGTTTACTACCAAAGGGAGGGGAAGATGATTTAATTTATTACGTACATTTTTAATATACATAAAAGAAACAGTACGTGGATAGGCGACTGAATGCAGTAAGAAAGGATATTGTTCTTTTTCGTTGGTAACCGAGTCGTGTACTGCTACTAAGGCCGGAGGCACAGTTGGAATTTATATTAACGGTTAGAATTTGGATAAATGAATAAATGAAGGAGAGTAAACAGAGTCTAGATTCGAATGTAGGTGAATGTTGTAAAATATTTGGGAGAGTATTTGACAGGTTTGCGATTGTACGTTCGGAGGAATAGCGTGGACAGATGAAAAGCAAGTGAAGAATAGTTAAAGGAATATTGCACGTATATTTGAGTTGGTCTTTATTAGTAAATAAGTATTTGTTGGTGAGCAATGCGTGGCCTGAGCGTACACAGGATCACATCGTTTTTTCTGTTTAAGTTATGACAAGTGATTGACTTTATCCGGTTGATGTTATATTTCTGCAAATTCGAGAATCAGAAAGGATATTAACATTACAGATAGATAAAGTACTAGTTTCAATCATCCAAATCAACGAATTGTCACCAGCATTTAATCCATTTCCATATTGCATAATGAAAGAACAGAAGTGTATTCCTGAAAGATGATATATAGATACAACCCGACGAAGGCTATCAACTGTTGAAAAAGTAGTCAAGCGAGAGAATGAATCTATGGAAAGAAAAAGACACAAGAAAATGAAGATTATTTAATTCGCAATTTACCGTGCAGAAAATAAAAAGGTATGTCGGGAAAAATCTGAAAATTACCGCACAATTGCATTGATAAGTGATGCCAACAAGGTTACACTATATATCATGCAGAATCGACTTCGGCATTTCCCGCTTCTCAACATTTTAGAGGAACAAGCCAGTTTCATATAGGAAAAAGGAACACGGGAACAACTGATGAATAATGACAGAAAAATTAAAAGATCAAGCGCTATTATGCTTCCCAGATTATAGCAAAGTATCTTTGATAACGTCAGTTGGTCCAAATTGTGGCAGGTATCTCATTGGTATACAAAAACACCCGATATTCTTATTGTAAAAGTTGTATAAAAATAATAAGACTTACGTTAAAATAGAAAATGAATTATCGTATCAATTTTAGGTGCACAAGGGCATAAGACGAGGATGTTGTCTGTCGCCTATATTGTTCAATATATATATGGAGAACATATTGTCAATAAAGCAACACAATAACGGGAAGGTGGAATTTCTACAGGAGGAAAAAATGTTCAATTTGAGGTTTGCCGATGATCTGATTTTTATTGCAAAATCGGATGAGGAAATTAATCAATTACTGAACAAAATTGAAGTCGTTAGTAATGAATGTGGATTGAAGCTGAATCGATTAAAATGTTCTCTCTTAGTAATCAACAAGCTACAATGAAAACAAGGAAATTAATGAAAGACATTCCTATATTATATGAAATAATATGCATAACAAATGAAGGTGGTTCTGACTAAAAAATTAAAATAGCTCCGGCAAGAGGAGTTTTGGGCAAATTATCAAAGATATGTGGAAGGACCGTAAAATCGTGAAATATACAAAAGCAAACTTTCTAAAAACCCGAGTTTTTTCGATCCTAGCACATGAATCTGAAACATGGACTATAAATCCGGTAGCGGCCAGGAAACCGGAAGCGTTCGAAATGAAGTGCTATCGAAAGATAATGCGAATACCATACACTGCATATAGAACTATCAAGTTTATTCTAGAAGAACTAAGCGAGCGGCTGCTACCTACAATACGTAGAAGACTATTATCATTTTTTGGTCATATAATTCGGGCCAATAAGATGGAAAAACTAATCATTCAGGATAAAGTCAAGAAGGCAGAATCGATACTTAGATCAAATGAAAACTAACTGGCCTACAGACACCAGCAGAACTGACAGAGCTGATGCCGGATATAGAGGATCGACGATGGTAGCGCTCAATTGTAAAAATATCAGGTCTCGACATCCGGAATTGGATTACCACGTAGAATTCCGTAAAGGAAACAATAATAAAAAATATATATTTAAAAAAGAAATAAACATACAACGTACTATGCAAATTTATCCTCTGATAGGTGTATAATAAAGCGAATATTTTTATATTCCTTTACAATAGTCGGTAAAATATAATGCTGTATTTAAATTTAATTCGACAAACGAAATATGTCTCAATTTAAAAACGAAAATCGTAATATATTATAAAAAAATTAAGTAGCAAGCTTAAACTAGAAAATTTAAAACTTTACAACTGTTGAACTAATTAAGGATGACTAAGAGATTAGAAGTAAATCACGGTAATATTTCACGATGTACGCCTTAATTTTAAACAATCTAACTATCGAATATTTTAAAAACAATAAAGCATCCATCTTATACATATTACGACTAATGTTAGTAGAATGTTTTTTATGAAACATGATACATTACGGCCTTCAGAAGTTAGTTATAATCGCGGTCTCGTGAACCTTAATTGATTATTCTGGATTGAGAAATAAATTAGATATGAGTCAATTTATTCCAACATCAAAGTTTAACAACGTAAACAACAATTATTTATTATTACCGGTAGAAAACAAAAGATCACGGATAACATAATGAAAAAGGTAAACAAAAAACTATTTCTGATTAGTCACGGTGGGATTTAATATTTATACGAAGAAAACTCGGCCTATTAAAATTAATCAAATTGATTTGTAAACAAAATAAAACTTTCTATATTTAGCCATCGAAATGTAATAATGTACCTGCGTAATGGTGGGAGAAAATTAATTAACATCTTATAATAATAATTTATCTTTTTTTTTTCTTTTTACAAAATCGATCAAAAATTTTATTCTCGTTTAATGTACAGCATAAAATCATCAACGTGAACATAATTTCTTTATTGAACTTAAAAGTTAATTACATGTAAATTTCAATTTCAATTTATTACAATTTTACAATTCTATATTGTACATAATAAAAAAAAACATTATAATTTAATATTAGACTATGTGCATACCTTCGCGAGCGTCGATATAATAAATGAAGAAACAAACGAGCCAGCGTTTGTAAACGTCAAAATAAATATAAAGTGACCCAGAGAAGACGGACGGCTCTTTCGTTTTTTTAATAGCACACAGTTGGTAACACTGCTACAACGTAAACCGCGTTCTCCATAGTGTACACACACGAGAGACTCGTTTCTGATCGAGCATGTCATCCTATAACGAGAAGAAGCGCGCGTTTTGCGTGGAACGTTATTTTCGGCGTAAATCTATCACGACAGTGCAAAGATAGTTTCGAAAAGCAAAAGCGATTTTTTTGCGGGGAATACCTTAAGAAACTAGCTAACGAAACACTGTCTACGAGATCTGGAATACCTGAAAACTCGGATTTCTGAAGTCAAAAATTCAGCAATATATGCTGGAAAAAATCTGAACATTTTGTAAAACGACTGAATGAATGTATTGTTGCAAATGGCGGTCATCTGAACGAATTGTGTTTCACAAATGATTGTAAGCTAATCTTTCGTTTTCCTATTTTTAAATGAAATTTCATTCAAAACTTTTGGTCGAATAGTTTTTGAAACAACAAAACTGTCCGTCTTCTCTGGGTCACCCTATATAACCTTAATCTAACGAAATACACCGTCTCGAATTATGTGATCGGAAACAACATTCTAAGCGATAAGTAATATAAATAATTAAATATATAAGTAAATAATACGATAAAATAACTTGTGCTCAGTTCCTGTACATACATAATTACGTGCTATACCAGTACAATGAACATATATATATATATATATACGTGCACATAACTACTTTGTTTAAATATATATATATAAATTTATAAAAATAATAGTATTTTTATATTACAGAATGTAACCGGGAAATTACAATTATGTCTAATGCATTACGTGTGTCAATTAAAATTTGATAAGGTTGGTGTATATAAAACATGTGCTCCCAAATCGAGTTATTTCGCGACAGGTACATGTGATATATATATATATATATCCATAAACATGTGGTGTAACACTTTAGTTAATAAACACACATACGGTCGACCTAAGAATAAATGTCAGGGTCGAATTAAGTTCGGTCGTAAATATTTACGAAAATATACTTCGCAAAGAACGATTTATTTCGATTAAATTACTCGAAAATTCGATCTTATTAAACGATTACAATATAGAAAAAGAGAACAATACAGATTATCAGATAGAAAGGAAAGAGAGAAAAAATAAACAATTTATTCGGGTTATATATTATGAGATTATTCTACTTCGCATTTAACAATCCAAAATGACGTCGTGTTTAAATTAAATTAAACACCTAAATAATAATAAGTGTATATAATTATTTGATTAATATTTTATTTACTCATTAATCAAATACATTATTCGGCGACTGCGTAATAATCCCGGAAATATCATATTTGTAAATATTCTCGATTTATTAACGGCCTTATAAAAGTACCATCACTATTGAGTTAAATCTAAAATAATGTTGTTGTTATAAATTTTAGAAGTTGTTCTTGACGGTCAATTCACACGTATATTTTATATATTTTATATATATATATATATATATATAAATATAAAGGTGCGTGTATGCACATATATAGATTATATATATGTTTTTATAAGGAACGAGGTGAGCAAAACAAGACCACCACAAATATTTTCTCTTTAAAAAGCGTGAATTTTTTAAAACGTGTTAAACTGTATAACATGTGTAAAACACTAACAAATATTCTGTAATAAATTATACAAATCCAATAAAGACTCACTAATAAGTATTAAAAAAAATCACTACATCGTATACCGTTAAAGAATAGACTTAGCACAGCAGTAATAAATATTTTTTTTTTTTGCCTGTACCATTGATCGCTTTGGCCATCTATATTACGTTGGTTTTCTCGTTTTCAACTATAATAGTTGGCTTATTCCATCTTATTCTGGACTATGAACGTATATATGGATCTTCGTTGTTTGGATCACTTACTATTGATTCTATATTTACAGCGAGTGTGTGTTTGTATTTTAATATTATTTCGATTTTGTTTGTACTTGTCGCATTTCCATATGATATGGTTGATATCCTCTTGACACTTAATAGACTATTTCGAATTATGTGTATTCGAGATAGATGTACAGGCGTTTTATATTATGTCCTATTCTTAATCGGATAATTATTGTTAAAAAGTGTTTACTATATTGTAATGAGTTATTCCAAAACCATGATGGGGTTTTCGGTATTTTTGTCTGAATTTTATGGTATTGTTTCCCTATTTATTTTTGTTTATCATAATTTTTCTTCTATAGATTTATTAATGAATTCTGTTTTAGTAATTACTTCGATTTTTTTCCTTGGTTATCGTTTTAAATTTATCCCAATTAATTTTCCGCCAGTTTTTGTGTGTAACTTTATTATACCGTTGTTTATTATCTTTCTTGAATATATTGTATTTAATTGTGGTACATATATCAGCAATTAAAGGTAGAGACGGTCACTTCCTATTGGATCTCTAAAAACTGCATAGCTAATGTTAGTTGATGAATCTGGTGTGCATAATATTAAGTCAACAGTACTACTCTGTTGTCTTATTGAAGGAATACGAGTATACCGAAGTCCAGTAGTTTTCATAGTTTGTATTTTGATTTCACTCTTAATTGCTCGTAATAATAATTACCGATCGCCTTAATAATTAAAACGGCGTTAGATTTATTAACACGCGATCTTTTATTAAAGGTAACTTCAATTTCTAGTGTATTTTCGCAATATTACGAACCTATTGCAAGCTTTCTGTAGCTAGAACTGCACAGTGAACAAGCGAGTTGGATGATGATTCAAAAAGTGTAAAAATAAACAAATATTCTCGATCGAAATGAAAAATTAAACATGTCGCGTTCGAATAATTTCATTTTATACGGGCGTTAAATCGGCCTTAAGTATTGAAAACAAATTATCAATTTATAAAGCTTTCATAAAGCCTGTGTGGACGTATATAGAACTGCGCTAAAGATATTCGTGCCAATAAAATACGGATGTTTCAAAATAAAACGATAAGACTAATGGTATTTCCACGTCGGTATGTTAGCCAACACTGAGAATTTAAATTTACCTATATAAGGCTTCAACGTAACAGGACTCTTAACTATATCTAACGTAAATTGATTAAAATTCGTTCTGGGTACATTATCATTTATCACTTTTTCTAGATGCCATAAAACAGGCCAGTTACAACGGGTAAATAATTAATTTTTCTTATTAGAAATTGACAAAATTAAAATTAAAAAAAAAAGATTAATAAATAAAAAACACTCTCGAAATCGATTAGTAGTTTTTGTTAAAGCTCGAAAAAGAAAACCATCAATTGTTATTCCGCAAATTTTAATATAAAACCTTAGTCGTTTACATTATTCGATTAGTAGTATAAGGTAGTTACTACCTCGAAGAAGAAGAAGAAAAATTAATATTGGAACAGGACGGCTTATCGCAATTACGACCGGAATTTACCCCGACCACCTGTTCGCCCTTCGAACTACCGCATCCGCAGTCTAAGAAATGTTATCGTATATAATTAATATTAATTAGATATATTTTGAAATATACTATCTACTATTTTCTAATCTATATATATAGTTTATGTCAAACTGTCACGAATAAGCCATCTCCATCGATCGAACTACATACTCTAAAACTGTATGCTCGAAACAACAATACGTATTTCAGATTCGATCGTAAGCATTCGGATGTATGCGCGTATACAAATACTATTGGAATGTCTTTCTAATCTAGTCGCATATTATTTTTGACACAGCAATCCTCTCATCTTTCACGAATTACAAGTATATTTATTACGTATTACGCAGCACATTTTGAACGTAATATCTTATTTTGTATTCTTCGTACATTTTATTTAAAGTATCCTTTTTTCAAGCCGTAGTAGTTGATAGGAAGAAAATTGTTTTTGTAAAAGTAGCTCCTATACAGATATACAATTGATGCCGTGCAACTGTCTTAATATTTAATTAATTTCGCTTTATCACGACGTTATTATTTTCGAATTGGTCCGTCTAACTAATAAAAGTGTCCGGGGTCTGATCTCCTTGAATTAATAGTAACACACAACCATATAAACATATATATATATATATATATATATATATATATATATATATACAAATTCTCATGTATGAAATTTATGCTGTTATGAATAAACTATATATAAATCGACCCGTATAATAAAACAATAGACGGCGTTGCATCATCGAATTTTGCAATAATTTAAATATAACAACTTTCGAAATAAATTGTGTAATAAAATTATGTTACTCAATATAAAATCCATGTTCGACATTTGTTAAATTACAGCCGGCGACCCGTTTGTATTTTCCTCATTATACGAGAGAAGAATGGATTTCTGGCTTTCGCAATAAAATACAACAATATCTCGTTGGTCTAAATTTGTTACCGACTACGCATAATAATTCCTATCTATTTGTTCGAACTGATTCTCAAATTTCCAAGGGCGCTCCTAAACGTTAGAAACGTTAAGGTTATCTGTAAAAATTATGGACGACAGTGTTGCCACATGCTTTGAAGTAAAAAGCGGTAGTTGACCTTACAAAAAAAAACGGTAGAAACGGTAGAATACGATACTCCCACAATCATTGCAAAATCGGGAAACACAAAATATATTGTTTATCTTCCCTTACAAGAAATTATGAAATATTTCATTCTAAACATAAAATAATCAATTTTCGAAATGTGTTTCATCAAAATAATTACACAATAGAAGCAGTAGAACCTACTTAACCAGATATTTATTATTTTTACATATCACTTTTTTTTTATTATTATAAAATTAGAATGTGGAATTAAAAACATGCGAATGTATGTTTACTTACCAAAATATTTAAGCTGAGTTGACAGGTACATAGTTTTATCAGCGGAGACCGGTGGCTAAAATGTAAATGTAATAAAGGCTGTGCTCATTGTAAAGCGCGCGAATGGGAAATACGAACACAAAAACCGAACTTATTAAAGAATGAATCGTATTTGTCGGGTGTTTTTTGTTCGATTGTGTTTCTTCCTTGGGTCGCGTCTTGTAGGCGCCTTCTGTTGCGCTGACTGCAACATCAAAAGTGAGCTCTAATATCATTCTCTTTTTTTTATATATGTATTTTGTTGCATGCCGATCAGCGCATAAAAACTTGAACTGTCTAACCTTCCGGCTGAATCATTTATTTTCTGTCATTCTATATCTCCCTCCAATTAATACACTAACACATAGGCAATACTTTAACGAAGGTAAATAGTGATTGAAAAAATGATTAATGGACGTTTTAATTGTTCAACGTATAAAAAATGCGGAAATTAATGGATTAACCTAAATATAGGAAAAAGCGGTAGATTTATGAAATATTTCGGGAAATAACGGTATGACGGTAGGAATCTCTGAAAAACGGTAGATCTACCGTAAAAACGGTAGGTCTGGTAACACTGATGGACGATTATTTACAAGTAGCTCATGCGAGTTCACTGCCGGACGCAGGTTTTTCCCCGCTCCCGTCCAATTACTATTCCCTCTTATCAATAATTAACGGTCTACCTTTTCCGTCATTTCTTATTCAACGAGCAAAAGTTATTCTACCAATGCTGTATGCGCAAAATGTCAAGTACTAATAAATTTTTTCGCCACCGACAATTCTTTTCGAGTCTGCATTGTTCAACATCGAACTCTCGTCAGTTTTTTTTTATCTTCCTCGTACTTTTCTTTCGGTAAATGAGAGACCAAAAATAATAATATTCGCATCCAGTCAAACATATTTTCATATCGACACTATACAAAATACACGAATTTTTAAACGAACATTATAAAACGAAGTAATAAAATAAAATTTCAACGAAACAAATTTACTTTTGTGTCTGCAAATTCTTTGGAACTTATAAATATAAAACGATGTAGTTAACAAATTCGATTATATATACGCACATGCAAAGTGGTTTTACGAAGATTAAAAACTTACACGAAATACAAAAACT
The DNA here is from genome assembly GCA_032883995.1 of Coronaproctus castanopsis. Classification (NCBI taxonomy): domain Eukaryota; kingdom Metazoa; phylum Arthropoda; class Insecta; order Hemiptera; family Monophlebidae; genus Coronaproctus; species Coronaproctus castanopsis. Next base: position 153,647,327 of record CM065052.1, read on the forward strand.
TTACTACTATATTAATATGTATATATATACATGACCAGCAAGGTATATTAAGACAAAAGTCAATGCCGCTGAATCTTCGAAAACGGATATTGAAGATGTATGTGTGGTCCGTAGCCCTTTACGGTGCTGAAACATGGACGTTAAATAAACGGAATATTGAAAAATTACAAGCGTTCGAAATGTGGGCTTGGAGGAAAATGGAGCGGATAAGCTCGGTAGAAAAAGTAAAAAAAAAAAAAACAGGCGCTCCAACAAATTGAAGAGAAAAGGTCCTTAATCAATTGAATAAGGAAAACACGGATAACTTGGATTGGCCATATACATCGACATGGCGGATTACTGCGAGATATATTTGATGGTAAAATCCAAGGAAAACGAATCCGTGGAAGACCGAGAAATACGTTTGTAACAACTTTACTAGAAAACACCGGGTTAGAAAATTACACCGAATTAAAAAGAACTGCAGAAAATCCGGAATGTTGGAGAACTATTGTCATGGCGTTGGACCAGTCTTAGGACTGCACTAAAATGATGATGATATATATATATATATATATATATAAATATAAATACATATATATATATATACATACATATATACATACATACATATATACATACATGCATACATATATACATACATGCATACATATATACATGCATACATATATACATGCATACATATATACATGCATACATATATACATGCATACATATATACATACATATATATATATATATATATATATATATATATATATATATATATATATATATATATATATATATATATATATTTGAAGTAACCCACGGCTTCGCCTGTGTAATTATTTCTTTAATACAATAATCTCTTTCTTTTAATAGGTTTATCAATTATAGTATACGTATATATTACGTATGTGTATATGTATATATTTATTTATTTTATATATATATATATATATATATATTTATCTATATATATATATATATATATACACCATCATCCATCATCATTTCTTCTCAACCGCTAAGTTGGTGGGCAACATCGCCTGCAGCTAAACAAATAATTTCCTGACAAGAGCAGCTTCTTTTATCTTCCCATAATTCTATTCTTTTATTATGATATCCATAAATCGGGTCCTTGGTCTTCCCTTCTTAATTTTCCATTTGCTTTTCCTTCTATTAGGTTTCTTGAGCCATTTACAATGTCTGATTTGATGACTTCTCTTTTCAATCCTGTTAATTATCTCTGGTTGTTCTTCTACACTTTTGTATACCTCCTTATTTGTGATTTTCTCCATCCATGATATTCTTAGCATCCTTCGATAGCACCGAACTTCAAAAGCTTGAAGTTTTAATTTTTCTTACTTACATAAAGTCCATGTTTCACAGCTGTACAGTGTAACGCTCCAGACAAAAGTTTTAACGAACAGCTTCCTTATGCGTAATTGCGTAATGAAATATTTCTCGATGTAATAAGCGTTTATATATATATATACATATATATGTGTGTGTATATATATATATGTATATTGTCAGTTATTTCAGCCACGCCCTTAACGCAACTATATTCGTATTATATATATATATATATATATATATATATATCGTCTTTTAAAACTTTAAATTATTGTAATTTCTGTCATACTTGTGATATCAACGTGAAACAAAGATTAGAATTATCATATAGGGTGTAAGTCGTGCGAATTTCATTATTGCTATAATAGTTTTTGTTTTAAATCGGAACAGACGGACATACAACAATTTATAAAAATAGATTTTCTGTTTATGTGTGATTTAAATAGTGATTATAATGAAAATATTCGCAAATCACAGACTAGGAGGACCCGAATGTGTGCCTAACGGAAATAGACTTCCATCTTTTTTTTACTTTGTTTTGTTTTTAGTATCTTAGTACAATATAATTTTATTTAATTTTTCTTTCTTTCATCTTTCTTCGAATTATTTTTTCGCTCTCTGTCTCTTCATTTTAATATTTTCTTAATTTTATTTCCCTCTTTCCTCATGTCATTTTCTAAAATTTCTTCCTATTCTCTTTCTCTTGGTCTCTGTCTTTTATTTAAACATTCTCTATTAAAATTCTTCTTTCTATGTTTTTAAATGTTTTCTAACTAAATTATACCTTCTTTTAATCGCGAAAAAAACCACGACACTTTTAATATAAAGATTAAGCGTTATTTATTTTATTCTTTAATAATAACGATTACATACACGAATTTTCGAATCGTTTGACGTGAGTAATTACACTGAAAAGTGTTCGAAAGAAATCGTTAAATGCAATAACGAATTAATCTATCTCGCAATAAATTAATTAATATAATTTCGCAGTTTCGTCGACGTTGATTTTTTGTTTACGTTAATGATTAAAGAAATGTTGACAATCGAACTAAACTGGTTTGCGATGTGGCCTTAATTTACCTGACGATTACGTCTAAATGAGCTCGCTTTATTCTTCAACGCGATCGAAAAACGTTCACTATTAGCATTTTACTTTACTATTTTAGCGCATTGCTCTACTTCCTAATTGTCGAAGCTCGATTATTCAACTATATCTTAAGCGTAGAATAAACTAGATTAAACATTCGTGTAACGATAGTTGTAAAGACTCGTTCGAGTAAACTTTATTATTATACCATTATCATTACCGTCATCAAATATTACGTCTCCTGCCTTTCCAAGCATCTTCCCTTGGACCCTTGCACCGCTAACATAAAAATACCTTCTTCTCTTAATTTATGCCCGATATAGTTATATACTTTCAAAAGAAATTTGTAATCCTACCTTATCTCCTTCTTCTTTTAAAATATCTACTTGTTTTACCGCGTATTTGGTTTTATCGGACAAAATCGTTAAATCATCCGCAAAAGCTAAATAATCGATTTCTATATTATTTGTATTCCTTCCTTGCCTAATCTTCTGAATATCTTCTTACTTTGTTCTAATTATTTATTCTCTGAGCTTATCTGTTGTTTAAACACAACTGGAATAGTAAAAATCCTTACTCCTGTTCTTATTTTGAGGGGGGTTTTTCTCGTCAGAATTTAGTTTTTGACAGAGTGTTTATCAATATTTGCTTAATGAGGGCGAAAAGTTCTATTACCCGAACCCCAATTCGTTCATTATGTTAAATAATGTTTCTCCATCTACACACAATCATGCGCTTGTTTAAAATCGACAAAAGTGAAGGTTTTTGTATCTCAACCTTCTATACTTCATTCTTAGTTTCATATTCAGTATCAGTTCTGAACGAGATCATCCTATTCTAAAGCCAGCTTGGTATTTTACGAATTGTTTGTCTACTTATATTACAAT